>OX381717.1:69414148-69722511 GCA_947462335.1 Harmothoe impar | reverse complement strand
CGATCACACTGATTTGCAGACCGCTGCCTCGGCTCGCCGACCATCCAATTGGCTCCAAAATACCCCCAAAATGGCCGGCGATATATCTTCATTTTCTCTCTTTACACCTTTTTGAGCTGAACTTTTGTTGTTTCTGTAATTGTGGGTTCAGAGCATACTAAGCGGGTGTGCCAGAACCGTGTGCTACATATTCATTATATACAAATGTGTAAAAATTATCCCATAAAATCATGGTAAAGCACTGGCACTAATTAATACCACACTTTCACCGTTTTTGTTGCGGTCACCGTATTTTGCTTTCCCCCGTACGTTTTATTGGCCCTTTCTATTGTATTTTTATGGTGATTCATCATTATTATGTGATGATTCTCTGCTATTCGATGCTGATTATCATTATTTCTTGATTTCTATTAGACAGGTCATTTTCTACAAAGTACTCACCTAGGTGGTTGAGAAACATTTGAGAAGTGATTCTTATGCATTTTTTTCCAGAGAATCCAAATCTGCCACGGGCCATCACGAACTTTGCATATTAAGGAACCTAATTGGCATATTATAATTAGGTGGCCAAACTAGCAGGTTGGTTATGCTAGAATATCATGTCTTAAATGAGTCCAAATCGTCTAGAACTGAAAAAACTACATAAATAGACAGAGCTGCACGCTAAAGTGACTGAGTCTGTGGTTACTGCACGAGAGGTGCCTGGCCCATACTGCACGCTGGCCGCAGGCCTAGTGCAGTACGGGCCAGGCAGCTCTAGTGCAGTAACCATTGACAAGGGCACTTTTGAGTGAAGCTCTGTATTTATTTCATGGTGAATACGGACAGTCAAGGTTAAAGCAATGGGTGGGCCGTTCCCCAAGGCAGCGTGCAATAACCCTAGGTCGTATTGCACGCTGTGTTCGTATTGCACGCTCCCGAGGGTCGCCATGGGTCGCCATGGGGTCGCCATGGCGTTTCTAGGCTACCAAAGGTCACGTGACTTGTACGGAATTCAAAATGGCGGCCGACGGAGGTAAACAAACGCCGCGGAAGTAAAGAAACATCGTGGAAGTAAAGAAACATAGATTACATAGATCTATTTTACATTGATATACCCTGAAATAAATACAGAGCGTCACTTTAAAGTGCCCTCTTCACTAATTACTGCACTTGTGGTCCTTGGGCTGTATTGCACTAGGCCTACGGCCAGCGTGCAATACAGCCCAAGGACCACTCGTGCAGTAACCAGTGACTCAGTCACTTTAGCGTGCAGCTCTGTCTATTTATTTCAGGGTATATCGATGTAAAATAGATATGCAATCTATGTTTCTTTACTTCCACGATGTTTCTTTACTTCTGCGGCTTTTGTTTACTTCCGTTGGCCGCCATTTTGAATTCCGTACAAGTCACGTGACCTTCGGTAGCCTAGAAACGCCATGGCGACCCCATGGCGACCCTCGGGAGCGTGCAATACGGCCACAGCGTGCAATATGACACAGGGTTATTGCACGCTGCCCCAGAGAACGGCACTCCCATAGGCTCAACCTTGTCAGTCCGTATTCACCATGAAATAAGAATCATTTCTCAAATGTTTGTCAACCACCTAGGTGAGTACTTTGTAGAAAATGACCTGTCTAATAGAAATCAAGAAACAATCATTAAACCCCACCTATAGGACGACCCCACCTATAAGCCGAACCCCCAACTTGAGAAAAAAATTCGTCCTATACAAAATAGCTTTGAAAATCGTTTTCTCTTTATTCTAATGTATCAAAACCCCACCTATAAGCCGAATCCCCAACTACAGAAAATAATTCGGCCTATAGGAGTAGTATAGTATGTATCGGAACGGGACTATAGTTAAGTACTGTTTATTACTCAATCGACCTGCAGCCAATCAGAGGCCTCCCTTTTGGCGGGAAATTCAAAAGCAGCCAATGAGAGGCCTCCCTTTTGGCGGGAAATTCAAATAGGTCACGTGACCGGAAGTGACCTACTTCCGGTCACGTGACCTTTGGGCGGGAAATTCAAATAGGTCACGTGACCGGAAGTGACCTACTTAAGAGGGTCACGTGACCACCATGTTGGCGGGAAATTCAAATAGGTCACGTGACTGGAAGTGACCTACTTAAGGGGGTCACGTGACTACTAGGTTGGCGCGAATTTCAAAATAAGTCACTTGAGATTTTTATGGATAAATAAATTTTAAAAAAGAAAAAAAGCAAGCTGAAAGCTTGCTAAAAAATAATTTAAAAATGTGGCTCTTTTTTTTAGGGGGGGGGGAGGGGCACTCTGGGGGGCACTCTTTAAGATGCATGGGGGGGGAGGGGGGGAGGGGGGGAGGGGAAGGGTTTTTTAAGAGTGAGACTCGCTTCTCTGCCCTCTCTTTTAGAGGGCAGAGAGGCGAGTCTACTGGTTCGTCTACTTACAATGAAATGTATCATGATTGCGTTTTTGATGATGTGCATCTCTTGCTGGCTAGACTTTCAAGCAAATTTGCCAAAGTCCAGCCCGTTATTGAATGTCCGGCCTAGCCTGACCCTCAGTAGAACAGTCCTTGACCCATCTATTATAGTCCAGCAGCGCCTGACTCTTGTATGAGAGTAGTATTGGCGACATTGGCTGACTCTGATATTTACCTGTGTGTACGGAGGGAGGAGAGGGTTCACAGCCACAGCTCTCTTAAGGCAAAGCTTGCGCTTATAGAGCACTACTAGTGGAGGTCTGGATAAGGAGGCTATGGTGGTTGTCTTCAAAAAAAATAAAAAAATAGCCATGGCGCATGTCGATGTCGCTTAATTATGCTCATATCTCATGTCGATTTTAAGAATTGCTCATGTCACCTGTCACTATGTTTTTCAAGCTTCATGTCAAATGTCACTAGGCCTCATGTCGAATGTCGATTCTAAGAAACAGGTATGTCACCATCTCGAATTTAGCGGTCCACACTGCCGCTGCTGCTGCTGCTGCTGCTGCTGCTGCTGCTGCTGCTCCTGTTGCTGCTGCTGATTTGCTGTTGCTGCTGCTGTCGGTGCTGCTGCTTGTGCTGCTCGTGCAGCTGCTGCAGCTGCTGACAGCTGCTGCTGCTTGTGCTGCTCGTGCAGCTGCTGCAGTTGCTGACGATGTCACGGATGCTGTTGACAGATGCTGCTGCTTGTGCTACTCGTGCAGCTGCTGCTGCTGCTGCTGCTGCTGACGATGTCACGGATGCTGCTGACAGATGCTGCTGCTTGTGCTGCTTGTGCAGCTGCTGCAGCAGCTGCTGCTTGTGCTGCTCGTGCTGCTGCTGCTGACGATGTCACGGATGCTGCTGACAGATGCTGCTGCTTGTGCTGCACGAGACTGAGTAGCCGCTATTACTAATGCTACTAATACTAGTATGAGAAAATACATTTAGTCAGTCGACTAAATCAAGGAGGTTTTCTGACTTCAGTGGATCGTTTAGCCATCGGCCACAGGCAAAGCTTGAAACCATTTTATACATGGGGCAATTGGCAGAGTCGAAACATGTTGGTACGATGGGGTCGATCATGTTCATCATCAGTTCAGGCAAAGGAAGTGTGTCAACAGCACGCGAAAACTTCATGTCCGGATGTTTCAACACAAGACTTTTTATCACACTCACACAGCTGCTTTGAAGAGTGAATCCTTGACCAAACTTGAGCTTTTCCAACACAGCTTTGGCCTCCTTCTGTGCAGTAAGGGATCTCTCTTTCGGGGTCATCGCAGTGCTGGCTAGCATGTCCTCAAAGTCTTTAACATAATGTTCCAACGGGCTACAAATGATGTACTCCAGATCATCGTCCGCATATGTCGTCTCCTCGCACCATATTGTGTCTTCTCCTGTTTCGAATTCCGTCATTTTCTGAACAATCTCCTCGTGAGTGCGTTGCATATATCGAAGCTCCTTCAAAGACCAGATAACTTGTATGCCGAACCCTGAAAAACCTGAAGGAATTTCACCACTACAGTCAGGCCAACTATACGGAGCTAAGAAAAATAGCTCCAACAAAATTTTCTCCCTCTGTCCAAATGAAACTACTTCCGTTCCGATGAAGTTGAAGCATGCTTCTATCCATTGCTCCTTGGTGACGTCCTTCCAATGTTTCTTTACCTCACATGCATCATAGGGCACTGTTTCTCTTCTTGCTTCTAGTGGGAGTTGCTTTTTCTTTCTTGGACTCATTTGGAGAGTTTCGATGCTCTGTAGCGTCGACACTTCGATAAGAAAAGAAGCTGTAAAGGTAGAAATAACCCTCATAACATGCTGAGCGAGCGTGGAGTGGACGATGCTACGATGATGAAGGGCGGGTCGAGAAAGTGTGATGGGTGAGAGCGGCGTTTCACTCCTTATGTACCCTGTCCTAGATAATCCTCTTAAACGGCTGAAAAGACTCTCTCAGTACAGAGTCTCTACTCAATTAAGTGATCTGTTAAGTAAGTTTTCACATGCTACTTGACTACTGCAGGTGGGTTTAGACTTAAGCAGCTTAGTGCACACACGTGTCTGTTAGAAAGCTACCTGCACACCTGCCTTCCTTTTTCACTAGTATTTACCCCTTGCCGACTTATAAGGCGCCTATACACGTGTCAGCCTCCTTATATACGTCTTCTTGCTTCTAGAGCTAAGCTACTTACCGTCGTTTTCAGCTGCCGCAGGCTGACTGGCAGCTATTTAAAAGAGAATACCCGTTACCTGTATAACGGATCAGGAGGTTATGAGATTAGAGTGTGTATACAAAAAAAAGCTACAGGGGGCATGTGTCTGTCTGTGAGGTAGAGACGATGTGGTAAGCGGCTCAAGTGTAAAACAAAAGCACCTCCTCTTGCCGCAGTGAGTGGCGCGGGACGTCGGCTGGCTAGTTGAATAAGCGTCAGCTTAAAAGATAATCCGTCCACGGGCTGGCGCGTCACACCTGTCGTTAATCACCCCCTGTAGTCTTTGTATACGCAGGTGGTGACCCGGCTTTATCTCTTCACCAGCTATAATCCCATATACATGTAGCGCACGTTACACTCGTTATCTCTCTTTTCATGCTGAGGGATTAGGGGTGGAAGGGTTCAGGTGAAAAGCGATTTGATTCCTCTCTGGAAGAGGGTGGGGCTCTAGGTGAAAACAAGCTTAGACCATCCAGATTAGCCGCTCTCTCGGCTATATAAAGAGCCTCAATTTTTTTTATCTCTGCCCACTTCGTCTTGTTGTACACTATCAGTCACGAGGCAGACGCTCGAAGTAGCAGATGTTTGCAGTATGGATTATACAGAGGTTACCTGCTAATAGGATTTTGTCAGAATAGGGTGAGTTGCTCTTAAAATGACCATTTTAAATGGGTTGTTAATATGGTATCTGATGTTAATGAGCTAACACCTAACATTGAGGATTATGACCTCCCAGAGGGGCGTCTCGCCAAATTCTCCGGTCTTGACTATAGGCTTAACTGTCTAAAGACTGTGGAGCACGTTAATGGGCGGTCTCCTTACTAATTTCACTTGACCAGGCCGGCAGGGTCAACTAGTCTAGGTAATTACAACCACAAGAGCGGCTACTCAACATCCAAGTGGACCTACTACTACGAGATTGTCTTTTGACCACTCTGCTGCCGCCTGCTGGTCTGGCGATTACATGCTCTAGTATAGTTCTCCGCTCTTTTCGTCAGATGGCGCCACAATAGGGTTTTTGTACATTTCCACGATACTCGCGAACATTTTAAACGCATAATGACCTATAATAAGCAACAAAGCACACTTCTAATATATTGAATATAAGAAACATGTCAACGTTGTGTATTTCTGATAGAATGAGGCAGATTCTTTGAAATATCAACTAACCTATAGCGAGATTGAAAATACTACACCATAACTAAAGCGACATAAAAGCTATATAAAGTCAGAACTTCTCACGGAACGGCATCTGCAACAGATCACTCAACCATTCGTCTTGAAATGCCACACAGGGTTCCCGTCCAACAGGACTTTGAGCCTTGACGCTTTTGAGGGAGGTTTGATCTTATGTTGCTTAACATGTGGTGTAATTAATCAACACCGCGGCCCCTCTTTAGGGGCCACACAATAAACAAAGAATAAAAAAGGGTAAGCCTTAAGTTTAAAGTGAATCTCCCAGGATTTTGGCGAGGCCGACAAAGGGGGAGGTAACAGATTTAAACTGCAGGAGACTATACGCAAACCTTGATACTCTCAGAGGGGAGCCCTATATTGCGAGCCTGTGGTCAGATCTATCACCTCTAGGGAACAGTCTGCATATCATAAATGACCGCCACAGACATTGGGATATAATGTTAATCCTACTCCAGGGTCTCCATAATTAGCGGGGCTCGCCTTGAGATGGGAAATTCACTACAGCACTATCTGTCGTTGAAAATGGTGCTCGTGTAGAGTCGGGATGATGTACCAAAAGAGCATTTTATACACAATGATACCCTTGTACAAATGCGTATACCTAGTAGGCTGTGTCTTATCATCAAATCTAAGAGGGTGCGCTATAGTTTTATTATACTTTTATAGACCATTTTAAAATCCGAGCTTAGCTTAGTTCATAGTCTCCTTACCAATTTTCACTTGACCAGGCTGGCAGAGCCAACTAGTCTAGGTAATTATAACCACAAAGGCGGCTACTCAAGATCCAAGTAGACTTACTACTACGAGATTGTCTTTTTGGCCCCTCTGCCGCCTAGTTATTACATCCTCCAGTCTAGCTCGCCACACCCTTTGAGCAGCTCCATTGCCTCGGTAAAAGTGTAGGGGTGTGCTTTCCACCTTCAGTCATCCATAGATTCGATCACCATCACCCCCCTTGAAATGACCTCAGCTGTTAATTAGGGCGTAAAGCAGCCCAACAACCAACCAAGTCCCTGTCAAAGATGTGAATAACGAACGCGCTAGTATAGTTCCCCGCTCTTTCGTCAGATAGCGCCACAATAGAGGTTTTGTACATTCCTACGATGCTCGCGAGCATTTCCAACGCATAATGAGCTATATAGGCAACAAAGCGCGCTTCTAATATATTAAAATATAAAAACAATTCAATATTGTGTATTTCTGATAGAAATGAGGCGGTTTCCTTAAATACCAACTAAACTATAGCGAGATGAAAAATACCACACCATATCTAAAGCTTTATAAAAAGCTATAGAAAGTCAGAACCTCACACGGATCGGTATTCTGTCTGCAACGGATCACCCCTGACCCACTGGTCCTCGCATGCCACACACGGCTCTGCCGTGTTTGTGCTTTGAGGTATCACCCATCAAGTGATCCATGCTGCCCAACATGAGGCGTAATTAATTACGCTGATGTTGCATAGCACAGCGGCAGCATCTAACTAACTCTAAGGAGTTAGTCGGCCCCTCTTTAGGGGCCACACAATAAACAAAGAATACCCTGAATCTGGGACCTGCGGGCGAAGGCCCCAACTGTGAAGTCATTATTGGCCACATTGGTAATATCAATTAAAACTTTAGACAACACCCACCTTAAGTATCATTAACGGACAATATCAATAAACTTAGCATCCTCTTGGTTACCACATTTAGCACCAATTTTACAACTCACAGGGGCCACCCTTGAAAATAACACCAGCCTCACCACGCTTTTATTGCTCTGCTGATTTCTCCAATCCAAAACATTGGGTATCTAGTCCAGCTGTGAGCTCATTAGGTCAGCCCTTTGTCGGCCTCGCCGGCAAGTCCCGGATTCAGTATAGAAAGACTAAGGGGGCGGGGAGTAGGTCTTTAAGTTAAGCGCTATCTGTGTCATTAGACCATTCTTAAAAATCGACATGTGACATGAATAAAAAATTCTCAATTACTGTATAAGTAGGCGCCTCAACTCTTCCTTCAAATTCCGGCCTTGCGGGTGGTCAAATTAAAAAAAAAATTCCTAGTAGTCTATGGTCCCAAGAGTCCGATTGTATCAATTACGGTGCCCCTACATTTTCCCCCTTAGTGACACTAGTGACAACGCCTTTTTCACTTAGGGTCATGTGACATGGTCATTTCTTAAAAATCGACATGCGACATGGGACACGTTCATCTCAAACCCTTAGCCTCTAGAGAGTTCAAAATAGCGCTGCCGCTGTAGTCTGCCCGTTTCTGTGATCAAATATGCACCCTTCCTAATAGCACCCCCACTGGTGCATTGCATAAAAATAGCCCTCCTGACCTCATTTCTTGAGCTATAAAAAAACACAAACCCCTCATTTTAATCACAATATCATGGCAGTCAACATGAATGGAGTCATTAGTGGAGAAAGATAAGAGTCTCTGTTTTCTGTAGCCTACAATATTATGGTGACATTCTTCATGTCAAAATGTAATAAATAAATATGAGTTGTTAAAACTTGTTACCATGGGGATGTTAGTAATTGTGTTCTTGAAGACGTATGTGAAATCCAGATGTATGTGCCTCTGCCCAACAATGACCCTAGCCATTTTAAGTAAACCTGTTCTGTCTGAGTTAGAAGGGTGCCTAGGGCCAGAGCTACAGAACCCCTAACTGCTGTGAAAGTGCCCCTCTCCTGCCTAGATCACAGAAATGGGAAATATGTTCAGATGCATTCACCATGATATTTCTGGATCTAAGCAGATCTGAAAAGCTCTCATAGAGATCTATACTAATGGAACCACTATGTATTTTTTAACTCATTTTTCAAAAATTTATCAAACTCCCTACCTTAGCGCCCCTATAAATAGGGTTAAGTACCTGTCCGACTCCCCTACCACTGCTGCTGGAGGAGTACCGAGAACTACCCTCTTTTTAGAAAACTAAGTAAAAATATCCTTCTTCATGTCCAGTTACATACAATGTCGATCAATTTGACACTGTAGCAGCATGTCCCCATATCTGTATGCTGCATAAATGCACAATACACGGTTCTGCACGCACTTAAACCAAGGCTAACATGGGTGACCTATATAGATGTGATACTCTCGTTTTCGGGGCTAGTAGAAATTAGGCGGCTAATATAGACGTTCCGGGTTAGAACCCTCACTAAGTTTTAGTCAAGACGTCTAGCCACAGGCGCCTTAGGCGACGAAAGCGCGTCAAGGCGTTTACAGGGTTCGAACCCGTGAGCTGCTCCTTGGGGTCACAAAAAACGCTTCAACCTTAAAATCCCATAGGAAATTTTTTTTGGGTTTTTGGACTTTAGGCCTGAATTTGGGGGTGATCCCGGGCTGATAGAAAAATAATTCTTGGACGAGCGGATAGCTCTGGATCTCTTTTTATCTAAAACAGCGAAAAATTGATTGTGGTTCCGCCGCAATTCATCCGACGAGGGGTAATCAGCCCCCCCCTCTGCCAATCATGGCAGTGAATTTAGACGGCGCGCAATCTCTCGCAGCCACCGCGGACGGACCAATTAGTCCTGTCGGCATCTTAGTATGGTTCGTGTGACCTACTTAGAGGCTCACACGGTGGGGGTGTGTCCGGCGTTCGGCGTGCTGATTGGCTACTGGTGGGAGGTGCTGTGCTGCGTCAGGAACTTTACCTATTTGGGACGGGTGTTAAAGGCGCACTGAGTTGAGGTGCACCTTTAAGCAAGAGCACGATCCGGTCGTCGCGTTGGTAGCCTTACTACCTGTCGCGCATTTAACTAGAGGCTTAAGTGTGACAAATGACGATTCTTTGTCGACGCGACTACTAACATCAGCAGCATCGGCAGCAGCTATAAGGTGAAAACATGTTCAGACACGGTCGGCGTGTGAGACCTGTCCAGGCACGTCCGAGCAAGTTCGAACGTGTCTGAACATGTTCCGGAGTGCAAGACGTGTGCACACACAGACCGAACAGACACACACAGACCCACACACCCACACACCCCTATGTAGTGTGGGATGTAAAAGAAACCCTTGTCTCGGTAAAAGGGCCATAGATTCGATCACCATCACCGCCCTTGAAATGACCATAGCTGTTAACTAAGGCGTAAAGCAACCCACACACCCACACACCCACACACCCACACATTTTTCTGTATGAGCCTTCAGACCTGAAGCTGCTCAGTGTACGGGACTAGGTTTTGTCATAGGCCCTACGGACGCTACTCAAGGGGGAATAAGAGAGCTGTCTCACCATGACATGGGCTGGCTGTAGTTTTTTATGTTTCGGTACCTACAACCAAACAGCCAGTACCCACCCCAGGGCTTCATGTCGCACGCGGGAAAAGTATAACGGTGGCGCCAACTGTCGGAATAGCGGGTACACTACGTCAGTAGTTCTTTTGTTCTCCGCTGAGTGACTGGGCGAAATGTAGTCGGTAGCTCTATTTTCTGTGCACTGTTCTGTTCATTTTCTACACTTAACGCTTAAATAGACCGCGTGTTTGTACAAGCTAGCCGTTTTTATTAGTGCAAAAATTAAATAAGCATCGGATAGAACAATAAAAAAATGAGAAAGTAATCCAGCACTTAGTATAAGGCACCAGTTTTATCATGAGACATCGAAAGTCTGGTTTTTTTAAGGTGGATAAGACAGTCGACTGAGAGCTCCAAACTAACCAAAAACGTACCAGAGGGCGATCTATCTCAGAACGTACCCGACAGGGCAGGGGCCTTCTACACCCCGGCTCTGATAAGCAAGCGAGGGCCTATTACTCTTTTGAGGTGGGCCCAAAATTGAACAAAAGAATAAACTCAAAAAAAGCCTTAAGATTGAAAGAGTTGTAGATACTGATTTTAACGAGGAAGTCCCATTCATTAGTTCACAAATAGTCAGTGTAAGTACGCCCATGTATAGGAGAGAGACCTTGCTTATTTCTTATAAAGTTGTAAGATAGTCACATCATGATGCACATCATCATAAACGCAATCATGATACATTTCATTGTAAGTAGACGAACCAGTAGACTCGCCTCTCTGCCCTCTAAAAGAGAGGGCAGAGAAGCGAGTCTCACTCTTAAAAAACCCTTCCCCTCCCCTCCCCCCCTCCCCCCCCATGCATCTTAAAGAGTGCCCCCCAGAGTGCCCCTCCCCCCCCTAAAAAAAAGAGCCACATTTTTAAATTATTTTTTAGCAAGCTTTCAGCTTGCTTTTTTTCTTTTTTAAAATTTATTTATCCATAAAAATCTCAAGTGACTTATTTTGAAATTCGCGCCAACCTAGTAGTCACGTGACCCCCTTAAGTAGGTCACTTCCAGTCACGTGACCTATTTGAATTTCCCGCCAACATGGTGGTCACGTGACCCTCTTAAGTAGGTCACTTCCGGTCACGTGACCTATTTGAATTTCCCGCCCAAAGGTCACGTGACCGGAAGTAGGTCACTTCCGGTCACGTGACCTATTTGAATTTCCCGCCAAAAGGGAGGCCTCTCATTGGCTGCTTTTGAATTTCCCGCCAAAAGGGAGGCCTCTGATTGGCTGCAGGTCGATTGAGTAATAAACAGTACTTAACTATAGTCCCGTTCCGATACATACTATACTACTTGTGTGTGTGTGGTGTGTGTGTGTGTGTGTGTGTGTGTGTGTGTGTGTGGTGTGTGTGTGTGGTGTGTGTGTGTGTGGTGTGTGTAGTGTGTGTGTGTGTGGTGTGTGTATGTGTGGTGTGTGTGTGTGTATGGTGTGTGTGTGTGTGTGTGTGTGTGGTGTGTGTGTGTGGTGTGTGTGTGTGTGGTGTGTGTGTGTGGTGTGTGTGTGTGTGTGTGTGTGGTGTGTGTGTGTGGTGTGTGTGTGTGTGTGTGTGGTGTGTGTGGTGTGTGTGTGTGGTGTGTGTAGTGTGTGTGTGTGGTGTGTGTATGTGTGGTGTGTGTGTGTGTGTGTGTGTGTGGTGTGTGTGTGTGGTGTGTGTGTGTGTGGTGTGTGTGTGTGGTGTGTGTGTGTGTGTGTGTGTGTGTGGTGTGTGTGTGTGTGTGTGGTGTGTGTGTGTGTGTGTGTGTGTGTGTGGTGTGTGTGTGTGGTGTGTGTGTGTAGTGTGTGTGTGTGGTGTGTGTATGTGTGGTGTGTGTGTGTGTGTGGTGTGTGTGTGTGTGTGTGTGTGTGTGTATGTGTGTGTGTGTGGTTTGTGTGTGTGTGTGTGTTAGTCAGGAACAGGTGACGGCTGTGTGTGCGTGTACTGATAGAGTGGTTCTCATCTACATACATCTACAACATACAGAACAAGTTAGTCAGGAATGGTCTATACATAATATGTGCCCATAGTACTATGGTACACCTTTTGGGCCAATTTAATAGTAAATATCTCAGAACGTACCAGTTGTGTGAACTGTATTTCCTCCTTGACGAGCGCGTTAATCATCTGGGCGGCACTCAGGAAGTGGACGTTGTCTGCAGACATAAACAGAAGTGTAATGGTAAATAAACAAAGACAATAGTTATTGGTATTAGGGAGTGTTCATACATTAGTCCCACCGGGTGGCATGAAAAATGATGCCCCCTTTTAGCGAAAAAAAGCCAGCATGTTACTATAATTCAATGGAGGGGGGGGGTGCTGCCTTCGCTGAGGGGGGCAGGAAATATTCCACATGCTCGCGAGGGGGGTAAAAAAAACTTCACCCCTCCGCATTAGATTTGACCTGGCCTATAATTGGTAAATGAACAGTCTCTAACACAGAGTCAGACTGTGGGGTGTGTACAGGGGGCTGCCCCCTGGTGTGGATGTAATACACTACTCTACTGAAGCAGTTACATTGCAGACTTCAACTATCACCTCTGATATAAACTAGATATGTGATCCTCA
The DNA here is from genome assembly GCA_947462335.1 of Harmothoe impar. Lineage (NCBI taxonomy): Eukaryota > Metazoa > Annelida > Polychaeta > Phyllodocida > Polynoidae > Harmothoe > Harmothoe impar. The sequence goes on along the minus strand of OX381717.1, from coordinate 69,709,845 downwards.
GACAGGATGATATTGTAAAGACTTGTTTATTTGCCATCATGGTGCACCAAGACATGGCCCTGATTGGTGCGTTGTGTTGGTGCACCAAGACATGGCCCTGATTGGTGCGTTGTGTTGGTGCACCAAGAGATGGCCCTGATTTGTGCGTTGTGTTGGTGCACCAAGAGATGGCCCTGATTTGTGCGTTGTGTTGGTGCACCAAGACATGGCCCTGATTGGTGCGTTGTGTTGGTGCACCAAGACAGGGCCCTGATTGGTCGTTGTGTGGTGCACCAAGATATGGCCCTGATTGGTGCGTTGTGTGGCGCTTACCGTCAGCCGTGCCGTGAGCGATCAGGTACTTCTTGTCTCTAAACATGGCCGCCTTCCGCACCACCTCGGCAGTCTGCGGGAGTAGAGAGGACAAAGTGGGAGTATAGAGGACAAAGTGTCAGTATAGAGGACAAAGTGGGAGTAGAGAGGACAAAGTGGGAGTATAGAGGACAAAGTGGGAGTATAGAGGACAAAGTGGGAGTATAGAGGACAAAGTGTCAGTAGAGAGGACAAAGTGGGAGTATAGAGGACAAAGTGTCAGTATAGAGGACAAAGTGTCAGTATAGAGGACAAAGTGGGAGTAGAGAGGACAAAGTGGGAGTAGAGAGGACAAAGTGGGAGTATAGAGGACAAAGTGTCAGTATAGAGGACAAAGTGTCAGTATAGAGGACAAAGTGGGAGTATAGAGGACAAAGTGTCAGTATAGAGGACAAAGTGTCAGTATAGAGGACAAAGTGGGAGTAGAGAGGACAAAGTGGGAGTAGAGAGGACAAAGTGGGAGTATAGAGGACAAAGTGTCAGTATAGAGGACAAAGTGGGAGTATAGAGGACAAAGTTGGAGTAAAGAGGACAAAGTGGGAGTATAGAGGACAAAGTGGGAGTAAAGAGGACAAAGTGGGAGTATAGAGGACAAAGTGGGAGTATAGAGGACAAAGTGGGAGTAAAGAGGACAAAGTGGGAGTATGGAGGACAAAGTGGGAGTATGGAGGACAAAGTGTCAGTATAGAGGACAAAGTGTCAGTATAGAGGACAACGTGTCAGTATAGAGGACAAAGTGGGAGTATAGAGGACAAAGTGTCAGTATAGAGGACAAAGTGTCAGTATAGAGGACAAAGTGTCAGTATAGAGGACAAAGTGGGAGTACAGAGGACAAAGTGGGAGTATAGAGGACAAAGTGGGAGTACAGAGGACAAAGTGGGAGTACAGAGGACAAAGTGGGAGTATAGAGGACAAAGTGGGAGTATAGAGGACAAAGTGTCAGTATAGAGGACAAAGTGTCAGTATAGAGGACAAAATGGGAGTATAGAGGACAAAGTGGGAGTATAGAGGACAAAGTGGGAGTAGAGAGGACAAAGTGGGAGTATAGAGGACAAAGTGTCAGTATAGAGGACAAAGTGGGAGTAAAGAGGACAAAGTGGGAGTAAAGAGGACAAAGTGGGAGTACAGAGGACAAAGTGTCAGTATAGAGGTCAAAGTGGGAGTATAGAGGACAAAGTGGGAGTAAAGAGGACAAAGTGGGAGTACAGAGGACAAAGTGTCAGTATAGAGGTCAAAGTGGGAGTATAGAGGACAAAGTGGGAGTAAAGAGGACAAAGTGGGAGTACAGAGGACAAAGTGTCAGTATAGAGGTCAAAGTGGGAGTATAGAGGACAGAGTGGGAGTATAGAGGACAAAGTGGGACTAGAACTATGTTCATGTAAGGTGACTCATATCATTTTTCAAGGTAACCGCGAGTCAAGCTTATATGTGAGCTACAGTTTATGGTACCTCCGATTTGAAAATCTGATATAGACTGAATTATTGTAAGTTTAAATAAAATAAAAATCTGAGTTAGTGAGGAATCCAAAATAGTGAGTATTTGTTTATCAAGCATTCACTTGAAATTCATCTTCTGGATGAACCAGATGAGTTTTAGTCTGAATATTCTGTATTTATTACACCACCAATTACCAGCTGGTTTACATGTTTATTTCATGTGGGGAAACGAAGTTACTATGCTCCCGTGAAGAAACTAATGCTCAATCTCCATGGGGTGTTTCTCCACGTTAACATCATAAAATAGCTATAAAACCAATCTTTAAATGTTGTTTTAAAGTATGATTCATCAATAATTAATGAAATAAACACAGAGATCCACTCTAATCAGCCTGAATTCCTGGTTTTCCACTTGTGGTAGCATGGATCATATCACACTCAGCTCTGCCTCGTGTGATATGATCCAAGTTACCACTCGTGGAGAAACCTGTCATTCAGACAGATCATTGTGGACCTTTGTCTATGTATTGATGTAGAACTGTTTCCAGTGCTGTGCTTATTATCATGTGATGCTACCAGAACTCACGTCGTATCCGTGCTTGTTGTCGGCGGTTGTGGCCAGACCCATGTAGCGCTCAGAGTGGGCAGAGTCTGCAACTTAGAGCTCAGTAAGTACCGCTGTATCCTGTTTTAGCACTCAGTATTACAATAACTGCCTATCTCAAATATACTTATTTTTAAAGAACAATTTAACTTTATTTGGCATTTTGTTATATCACAGTTACATTGAGTCCTTCAATAAATCATGTTATTGGGTATAGGTTTAATGTATCTTTCAGTATCTTTCAGTATCATATTTGTCAATATTTTACAAGTATCACATATTCATTAGATTATCGTTTTACAGAATTTGATTACCGTATATGTATTTAAAGTATCATTTTATACCCTATACAATTTGATATCACTAGATGTTATGTGAGTATCTAATTATGGTAGTCTTCAGTTCAATAAAAGCAACGCTGGTATATGGTATGGACATCTATTAGCAACGAGCCAACTAAACATCTGACACTTTGTGTAACAAGTATCTCTTAACTAAGCATATAAGTCTCCATAGCTACTGCTAATGGGGGAACAAATTACCCCCTCCCCTACTCACCGTAGAAGGCCCTGCTGGTTGTGGGGGCTACAGCCAGACCACACCCGATGGTGTCGTTGGCTTCTGCTAGAACGTGGCTAGCGGTCATCCCTCCGTAGGACTACGTTCAGAAAAATATTGTACAGCAATTACATATAACTTAACACCATATGGAAATCTTCAGGTCAGTTAAAACATACAGCAAATTCCCTTTCTCTCGAAATTATGTAAAGATAGCATGAACTTAGCCTGGTTCAGGGAACAGTCACCAGGGGGAGGCACTCCCCCTTCTCACCTGGCAAGTCCCACCCAGGTGGAACTAGGTCACAGGTCACAGGCAGGGAGTCTTATGTAAAAGTAGATTCAGCCACTCAGCATTCAGTACATGTTGTAGCCCTATAAGGCTTTATTTCACTTTTGTGTAATCATCATGTATTGTACTATCAAACTGCAATATCCGACACACCTAGGGTGTTATACTCATACGAATCATGTCGAGCCACCGAGCTCTGTTTACTTTTGTAAAATCATCTGATGATAAAGTTGATAAAAAGATTTTGAAATTGAATTGAATTTGAGCTGGGTTGCTACTCACCCAGCCGAATATAGCCGCGTCCTTAGTGTCGTCAATGTAGCCCAACTTCTCCTTTAGATGCCTTCAGAATCAAACATGAAAATCACGTAATTAAATCAATCAGATTGAAAATGATAAATATTCCCCAATTCAGCCCTGTTGGGGGTGGCTGTACTTAATCTATGAATCCAGTTGAATTCCATTCAGAATTTCTATTTTGTATATCCAAATGCCCACTTAAATGACCTTTTGATTGGGAATGTGATAAATCTGTGATCAAGATTGTATTGCTATTGTGCTATTATCAAATCTGTCAACAATATGTTTTAAATGTTTGTAACTCAAATCTGCTATAATTAGTGCTACAGGTCTCATAGAGGGTAATCCCGCAGAAAACTGAGAGTCATATACGATTCTGGTCAGAAGTGAATACTGCAGGAGCACTGAATGGTCCATAAATAATTTGGAAATGATGCCAATATTATGAAAACCTACACACATGCTGCTGAATGTCTGCCAATTCCAATCAAATAATAGGAAAGGGATTCTCAGTGAGTTTCCATTTTTTTCAAAGGCTAGATTGGGAATCAGTGAAAATGCAATTTATTCAGTGCAAATTCAGGCGAAATTCAGGTGGTTTTCCGATACAGACCAGTGTTCTGATTTTCCGTGGTCAGTAGCTAATTTTTGTGGGAAATGTTTTGAAGAAAGGATGTATCTTTCAGGTCAATGGTGATTTTCAGAAATTGTAAATGTCCTGGTTGCAGATATTGGGTTTTCCGCTATATTAAAGTATATAGTAGAAGCATTTCCTTCTCTGAGACCTACAACTGTTATGACACCAGCTATGTTAGTCTAGTATGGTATAATAACAGTGGCACCACCTGGTGGATGTTATACTAACTAACATACAGTGACCATGCAGGGGCTGCACCTAGGGTAACAAAGTGAGAAGCTCATCAGCTATTATGACGCATCATGGGATTGAATAAAATCACTTGCTCCCTGTCCACCATATTGCACTAGCAACTAGTCTGATCCTATGGCATCTATAATCTGCATTAATCTAATAATTTATAAGAACCATGCTTTTCCAAAACATAACAAGAAAGTACTGACTTGGCAAAGTTTATCTGGTCCTGGACCTCGACGGTGCCGAGTCTGCGGTACAGCTCGTGTTTGTACTTGTCTCCCCGCGCCGCTGCGCCACGACTGTCAACCTGAAACACAGCATGCTGCCAGACTGTAATCTGTAACACATAATGCTCCCAGACTGTCAACCTGAAACACAGCATGCTCCCAGACTGTAATCTGTAACACATGATGCTCCCAGACTGTAATCTGTAACACATGATGCTCCCAGACTGTCAATCTGTAACACAGCATGCTCCCAGACTGTCAATCTGTAACACATAATGCTCCCAGACTGTCAATCTGTAACACATAATGCTCCCAGACTGTCATTCTGTAATACATGATGCTCCCAGACTGTCAATCTGTAACACAGCATGCTCCCAGACTGTCAATCTGTAACAAATAATGCTCCCAGACTGTAATCTGTAACACATGATGCTCCCAGACTGTCAATCTGTAACACATAATGCTCCCAGACTGTAATCTGTAACAAATAATGCTCCCAGACTGTCAATCTGTAATACATAATGCTCCCAGACTGTCAATCTGTAATACATGATGCTCCCAGACTGTCAATCTGTAACAAATAACGCTCCCAGACTGTCAATCTGTAACACAGCATGCTCCCAGACTGTCAATATGTAACACATAATGCTCCCAGACTGTAATCTGTAACACATGATGCTCCCAGACTGTCAATCTGTAACAAATAATGCTCCCAGACTGTAATCTGTAACAAATAATGCTCCCAGACTGTCAATCTGTAACACATAATGCTCCCAGACTGTCAATCTGTAATACATAATGCTCCCAGACTGTCAATCTGTAATACAGCATGCTCCCAGACTGTCAATCTGTAACACATAATGCTCCCAGACTGTCAATCTGTAACACATAATGCTCCCAGACTGTCAATCTGTAATACAGCATGCTCCCAGACTGTCAATCTGTAACACATAATGCTCCCAGACTGTAACCTGTAATACATAATTCCCCCAGCCTCGACTTGTATGCGAGTCAGGTTGCCGCAAATACTGGATAGCTCTCTCAGGTGAGAGGACAGACGTTCAGTGCGTTATTTTAATCTTAAGTCTTAAAGTCTTAATTCAGTGTCTTACCCAGGGCCGCTTTCATCATTAAAAATAAATCATTTCAAGCCGGCAACCAGCTCAGAGGAACTCGGGATGTCTCTAATAGAAGAAAAAGAAGAAAAAGAAACGGGGGTTGGGGGGCAGAGCCCCCCATTACATACTAGTCGTAATAGTAATACTTTCAAAATATTATTTACTTTTAATGACATAAGCGGCCTCTACTAAAGTTAAGACCAATAAGACTGTCTTAATAGTCTTAATAAGATAACGATCTGAACGTCTGTCCTCTCACCTAGGAGAGCTATCCCGTGCGTGCCAGGTTGCCAGTATGGCTCATAGGATTCCCATGAAAGTGTAGAATTTATGTTAGACCAGAACTACCGTAAATTTTCGCATAGAAGCCGCGACTTGTATGCAAGTCTGATGTGGCTCATAGGATCAGCCCAGGGTCAGGGTGCAGCTTATAACTGATTTTTTGCTACTATGGTGCAGTACTAAAGTCACCATAATCAGATCACCAGGGTTGTTTATGGGATAGGCCCAAAGTCAGGGTGTGGCTTATTTATGCAAGTTACCCAGCTAACAAAAAAACTTTATTTTACGTCAAAATACTGTTCTAAAGCTGTGTATAACGTTATGCCATAGTGAGGAGTCTTAGAGAAACGTTATATAACGTTAAATAACGTTACAAAATGTAGCATAACGTTTTTTGTTTACTGGGTAGGCTTATATGCAAAAAATTACGGTACCCAGTGGAGGCTACTGATATTTTAATGAGTCTTGTGATATTTTACAGTAACTGTTTCCATCATTTGCTGCATTCAGTATGTTAAAGATAACTTACCAATGTTCCAACGACCTCATGAGAGCTTCTGAGGTAGTTATCTAACCACATGGGAACTCTTTATGTAGATATCTAATCCCAAATTTAGTCACACTTACCGATGCCACAACGACATCGTGAGAGCTCCTGAGATAGTTCATCCAGTTCCTCTGGCTGCTGCCGAGGATGTAGGTCTGCATCACTCGCTGACTGCCGGGTCCTGCATACCTACAACAACAACATAACAACAACAACAACATAACAACAACACAACAACAACAACAACAACATAACAACAACACAACAACAACATAACAACAACAGCTGCCGAGGATGTAAGTCTGCATCACTCGCTGACTGCCTGGTCCTGCATACCTACAACAACAACAAGAACAACAACATAACAACATCAACAACAACATAACAACAAGAAAATAACAACAACATAACAACAACATAATAACATAACAACAACAGCTGCTGAGGATGTAGGTCTGCATGACGCGCTGACTGCCTAGTCCTGCATACCTACAATCGGACAAATATTCTATATTCAAACTCATTATATTATTCCCAGTTTTTTTTTGATCCACATCTCTTGCAAAAAACATACTCTTTATAAGTAACCCTCCATTAAAGAACCTCCAAACTTAAGATCAATGTCCCGTATATTCATGAGTTGTCTGTAATAAAACATAAATATTTGCTCCCTTGGGTCAGTATTTAGGTAGATAAATTGTTCAATAGTATCAGTCTAATAACAGGTAAGAAGGTATTGATGATTGGATGCAAATTGGTATTTAACTTACGCAAAGATCAACAGTGGGTATTTCTTCTTGGGGTCGAAGCCAGGGGGTTTGGAGATCTCCGCTTGTGTTTCTATTAAAATGAAATCATGAAATAGAGTAACACATTTTATATCAAAATACATAGACAAATGCCAACGCCCATTGATACCATCTCTGCCATATTTCATGAGTGGGGGCTGGGGCCATATTCCATGAAGCCGCAGGCTGAGTGGGATATGGCCCCAGCCCCCACGAGTGAAATACGGCAGAGAGGTATTAATGTAGTTGGCATTTGCATTTATTTTTTTGATTTGAAGCCATTTAATGAAGAAATCCAGCTTTTTCTCAGGCCATTGAATACGGCCACATTGTATTCAATGGGGGGCATTGAATACGGCCTTTCCTATAGTTAAGCATAGTACAGCTTGTATTTCTAAAAAATAAAATGTGAAATGAATTGATAAAAAAATCTTTAGAACATGAAATGTATGAATAGCACTTTAATGTAAATAAAAAGGGCTGAGCAATAGAGCGATGATTGTTGAGCTTGGAGGGTTTCATAGATTTGTTAATTTGTTGATGAAGTCTTTAAAAATTCAATGCCTTACTGTATCCGCCGCCAACTTCCACCTCCATGAATTCACGAGTCGGCATCAGTTTTTTGTTGACTTTGTCTCTGAAGTTTTTGTTGTCCTCCACGACCCAGACTGTGCAGCAATAAAACGATAACAACATATATTTATTCTAGCATTAACTATTTACCAATAAAGTCAAGCAGGTACCTCTATTTTTAATTTGTGTTCTTTTAAAATAACTATATCTTATTATCATAAGCATTCTTTAATCTTTTCAGCTTATATTATGCTAGATAGACTGTTAAGGACAACATTACTGCAAGTTAACTTTTATATCATAAAGTAAAATTGGCACATTTGTCTGAGGAGACAGAAAACATTTTTTAACAGCAACTTACAGGAGTTGTCCCTAGTAGACCTGACGCTGTATGACACTAACAGGAGTTGTCCCTAGTAGACCTGACGCTGTATGACACTAACAGGAGTTGTCCCTAGTAGACCTGACGCTGTATGACACTAACAGGAGTTGTCCCTAGTAGACCTGATGTTGTACAACACTTACCGGAGTTGTCCCTAGTAGAGCGGATACTGTAGCTGGGTATGTCGGGTCCGTGACAGGACAGGACGTAGTTGTCAGTAGACTGTGAGAAGGAGGCTGACACGTACTGACAGCCCGGTCCTACAGAACATGACACACACACCGGCTCTGCTGACGAGTTCTTTAGACTCAACCTGAAACAGGGAAAATAAAAATGCTGATAATTCACGCAATTCCCACTTGCGCACTTAACCACTGTAAGGGTTGGCTTTGAAATGTATGAGCTCTGTGTGCTCATACAGGGGGGTGCTGCATATACACAAGGCCCATGCACTTAGACAGTCGGGGGAGAGGGAGGTTATAGCGTACTCACTTGTAGAGATGGCTTTTTGTCAGGTACCTTTTATGGTTCTTATATGTTTAGTGTACCATACTTACTTGTAGAGATGGCGTTTTGTCGGGTCGCCTCCGGTTCCAAGGTAGTATCTGTAACATAGAGTTTCATGATTAGATTATATGCAAAAAAGTTAAAAAGCTGTGTGAAGCACTGCATCCATTATCAAATCATTGAAAATTGAGTGGTGTTATATTTGAAATATTGTCTGCTTATTTGCATTCGTAATGTTTTCTGTGGACCACCGACTATCCAGAAGTTGACAAGTATGGTGAGAAGTTGAATTGTAGTAAATCAAATTCTTTACCATATTTGACCCGTCCCTATCAGTAATGCCATAACGTCCATGAATAACAGATTAATTTCATCACTGACATGGTCTTTACGAAGACATGCAGGACAGTGGCACTGTCCGCCTAAAGTGCCACCAGTCCAGCAGGTTGACAATTGTAGAAGGGACGGATGTCCAGTCACATGTTGGGCATTTCTGAACTAAAATAATTCAGTTGGGTTTCTAAGGCTGAAATATACTGTGTAAAACTGTGTCCATGCTGATTTGGCTGTAAATGATTACAAATATAATGTGCTCTTAAAGGGATCCCTTCATCCACAGAAAGGGCCGCCAGGGTTTCAGAGGAAGAGGGAAGCTGGAGATGCAATGTTACGTAATACCACATGCCTATCAACCCTCCTGGTGTGAAGGCCTGGAGGGCTGCCCCCTACATAGATAAGAGTCTTCAAACACCATCACACTGTCTTCTATATCAGATCTATTTGTTTTAGAATCAAAGTATGTGATGCCAACAAATCTGATATAGAACACAGTGTGATGGTGATTGGAGATTCTTATCTAGTTTTGTGGGTAGCCCTCCAGACCCTCACACCAGGAGGGGTGATAAACATGTGGCATTATTTAACATTGCATCTCCAGCTTCCCTGCTCCTCTGAAAGTCCCTAGACCTTGGCATCCCATTCTGTGGATGAAGGTATCCCTTTAATAGACATTACTATTGTCAGATATGTGGGCATTCGATCCTTCAAAACTGTAGCCGGGTCTGCAACATAAACAAGAATTGCGGTTGTTGCCGCGTAAAAAAATGCCTCAGGCATTTTTATACGCGGCAACAACCGCAATTCTTGCATTTGAAGGAACATAATGTCTACATGGTTGGTATATTTGTAGGGGACCCATTCAAGACACCATATAAACAGGGCGGGAGGATGATATAACTGACAGATGTGACACAACAGGGGAAAACGTGTCATAACAGGGATTTAGTGTAATATACAGCCACTAGGTGGCCACCAGTGCGGCAGCACTAATAGAACCATTGAATTCCTTTGTTAGGGGGGTAGGTAGGATTATAATCAACCTCAGGAGCATGGAAATGGGTGTTGCTAGGCAGATAAACAATAAGAATAGCTGTTGCTAGGCAGGTAAACAATAAGAAAAGCTGTTGCTAGACAACCAGCTGTCTTAGCAACAAACCAATAGAACCATTGAATTCCTTGGGTCCATGTTAGGGGGGTAGGTACGATTATAAACAACCTCGGGAGCATGGAAATGGGTGTTGCTAGGCAGATAAACAATAAGAGTAGCTGTTGCTAGGCAACCAGCTGTCTTAGCAACAAACCAATAGAACCATTGAATTCCTTGGGTCCATGTTAGGGGGGTAGGTAGGATTATAATCAACCTCAGGAGCATGGAAATGGGTATTGCTAGGCAGATAAACAATTATAATAGCTGTTGCTAGGCAACCAGCTGTCTTAGCAACAAACCAATAGAACCATTGAATTCCTTGGGTTCATGTTAGGGGGCATAGATACGATTATAATCAACCTCAGGAGCATGGAAATGGGTGTTGCTAGGCAGATAAACAATTAGAATAGCTGTTGCTAGGCAACCAGTTGTCTTAGCAACAAACTAATAGAAGCATTGAATTCCTTGGGTCCATGTTAGGGGGGGTAGGTATGATTATAATCAACCTCAGGAGCATCAAAATGGGTGTTGCTAGGCAGATAAACAATTAGAATAGCTGTTGCTAGGCAACCAGCTGTCTTAGCAACAAACCAATAGAACCATTGAATTCCTTGGGTCCATATTGGGGGGGGGGTAGGTACGATTATAATCAACCTCAGGAGCATGGAAATGGGTATTGCTAGGCAGATACACAATTAGAATAGCTGTTGCTAGGCAACCAGCTGTCTTAGCAATGAACCAATAGAACCATTGAATTCCTTGGGTCCATGTTAGGGGGGGTAGGTACGATTATAATCAACCTCAGGAGCATCAAAATGGGTGTTGCTAGGCAGATAAACAATTAGAATAGCTGTTGCTAGGCAACCAGTTGTCTTAGCAACAAAATAATAGAACCATTGAGTTCCTAGGGTCCATGTTAGGGGGTATATGTATGATTATAATCAACCTCAGGATTGAAGGTTGATTAATATTAATTTTATCATTATATGCATAAATTTGTGTTGTGACACCTTAAAACAAAATGGCGGCACCCCTTAAAACAAAATGGCGGCGCCCGTACTGACTTCCTGTCAAATGAAAACAATATAATGCCTCAACCTGGTAGTTCGCAAGCTCACCACCAGGGCCCCTCCGGGGCCTTTCGGCCTTAAAAAATCTGCAGGACCAAATCTCCTATAGGATGAAAAGCACACACTCATATTAGTAAAGTTCTAACTCACATTTGGTTAGTTTTGTTATCGTAGGCGCGAATAGACAGGACTTCCATCTGACCGCTTGTCAGGAACCGCTCAGGCTCAGTGACTGTCGTGTTCTGTAAGATAGAATACTTCATGTAATACTTCTCTCAGAGTACATTTTGATTTAGTCATAATCATCTGTACAGCAAATAACACAGTTGAAAAAGTAATGTAAACCCTCAGGTAGTACGCGAGTCAGATCGCCAGTGCCTCTTATAGAACCAAGACAATGTCAGGGTGCTGCATATATGCCATTATCAGATGTCTACTACAGTAATAAAGTTGCCATAATCACACTCCCTGTGTGGCTTATAGGATATTCCCAAAGTCAAGGTATGGCTAATAGGTCAGGCTTATACACAAGGTTGTACAGTAATTGACGTAACAGTTAAACATGAAAGGCTGACAGACCTCACAGGCGTTGAGCAGTGCAGCATGTTTCCAGCTTCCTGAGGCCCCCTCGGGTTTAGACAGCGGGATGACGTAGCTGTCTGACGACACGACCAGAGGCCGCGGCCATGGCTAAAGGAGAACAACATTGTCTAATCACACCCAGACTACAGGAGAACAACATTATCCAATCACACCCAGGCTACAGGAGAACAACATTATCTAATCACAGCCAGGCTACAGGAGAACAACATTATCCAATCACACCCAGGCTACAGGAGAACAACATTATCTAATCACACCCAGGCTACAGGAGAACAGGACACATTATCCAATCACACCCATGGCTACAGGAGAACAACATTATCTAATCACACCCACGGCTACAGGAGAACAACATTATCTAATCACACCCACGGCTACAGGAGAACAACATTATCTAATCACACCCAGGCTACAGGAGAACAACATTATCTAATCACACCCAGGTGCAGGCTGTTACATCTAAAGGCCAAACCCTTGCAGGTTCAGACAATCATTTACAGCTTATGCAAATAGAAGAGTAGGATGAAATAGGCTTTGGTAATTTAAAACATTGATTTATTTCTACCTAAATATCTAACTGAGAACTCATTGACAGTTAATCTTTGAAATTTAGGTATTAAATATCAAGCCTATGATTGTGGATGAAAAATGTACAGTCGGTAATATTTGTAAAAAACTGAATTTCATGTCTGATAGTGTGACAATGGTTATTACTTACAGACTCTATCCATCCGCCCGTCACATTCTGTGCAAAATGCTGAAAATGTAAAATCATATTATAGTATAAAATTAAAACACAAAGATTTTATCATCAGTCAGTCACAGGCAAAGCAGCTGTAATCTTTGGTCTATCATGGTCACATGTCAATTATGTAAATTTGAACAACTTGTTACATGAAAGACTAACAGAAAATGTCTCGCGTGGCATCAGTTCCATCTAGACAGAAATGAACTCACATCGGTACAGCTAAGTGACGGGTTGCCGTGTGTAACCTGACATGTTTGTACCACGGCCTGGTTCTGCACGCGGTTTGTCCACGTCACGGTGAAGAGGGAGTTACTGACCCAGGCCACCCGCGTGTAGTAGTGGTCCCTGTAATAGGACACGTTAATGTATTAAAGGCCACCGTGTGTAGTAGTGGTCCCTGTAATGTAGGACATATACACTTAATGTCTTAAAGGCCACATGGGTGTAGTTAACGGTTCGTCCATGTCACGGTGAACACAGCCACACTCAGCCATGTCAACCCCGTCTAATAGTGGGCCCTGAAGGTGTACAAGTAGGTCAGCAGTATGAAGGTCAAATAGGGGTCATGTGTACAAGATTGAAGGTCAAGGTCAGGTCATGTGTACAAGTAGGTTAGCACAATGAAGGTCAAGGTCAGGTCATGTGTACAAGTAGGTTAGCACAATGAAGGTCAAGGTCAGGTCATGTGTACTCATTCTGTTAGTTTGTTAACATGGGAGGCAGAGGATTAACATATACTCAAACAAGGACATCATGTTGAAGGATAGGACATTCTTGAATTCATCTTAATCTCATGTACTGTAAGTTCTCACGTAGAATGTGTGGCTTGTAGCACGTCAATTCACCAGTGCGGCTTATAGCTTCAAAGTCTGGGTTGACTTATATGCAAGTTTTTAGATGTATACTACAGTACAAAAAGTAGCGATAATTAAGACCACAGTTTGGCTCCTACAGGGGAGGGTATTTGTTTTTAATGCATTTGGAGATCCCCTAGGTTTAACATAGAGATGTTGTAGATGTAATACATGCTGGTACTGACTGGTTGTTGAGAGCTGCAGGGGGCTGGATGTGGTGGGTGGTGTAAGGAGTAGTTCCACCCAGATCCACCAGGTGTAGGGTGGCCTCGGTGATGGGTCCTGGCACGTCCCCTGGCCGCACGTCCCCCGCCTGGATACAACACGGTCAGAGGTTAGGGATCTACAGAATTAGTATCCTAGTTTATAATTACATGAGTCAGATGTGGTAGACATGGTCCAAGCTAGTAGTTGTATCAGTTTTATGAGGCAAGGACCAGGAGATTCTCCAAGACACCAGCTGAAGGCAATCATGTACCCATGTCCACTTCAGCTACTCACCAGAACCAACATGTTCATATCATGCCCTTGGTAATTAAACTGAATAGAACAGCAAGGGGTATGAAACATGGCACTTTTTAAATTTGCAAATTTTGGAATATAGTAATTCTATAACTATATTGGATACATGCACACAGACACACCTTACGGTAGGCTATAAGACATGCACACAGACCCACCTTAGGCTATAAGACATGCACACAGACCCACCTTAGGCTACAAGACATGCACACAGACCCACCTTAGGGTAGGCTACAAGACATGCACACAGACCCACCTTAGGCTATAAGACATGCACACAGACCGGCCTTAGGCTACAAGACATGCACACAGACCCACCTTAGGGTAGGCTACAAGACATGCACACAGACCCACCTTAGGCTATAAGACATGCACACAGACCCACCTTAGGGTACAAGACATGCACACAGACCCACCTTAGGGTAGGCTACAAGACATGCACACAGACCCACCTTAGGCTACAAGACATGCACACAGACCCACCTTAGGGTAGGCTACAAGACATGCACACAGACCCACCTTAGGCTACAAGACATGCACACAGACCCACCTTAGGGTAGGCTACAAGACATGCACACAGACCCACCTTAGGCTATAAGACATGCACACAGACCCACCTTAGGGTAGGCTACAAGACATGCACACACACCCACCTTAGGCTATAAGACATTCACACAGCCCCACCTTAGGGCTACAAGACATGCACACAGTCCCACCTTAGGGCTATAAGACATGCACACAGACCCACCTTAGGGTAGACTATAAGACATGGACACAGACCCACCTTAGGCTATAAGACATGCACACAGACCCACCTTAGGCTATAAGACATGCACACAGACCCACCTTAGACTATAAGACATGCACACAGACCCACCTTAGGCTATAAGACATGCACACAGTCCCACCGTAGGGTAGGCTATAAGACATGCACACAGACCCACCTTAGGCTATAAGACATGCACACAGTCCCACCGTAGGGTAGGCTACAAAACATGCACACAGACCCACCTTAGGCTATAAGACATGCACACAGACCCGCCTTAGGCTACAAGACATGCACACAGACCCACCTTAGGGTAGGCTACAAGACATGCACACAGACCCACCTTAGGCTACAAGACATGCACACAGACCCACCTTAGGGTAGGCTACAAGACATGCACACAGACCCACCTTAGGGTAGGCTATAAGACATGCACACAGACCCACCTTAGGGTAGGCTACAAGACATGCACACAGACCCACCTTAGGCTATAAGACATGCACACAGACCCACCTTAGGCTACAAGACATGCACACAGACCCACCTTAGGCTACAAGACATGCACACAGACCCACCTTAGGGTAGGCTATAAGACATGCACACAGACCCACCTTAGGGTAGGCTACAAGACATGCACACAGACCCACCTTAGGGTAGGCTACAAGACATGCACACAGACCCACCTTAGGCTACAAGACATGCACACAGTCCCACCTTAGGGCTACAAGACATGCACACAGACCCACCTTAGGCTATAAGACATGCACACAGCCCAACCTTAGGCTACAAGACATGCACACAGTCCCACCTTAGGGCTACAAGACATGCACACAGACCCACCTTAGGCTACAAGACATGCACACAGACCCACCTTAGGCTACAAGACATGCACACAGACCCACCTTAGGGTAGGCTACAAGACATGCACACAGACCCACCTTAGGCTATAAGACATGCACACAGA
This sequence comes from Harmothoe impar, assembly GCA_947462335.1. Lineage (NCBI taxonomy): Eukaryota > Metazoa > Annelida > Polychaeta > Phyllodocida > Polynoidae > Harmothoe > Harmothoe impar. The sequence continues at coordinate 69,693,992 of OX381717.1, read as the reverse complement.
CCCACCTTAGGCTACAAGACATGCACACAGACCCACCTTAGGGTAGGCTATAAGACATGCACACAGACCCACCTTAGGGTAGGCTATAAGACATGCACACAGACCCACCTTAGGCTATAAGACATGCACACAGACCCACCTTAGGCTATAAGACATGCACACAGACCCACCTTAGGGTAGGCTACAAGACATGCATACAGACCCACCTTAGGGTAGGCTATAAGACATGCACACAGACCCACCTTAGGCTATAAGACATGCACACAGACCCACCTTAGGCTACAAGACATGCACACAGACCCACCTTAGGCTATAAGACATGCACACAGACCCACCTTAGGCTATAAGACATGCACACAGACCCACCTTAGGGTAGGCTATAAGACATGCACACAGTCCCACCTTAGGCTATAAGACATGCACACAGACCCACCTTAGGCTACAAGACATGCACACAGACCCACCTTAGGGCTACAAGACATGCACACAGTCCCACCTTAGGCTATAAGACATGCACACAGACCCACCTTAGGGTAGGCTATAAGACATGCACACAGACCCACCTTAGGGTAGGCTATAAGACATGCACACAGACCCACCTTAGGGCTACAAGACATGCACACAGACTCACCTTAGGGTAGGCTATCTCCTCCATGCGGCCGTACACATCTGTTTTGTCACCAAACATCTTAAAAGTGATGCTGGGGACCAGAGTGTCGTTGAATTTGGCAAAGATGAAGAACTGAGCGTCAGGAGACCAGTAATGTGCCACCGCCTCGCTCAGCACGTCCTCTGTACAGGAAGATGGAACATTGAGTTTTATAATGAACACTTGCATTACTTTTGTGAATATATAGTATATTGATTTGGAGCGAATAGATTTTAAAATTGAAATTGAAATTGAAGATGTTTTGTCAAGTATGTGAGTTGAATTAGTTCAATACTGATGTATTTTATGACTCTGAATTTGTAGATGTGTATTAATTACAATAAAGAGTTTCAAAATACAGCTTACTAAAAGTTGGGTGACACAATTCATATTTGTTCAGTACTATGACAAAGAGGCCTAACCTACACCCAGTGTTTTTTTGATTTCCTATGTTTAAGAATAGTATGATCGGCTCAGCCTGTTTGGCGAGGCTTCTTATTATATGAGAGTGTTTAGATTGGTTTTTATAGCAGCTCACAGCATATAGTGCCTTATAGTCTGGGACCCCGTTAGGTTAAAATTTTTAAATAGATTTCCGGGAAACCACCCCCGTGAGGAAAAGTTTTCCCCAAAATACTGTGCCTAAGTTAGTCTGCTCAATCCACTACTTCCTCATCACAGATCAGGGCAGCGTATGTCACCCCTGTAAACCCTTTGGTAGACACTTGGGGTACCACAGCTGTTATTAGCTGTTATTAGCTTCACCTGATGAGGCCCCTGGAGGGCTGAAACCCAGACTGACCTATCAAATCATGATTGATTTTTTAGGACCTTTCTTAGATCATTTCCCATCCCAAACCCCAAACCCATACAACAGAATAGACATTCTAGAAGTATAGGTTTGAGTAGATTGTATGACCAACTCTGAAAAGGGAATGTAATTTTCTATACTTACATTAGACTCAGAGGGCAGGTGTTTCATAGACTATGGCAGTCACTACAAACACCAAACCCCAATAGGTAAGACTCATATACTATGTCCACCCCAGAGGGGAGGCTAGTTTCTATAACATACTATAGAGTCTAGGCTGTAACACCCGTGTGGACACACAGGCACACCGCCTACACCTAGGGACTGAAGCATTATCGCCACCTAGTGGAGATACCAATAACCAAATCAAAAATACCATGGACTGCACCCCCACCTAGTGGGCACCAGTGAAACCAGGTCTCTAATCCCCACAGCTGGGGATTAGAAACCAATGGTCACCTAATAGGATGTAGCCAATCAAGAGAGAGGCACCCACATCCAGTTTCTAAACACCCCAATACCTTATAAGGTGAGGGGATCTAAAAACTTTCAGGTGGGAAATAGATCTGTAGACCATCCAACCAATCACAGGACCCGGTTAGGTTAAACCTACCTTCATACGTCCAGTCTGGGACCCGTTAGGTTAAAACCTACCTTCATGCGTCCAGTCTGGGACCCGTTAGGTTAAAACCTACCTTCATACGTCCAGTCTGGGACCCGTTAGGTTAAAACCTACCTTCATACGTCCAGTCTGGGACCGGTTAGGTTAAAACCTACCTTCATACATCCAGTCTGGGACCCCGTTAAACACCACTTTAGGTTGTCCGTCATGTGTGATGCGCGTCGGTGTGTCAGCAGCATGCTTCATGTAGTACACATCATTACCCACCACATACAGCTGCAATGACAGGTCAAATCTAGTCATTAGTGATCTAATAAGCATTTCAAATTACAAAGTGTCAGTATGACTGAGCCTCAGCTTGGCCAACAGGTGACCAGCTGACCACAGATTGACCAATGGAGGGAGAAATCATGCATAATTAAGTCCAGCTGGATTTTGTCAGCAGGTTTGTTGGGCACTTTTGTAGTTGTGGTCAAGACATACACAACCCTCCCCCCCCCCCCTATTTTCTACAGCATTTCAAATTACATAAATTACCTGAAGCAGTTTGCTGATAATCCCCTGCATATATCCTACATCACAGCAGGCAGAAGGCTTGATAATTAGAGATATGAATCAGAAGATAAATTGTAGCCTCACAGAAAAGGGTGTAATATACCTTCCAGTATACCTTCCTAGCAACCTGGTCACTTGGTCATATTTCTGCTTCATCTAAACTAAACAAAATGGTTTTAATAAATCAATAGGGTAGGAAAATCAAATGTGTGCTCCCTGTGCTACCTGTCTGGTTATAGTAAAATAGAAATATAGTAACTCACCAGCCTTCCATGTACCGGTGCCCCCCCCCCCCCGGGGTGTATGTTAATGTACTCCTGTAGTAACTCACCAGCCGTCCATGTACCGGTGCCCCCCCCCCCCCCCGGGGTGTATGTTAATGTACTACTTTAGTGACTCACCAGCCGTCCATGTACCGGTGCCCCCCCCCCCGGGGTGTATGTTAATGTACTACTTTAGTGACTCACCAGCCGTCCATGTACCGGTGCCCCCCCCCCCGGGGTGTATGTTAATGTACTACTGTAGTAACTCACCAGCCGTCCATGTACCGGTGCCCCCCCCCCCCCCGGGGTGTATGTTAATGTACTACTGTAGTGACTCACCAGCCGTCCATGTACCGGTGCCCCTCCCCCCCCCGGGTGTATGTTAATGTACTACTGTAGTAACTCACCAGCCGTCCGTGTACCGGTGCCCCCCCCCCCGGGGTGTATGTTAATGTACTCCTGTAGTAACTCACCACCCGTCCATGTACCGGTGCCCCCCCCCCCCCCCCCCCCGGGTGTATGTTAATGTACTCCTGTAGTAACTCACCAGCCGTCCATGTACCGGTGCCCCCCCCCCCCGGGGTGTATGTTAATGTACTACTGTAGTAACTCACCAGCCGTCCGTGTACCGGTGCCCCCCCCCCCGGGGTGTATGTTAATGTACTCCTGTAGTAACTCACCAGCCGTCCGTGTACCGGTGCCCCCCCCCCCCCCCCCCCCGGCCTGTATGTTAATGTACTACTGTAGTGACTCACCACCCGTCCATGTACCGGTGCCCCCCCCCCCCCCCCCCCCCGGGGTGTATGTTAATGTACTCCTGTAGTGACTCACCAGCCGTCCATGTACCGGTGCCCCCCCCCGGGGTGTATGTTAATGTACTACTGCAGTAACTCACCAGCCGTCCATGTACCGGTGCCCCCCCCCCCCGGGGTGTATGTTAATGTACTCCTGTAGTAACTCACCAGCCGTCCATGTACCGGTGCCCTCCCCCCCCCCCCCCCCCCCCCCCCCGGGGTGTATGTTAATGTACTACTGTAGTGACTCACCAGCCGTCCATGTACCGGTGCCCCCCCCCCCCCCCCGGGGTGTATGTTAATGTACTCCTGTAGTAACTCACCAGCCGTCCGTGTACCGGTGCCCCCCCCCCCCCGGGGTGTATGTTAATGTACTCCTGTAGTGACTCACCAGCCGTCCATGTACCGGTGCCCCCCCCCCCCCGGGGTGTATGTTAATGTACTACTGCAGTAACTCACCAGCCGTCCATGTACCGGTACCCCCCCCCCCCCCCCCCGGGGTGTATGTTAATGTACTCCTGTAGTAACTCACCACCCGTCCATGTACCGGTGCCCCCCCTCCCCCCCCCCGGGTGTATGTTAATGTACTCCTGTAGTGACTCACCAGCCGTCCATGTACCGGTGCCCCCCCCGGGGTGTATGTTAATGTACTACTGTAGTAACTCACCAGCCGTCCATGTACCGGTGCCCCCCCCCCCCCCCCGGGGTGTATGTTAATGTACTCCTGTAGTAACTCACCAGCCGTCCATGTACCGGTGCCCCCCCCCCCCCGGGTGTATGTTAATGTACTACTGTAGTGACTCACCAGCCGTCCATGTACCGGTGCCCCCCCCCCCCCCCCCCGGGGTGTATGTTAATGTACTACTGTAGTAACTCACCAGCCGTCCATGTACCAGTGCCCCCCCCCCCCCCCCGGGGTGTATGTTTATGTACTCCTGTAGTAACTCACCAGCCGTCCATGTACCGGGCCCCCCCCCCGGGGTGTATGTTAATGTACTCCTGTAGTAACTCACCAGCCGTCCATGTACCGGTGCCCCCCCCCCCGGGGGGTATGTTAATGTACTACTGTAGTGACTCACCAGCTGTCCATGTACCGGTGCCCCCCCCCCCCCCGGGTGTATGTTAATGTACTACTGTAGTAACTCACCAGCCGTCCGTGTACCGGTGCCCCCCCCCCCCCCCCCCCCCGGGGTGTATGTTAATGTACTCCTGTAGTAACTCACCAGCCGTCCGTGTACCGAGGCCCCCCCCCCCCCCCGGGGTGTATGTTAATGTACTACTGTAGTGACTCACCACCCGTCCATGTACCGGTGCCCCCCCCCCCCCCCCCCGGGATGTATGTTAATGTACTCCTGTAGTGACTCACCAGCCGTCCATGTACCGGTGCCCCCCCCCCCCCGGGGTGTATGTTAATGTACTACTGCAGTAACTCACCAGCCGTCCATGTACCGGTGCCCCCCCCCCCCCCCCCGGGGTGTATGTTAATGTACTACTGCAGTCACTCACCAGCCGTCCATGTACCGGTGCCCCCCCCCCCCCCCGGGGTGTATGTTAATGTACTCCTGTAGTAACTCACCAGCCGTCCATGTACCGGTGCCCTCCCCCCCCCCCCCCCCCGGGGTGTATGTTAATGTACTACTGTAGTGACTCACCAGCCGTCCATGTACCGGTGCCCCCCCCCCCCGGGGTGTATGTTAATGTACTACTGTAGTGACTCACCAGCCGTCCGTGTACCGGTGCCCCCCCCCCCCCCCCGGGGGTGTATGTTAATGTACTACTGTAGTGACTCACCAGTCGTCCATGTACCGGTGCCCCCCCCCGGGTGTATGTTAATGTACTACTGTAGTGACTCACCAGCCGTCCATGTACCGGTGCCCCCCCCCCCCCGGGTGTATGTTAATGTACTACTGTAGTGACTCACCAGCCGTCCATGTACCGTTGCCCCCCCCCCCCCCCCCGGGTGTATGTTAATGTACTACTGTAGTAACTCACCAGCCGTCCATGTACCGGTGCCCCCCCCCCCCCCGGGTGTATGTTAATGTACTACTGTAGTGACTCACCAGCCGTCCATGTACCGGTGCCTCCCCCCCCCCCCCCCCCCCGGGGTGTATGTTAATGTACTACTGTAGTGACTCACCAGCCGTCCGTGTACCGGTGCCCCCCCCCCCCCCCCCGGGGTGTATGTTAATGTACTACTGTAGTAACTCACCAGCCGTCCGTGTACCGGTGCCCCCCCCCCCCCCCGGGTGTATGTTAATGTACTACTGTAGTGACTCACCAGCCGTCCATGTACCGGTGCCCCCCCCCCCCCCCCCGGGTGTATGTTAATGTACTACTGTAGTGACTCACCAGCCGTCCATGTACCGGTGCCCCCCCTCCCCCCCCCCGGGTGTATGTTAATGTACTACTGTAGTGACTCACCAGCCGTCCATGTACCGGTGCCCCCCCCCCCCCCCCCCGGGGTGTATGTTAATGTACTACTGTAGTAACTCACCAGCCGTCCGTGTACCGGTGCCCCCCCCCCCCCCCGGGTGTATGTTAATGTACTACTGTAGTGACTCACCAGCCGTCCATGTACCGGTGCCCCCCCCCCCCCCCCCCGGGTGTATGTTAATGTACTACTGTAGTGACTCACCAGCCGTCCATGTACCGGTGCCCCCCCCCCCCCCCCCCGGGTGTATGTTAATGTACTACTGTAGTGACTCACCAGCCGTCCATGTACCGGTGCCCCCCCCCCCCGGGTGTATGTTAATGTACTACTGTAGTGACTCACCAGCCGTCCATGTACCGGTGCCCCCCCCCCCCCGGGGTGTATGTTAATGTACTACTGTAGTAACTCACCAGCCGTCCGTGTACCGGTGCCCCCCCCCCCCCCCCGGGTGTATGTTAATGTACTACTGTAGTGACTCACCAGCCGTCCATGTACCGGTGCCCCCCCCCCCGGGGTGTATGTTAATGTACTACTGTAGTGACTCACCAGCCGTCCATGTACCGGTGCCCCCCCCCCCCCCCCGGGGGGTATGTTAATGTACTACTGTAGTAACTCACCAGCCGTCCATGTACCGGTGCCCCCCCCCCCGGGGTGTATGTTGATGTACTACTGTAGTGACTCACCAGCTGTCCATGTACCGGTGCCCCCCCCCCCCCAAGGTGTATGTTAATGTACTACTGTAGTGACTCACCAGCCGTCCATGTACCGGTGCCCCCCCCCCCGGGGTGTATGTTAATGTACTACTGTAGTGACTCACCAGCTGTCCATGTACCGGTGCCCCCCCCCCCCCGGGTGTATGTTAATGTACTACTGTAGTGACTACCAGCCGTCCATGTACCCGTGCCCCCCCCCTCCCCCGGGTGTATGTTAATGTACTACTGTAGTGACTCACCAGCCGTCCATGTACCGGTGCCCCCCCCCCCCCCGGGTGTATGTTAATGTACTACTGTAGTGACTCACCAGCCGTCCATGTACCCGTGCCCCCCCCCCCCGGGTGTGTATGTTAATGTACTACTGTAGTGACTCACCAGCCGTCCATGTACCGGTGCCCCCCCCCCCCCGGGTGTGTATGTTAATGTACTACTGTAGTAACTCACCAGCCGTCCATGTACCGGTGCCCCCCCCCCCCCGGGTGTGTATGTTAATGTACTACTGTAGTGACTCACCAGCCGTCCATGTACCGGTGCCCCCCCCCCCCCCGGGGTGTATGTTGATGTACTACTGTAGTGACGCACCAGCCGTCCATGTACCGGTGCCCCCCCCCCCCCCCGGGGTGTATGTTGATGTACTACTGTAGTAACTCACCAGCCGTCCATGTACCGGTGCCCCCCCCCCCCGGGTGTATGTTAATGTACTACTGTAGTGACTCACCAGCCGTCCGTGTACCGGTGCCCCCCCCCCCCCCGGGTGTATGTTAATGTACTACTGTAGTGACTCACCAGCCGTCCATGTACCGGTGCCCCCCCCCCCCCCGGGTGTATGTTAATGTACTACTGTAGTAACTCACCAGCCGTCCGTGTACCGGTGCCCCCCCCCCCCCCCGGGTGTATGTTAATGTACTACTGTAGTGACTCACCAGCCGTCCATGTACCGGTGCCCCCCCCCCCCCCCCCCCCGGGTGTATGTTAATGTACTACTGTAGTGACTCACCAGCCGTCCGTGTACCGGTGCCCCCCCCCCCCCCCGGGTGTATGTTAATGTACTACTGTAGTGACTCACCAGCCGTCCATGTACCGGTGCCCCCCCCCCCCCCCCCCCCCGGGGTGTATGTTAATGTACTACTGTAGTGACTCACCAGCCGTCCATGTACCGGTGCCCCCCCCCCCCCGGGGTGTATGTTAATGTACTACTGTAGTAACTCACCAGCCGTCCATGTACCGGTGCCCCCCCCCCCCCCCCGGGGTGTATGTTAATGTACTACTGTAGTAACTCACCAGCCGTCCGTGTACCGGTGCCCCCCCCCCCCCCCCGGGGTGTATGTTAATGTACTACTGTAGTTACTCACCAGCCGTCCATGTACCGGTGCCCCCCCCCCCCCCCCGGGGTGTATGTTAATGTACTACTGTAGTTACTCACCAGCCGTCCATGTACCGGTGCCCCCCCCCCCCCCCCGGGGTGTATGTTAATGTACTACTGTAGTAACTCACCAGCCGTCCATGTACCGGTGCCCCCCCCCCCCCCCCCCCCCCGGGTGTATGTTAATGTACTACTGTAGTGACTCACCAGCCGTCCATGTACCGGTGCCCCCCCCCCCCCCCCGGGGGTGTATGTTAATGTACTACTGTAGTAACTCACCAGCCGTCCATGTACCAGTGCCCCCCCCCCCCCCCCCCCCGGGGGTGTATGTTAATATACTACTGTAGTGACTCACCAGCCGTCCGTGTACCGGTGCCCCCCCCCCCCCCCCCCCCCGGGTGTATGTTAATGTACTACTGTAGTAACTCACCAGCCGTCCATGTACCGGTGCCCCCCCCCCCCCCCCCCCCCCCCCCGGGTGTATGTTAATGTACTACTGTAGTGACTCACCAGCCGTCCGTGTACCGGTGCCCCCCCCCCCGGGGTGTATGTTAATGTACTACTGTAGTAACTCACCAGCCGTCCATGTACCGGGCCCCCCCCCCCCCCGGGGTGTATGTTAATGTACTACTGTAGTGACTCACCAGCCGTCCATGTATCGGTGCCCCCCCCCCCCCCCCCCCCGGTGTGTATGTTAATGTACTACTGTAGTGACTCACCAGCCGTCCATGTACCGGTGCCCCCCCCCCCCCCCCCCGGGGTGTATGTTGATGTACTACTGTAGTGACTCACCAGCCGTCCATGTACCGGTGCCCCCCCCCCCCCGGGGTGTATGTTAATGTACTACTGTAGTAACTCACCAGCCGTCCGTGTACCGGTGCCCCCCCCCCCCCCCCCCGGGGTGTATGTTACTGTACTACTGTAGTGACTCACCAGCCGTCCATGTACCGGTGCCCCCCCCCCCCCCGGTGTATGTTAATGTACTACTGTAGTGACTCACCAGCCGTCCATGTACCGGTGCCCCCCCCCCCCCCCCCCCCGGGTGTATGTTAATGTACTACTGTAGTGACTCACCAGCCGTCCATGTACCGGTGCCCAGTGGCAGTACTGCAGCCGGTGCCCCTCTCGCCCCACGGGGGTCACCTTCTTACTGTGTAAGTTGTAGACGTGGTACACAGCCGTGAACGAGTGACGCCAAACCTGGAATGTTAAAGTTGGTGCTTTAGTGTTTAGCTACTGCATTCATGCTTTTTGACAACATTTGCCTTTACCCTCAGCGATATTACAAGATTAGGTTTTGTTGCTTACGAGATAATTCCAAACCCCTCCACTCAAGTGCTAATTAAGGGGGTGTACATTTACCACTTACGGGGGGCGTAAGAAATGATGCCCCTTTTTAACTAAAAACCCAGCATCATTATACACACTACAAATTTGTGGGGCACCTTCGGCTAGGTGCGAACAAAGTATTCTGCGCGCACTCAAGGGGGGGGGGGCGTAAACATTTCATAGATTAATAAATGGACACTCTCTAAACAGACCAGCCTTCTTTTGAAACCTAGCCCTATATTGTGACATTACGGTATGCTGTGAATTTAATCATATTTTCTGCGGAAATCTGAATATACACGGGTTTGTATTGTGTGATTTTTTGCGTGATTTGTGTAATCACCACCTACATACACTGTGTGTAACTGTGCTGTGGCCATGACTGATTGTGAATACAGACTACCTTCCACCAGCTGACTGTGACTCGGTTTCTTCTCTCTGTGTACAGACTACCTTCCAGCAGCTGCTGCCTCTAGCAGCACCAGGTGTAAACTAGAGTTACTACAAAACAATGAATCTGCAAAATATGTACAGCATGAAGTAACCTACGACCACTATGATATAGTCTACTGTGTAACATAATGTGTGGAGCTTGGTTATGAATTTATACTTTTAAATCTTCTCACCTTTTTGACATCTGACGCTAGAAGAATCTCCGACAGATCGGGCGACGGGTAAAATGTGCTGACCTTCCTTTCTTTCTGTAAATGAAGAATGCTGCAGTGAATGACTTGCCTTTTTACAAAATAACTAAAAACTGGCATGTGTGCAAGAGCATGGGGAAATGCTGCTGAATTGTCACCACTCATGTGAGAGACAGTCCCTTTTAACAAATAACATTGCATTTTTACAATTAATCTTCTATTTTACAAATATCTTTTAATAATATTACATTTTAGTTTGCAATTGTTGACATCTTACTGGACATCAACATATCTCATACTGTATATGAAATGGTTGATACCACCGCACCCAGATATTACAGTTGTTTATTGATACTTCACTGTTAGTACAAGAGGCGAGTTTTACTGACCGTCTTATCTATAAATGTAATAGCCATACACTCTGACATGCAACATGTCATTGAGTGCTCAGGTAGTCTACAGATTAGATAACGATTATTTGTCTTGTTGCATACAAAGGTTAGAAATGGTTGCTTGTTGGAAACCCCAGTCACAGGCTACCTAAAGTAGCCAGCTAATAAATCCTGTCATAAAACTAATAAATAAAGGCAATGACATTAGCTGTGTCATCTGTACCTGACTGTCAGTGTTATCAGATACACAGTAGTGACGTCACCCACTCCTTGCTGCACTCTACTAGCATGGATGTAAGGTAAGCAGTAACCATGGTGAACTGAATGACCCACAGCAACCCAGACTTTTTGTAACTTGTAACTTCAGTAACTTCCCTCCATTGTATTCTGTGTTCACTCTATCTGGTAACCATAGTAACCTGCATCTGTGTCACTATAGCACCATGACAGTTATATTCATAAAAAGTGAATAAATAATAGACAAAGGACCATGGCAACAGGGTCATTTTGGATCATTCATTTTGGATGCGGCCCCAGACTCACTGACTGAGGGAGGAATGATCCACAATACTGTGAAAGCACTGTATTTCGCTGGGTATATATTTTCGGGATTTTCGCAGAAATGAAAAATCCGTGAATTTTATATATGTCTAAGTATGGAATAAATACCCGCGGAATTGCCAATTTTCACCCTTCCGCGAAAATTTACACCATTAAAATAAGTATTTTTACAGTAATCCTCGCCAAGGACCTTTGCTTTGACCATTTCTATTCAAAATGTGTTGGCCATAGAAATTTAAACAAATGATGACATCACAGGCCATGTGTTATGGGAACCCTGTATTCCATGGGGGGTATGGAATAGGGATGTCTAGTACTTTAGCATAATGATCATGGTACATCCACCATATGGGGGCATGGAATAGGGATGTCTAGTACTTTAGCATAATGATCATCGTACATCCAACATGAAATAAACCTGACTCACCAAAAGGTCTCCTTTTATCAGGACGGTATCATTTCCATCTTTCTGCCCGTTCTCCCGTGACAGCACGTCGCCATCTTGGTTCTGGTAAACCAGGTTGTCTACAACAACAAACACAAAACCACAGCTATTAGTCACATGTTTAGGAAACTCAATTTTGTTTATAAATTAGCATTGTGACTATACATGGGTCAAATCTGGCAACATAGCCGTTTTAATAATCGACACTGCCATTTTAAAGATTTACTGACTTGGAAAAATAGAGCAGAATGTATGAGATAAAAACCAACACCGTGAACAATTTGGGTACCCATGTATAGTCACAATTCTGTTATTGACTAAATATACAATAAGCAATTTTGAAATTGTTGGAATATGTTCAAGAGAAAAGGGATCAACCCTCATTTCTCTAGGTAAGGTAGGCTGGAAACACACACCTATATAACGTCATGTGGCCTAAGTCATGACCCTCACTCGGTACAACCCACTTACCATTCATACTTCACTGTAATACATGAGGAGGTTATCTGTCTCTCTGTCTGCCATTCATACTTTCCCTGTGCTCCCTATCTGTTTATCTGTAGTACATCTCCCTATCTGTTTACCTGTAGTACATCTCCCTATCTGTTTATCTGTAGTGCATCTATGTACATCCCTGTGGTATCAGGTAGTGCCCTTCACACAGAGCCCCTTGACATGGCTGAGATAGGACCACTCCTGGTGTCATATTAACTCTGCTATCTCAGACTCACAGCCTAACACCCTTATCTGGATGTATGTATACAGGTTCATAAACCAGGATTGTCATTAACCCTGTAAGGACGGATGTTGCAAAAAGATGACATTTGTCCTCATGATGCACCAATGCAGCACCGGCTAGTAACTCGCCGGTGCTGCATTGGTGCATCATGCTGACCCTTCGGGAGTCTCTCAACTGCATAGGATCGGCATGATGCTTGAATGCAGCCCTGGCGAGTGACTTACCAGGGCTGCATTCATGCATCATGATGGCCAAGGCATGATGCATTAATGCACTATGTCGTCCTTAAAAGGTAAACCCTCTAAGGGCAGCATGATGCTTTAATACATTTACTGCACTTCTCTTGTCACATGGTCTCTGCGGTATTACATGAGGCACAATGCAGCACTGCCACGTGTTGGTGCATGACGGCAACACACGGACAAATGGAAGCCTTAACAGTCCCACAGACACAAAACACACTTATTTAGATACATTTACGGTGAAGCCCCACATGTAAACCTAACTGCCTTACTAGCTGCAGACTCTGTGTATGTCTCCAGGTTGATGAAGCAGGACGGTAAGTGAATAACCCTCTAAGGGCAGCAGAAGGAAAAGTTTTTACTGAAAAGGGGCAAAATGTTGTACTGATATATACATTACCTCCAAACCACTGCCCGGAGAACCGGGCCGGGTAGAACGTCCAGATGTCGTCAAACCCAAACTTGGTCTTCTCCTGTTGTGGCTCTGGGAATCGGTACTGAGGGGGTCCTGGGGGCAGAAATAATCATGCACAGATTCATAATTTGTACAGGTTATTTTGGGTAGGGTGTTTAACCTATCTATATTGTCCTATACTTTCTACTTTTACACAATGCCCCATTTGAAAATATGGAGCAAGTAAGGTAAAGAAGAGGTAAAATATGAATAACATCTACTAAAAAAATGCTACCTCAGCTCTTTTCACCTCATCTGGATAGTTATTCAAAATAACTTTCTATAAATCATCAAATATATCTCACCCCTGGCAAAGCCGAGTGCAGCAGACACGACGGCCATCAGGACGAGACAGGTCTTCAACATGGCGACTCCTGGGGGCTGCCCTGGGGAAATATCAGGTAACATCAGTCTAATATTAGCATAATCTGTAATTACAAAAACATTAAATTGCCCCCATACTATTCCAAATGGGATATATTCAATGTAGCTCTAGAATAACCCCAAATTACTAGGCACACACTGAGCTAATAACCAATGATTATCAAGTATAAGCTTACCTGTAGGTTACGTTCCCTAACAACTTCCCTAGTAGCACGTAGCTGCTGTCACAGGTGACTGGTGTAGCAGTTTCTTACCACTGTGCTACACACAGATAAGCTATAGGTCCCCCCAGCATGAAGGGGTGTAAACCTACCACTGTGCTACATACAGCTAGTATAGGTCCCCCCAGCATGAAGGGGTGTAAACCTGTGCTACATACAGCTAGTATAGGTCCCCCCAGCATGAAGGGGTGTAAACCTGTGCTACATACAGCTATAGGTCCCCCCAGCATGAAGGGGTGTAAACCTGGGCTACATACAGCTATAGGTCCCCCCAGCATGAAGGGGTGTAAACCTACCACTGTGCTACATACAGCTATAGGTCCCCCCAGCATGAAGGGGTGTAAACCTGGGCTACATACAGCTATAGGTCCCCCCAGCATGAAGGGGTGTAAACCTGGGCTACATACAGCTATAGGTCCCCCCAGCATGAAGGGGTGTAAACCTGGGCTACATACAGCTACAGGTCCCCCCAGCATGAAGGGGTGTAAACCTGTGCTACATACAGCTATAGGTCCCCCCAGCATGAAGGGGTGTAAACCTGGGCTACATACAGCTATAGGTCCCCCCAGCATGAAGGGGTGTAAACCTGTGCTACATACAGCTACAGGTCCCCCCAGCATGAAGGGGTGTAAACCTACCACTGTGCTACAAACAGCTATAGGTCCCCCCAGCATGAAGGGGTGTAAACCTACCACTGTGCTACAAACAGCTATAGGTCCCCCCAGCATGAAGGGGTGTAAACCTACCACTGTGCTACAAACATCTATAGGTCCCCCAAGCATGAAGGGGTGTAAACCTGGGCTACATACAGCTATAGGTACCCCCAGCATGAAGGGGTGTAAACCTGTGCTACATACAGCTATAGGTCCCCCCAGCATGAAGGGGTGTAAACCTACCACTGTGCTACATACAGCTACAGGTCCCCCCAGCATGAAGGGGTGTAAACCTGGGCTACATACAGCTATAGGTCCCCCCAGCATGAAGGGGTGTAAACCTGTGCTACATACAGCTATAGGTCCCCCCAGCATGAAGGGGTGTAAACCTGCCACTGTGCTACATACAGCTATAGGTCTTCCCAGCATGAAGGGGTGTAAACCTGTGCTACAAACAGCTATAGGTCCCCCCAGCATGAAGGGGTGTAAACCTGGGCTACATACAGCTACAGGTCCCCCCAGCATGAAGGGGTGTAAACCTGTGCTACATACAGCTATAGGTCCCCCCAGCATGAAGGGGTGTAAACCTGTGCTACATACAGCTACAGGTCCCCCCAGCATGAAGGGGTGTAAACCTGTGCTACATACAGCTACAGGTCCCCCCAGCATGAAGGGGTGTAAACCTACCACTGTGCTACATACAGCTATAGGTCCCCCCAGCATGAAGGGGTGTAAACCTGTGCTACATACAGCTATAGGTCCCCCCAGCATGAAGGGGTGTAAACCTGTGCTACATACAGCTATAGGTCCCCCCAGCATGAAGGGGTGTAAACCTGTGCTACATACAGCTAAAGGTCCCCCCAGCATGAAGGGGTGTAAACCTGCCACTGTGCTATATACAGCTATAGGTCCCCCCAGCATGAAGGGGTGTAAACCTGTGCTACATACAGCTTTAGGTCCCCCCAGCATGAAGGGGTGTAAACCTGGGCTACATACAGCTATAGGTCCCCCAAGCATGAAGGGGTGTAAACCTGTGCTACATACAGCTATAGGTCCCCCCAGCATGAAGGGGTGCAAACCTGGGCTACATACAGCTATAGGTCCCCCCAGCATGAAGGGGTGTAAACCTACCACTGTGCTACATACAGCTATAGGTCCCCCCAGCATGAAGGGGTGTAAACCTACCACTGTGCTACATACAGCTATAGGTCCCCCCAGCATGAAGGGGTGTAAACCTACCACTGTGCTACATACAGCTATAGGTCCCCCCATGGCGACGTCACAAACATGACGTCACAAACAAGATGGCGGACATGTAAACAATGACGATCTCTTTGCTCTGGCTTCGTTTTGGCATATGTTAAGCATTAAAGATAAGTTTAAAAGGTGTAATTTGATAATAAAACAATGATAGAACCGTGTTTACACATGGGGGTGTCGTGTTGGATCCCCCCACCACCCCACTTGGCCCCCCAGATGGCTGCGCCATCCTGGGGGCCTCGTGGGGTGGTGGGGGGACCAACACTCCACCCCCATGTGTAAACACGTAGCTACATACAGCTACAGGTCCCCCCAGCATGAAGGGGTGTAAACCTGTGCTACATACAGCTATAGGTCCCCCCAGCATGAAGGGGTGTAAACCTGTGCTACATACAGCTATAGGTCCCCCCAGCATGAAGGGGTGTAAACCTGTGCTACATACAGCTATAGGTCCCCCCAGCATGAAGGGGTGTAAACCTACCACTGTGCTACATACAGCTACAGGTCCCCCCAGCATGAAGGGGTGTAAACCTACCATTGTGCTACATACAGCTAGTATAGGTCCCCCCAGCATGAAGGGGTGTAAACCTGTGCTACATACAGCTAAAGGTCCCCCCAGCATGAAGGGGTGTAAACCTGGGCTACATACAGCTATAGGTCCCCCCAGCATGAAGGGGTGTAAACCTGTGCTACATACAGCTAAAGGTCCCCCCAGCATGAAGGGGTGTAAACCTACCACTGTGCTACATACAGCTATAGGTCCCCCCAGCATGAAGGGGTGTAAACCTACCACTGTGCTACATACAGCTACAGGCCCCCCAGCATGAAGGGGTGTAAACCTAGGCTACATACAACTATAGGTCCCCCCAGCATGAAGGGGTGTAAACCTAGGCTACATACAGCTACAGGTCCCCCAGCATGAAGGGGTGTAAACCTACCACTGTGCTACATACAGCTATAGGTCCCCCCAGCATGAAGGGGTGTAAACCTACCACTGTGCTACATACAGCTACAGGCCCCCCAGCATGAAGGGGTGTAAACCTAGGCTACATACAACTATAGGTCCCCCCAGCATGAAGGGGTGTAAACCTGGGCTACATACAGCTATAGGTCCCCCCAGCATGAAGGGGTGTAAACCTGGGCTACATACAGCTACAGCTCCCCCCAGCATGAAGGGGTGTAAACCTGTGCTACATACAGCTACAGGTCCCCCCAGCATGAAGGGGTGTAAACCTAGGCTACATACAGCTACAGGTCCCCCCAGCATGAAGGGGTGTAAACCTGGGCTACATACAGCTACAGGTCCCCCAGCATGAAGGGGTGTAAACCTGGGCTACATACAGCTATAGGTCCCCCAGCATGCAGGGGTGTAAACCTAGGCTACATACAGCTACAGGTCCCCCAGCATGCAGGGGTGTAAACCTGGGCTACATACAGCTATAGGTCCCCCAGCATGCAGGGGTGTAAACCTGGGCTACATACAGCTATAGGTCCCCCCAGCATGAAGGGGTGTAAACCTATCACTGGGCTACATACAGCTACAGGTCCCCCCAGCATGAAGGGGTGTAAACCTGGGCTACATACAGCTATAGGTCCCCCCAGCATGAAGGGGTGTAAACCTGTGCTACATACAGCTATAGGTCCCCCCAGCATGAAGGGATGTAAACCTGGGCTACATACAGCTATAGGTCCCCCCAGCATGAAGGGGTGTAAACCTACCACTGTGCTACATACAGCTATAGGTCCCCCTAGCATGAAGGGGTGTAAACCTACCACTGGGCTACATACAGCTATAGGTCTCCCCAGCATGAAGGGGTGTAAACCTGTGCTACATACAGCTACAGGTCCCCCCAGCATGAAGGGGTGTAAACCTGGGCTACATACAGCTACAGGTCCCCCCAGCATGAAGGGATGTAAACCTGGGCTACATACAGCTATAGGTCCCCCCAGCATGAAGGGGTGTAAACCTGTGCTACATACAGCTACAGGTCCCCCCAGCATGCAGGGGTGTAAACCTGGGCTACATACAGCTACAGGTCCCCCCAGCATGAAGGGGTGTAAACCTGGGCTACATACAGCTACAGGTCCCCCCAGCATGAAGGGGTGTAAACCTACCACTGTGCTACATACAGCTACAGGTCCCCCCAGCATGAAGGGGTGTAAACCTACCACTGGGCTACATACAGCTATAGGTCCCCCCAGCATGAAGGGGTGTAAACCTGGGCTACATACAGCTACAGGTCCCCCCAGCATGAAGGGGTGTAAACCTGGGCTACATACAGCTATAGGTCCCCCCAGCATGAAGGGGTGTAAACCTGTGCTACATACAGCTACAGGTCCCCCCAGCATGAAGGGGTGTAAACCTGGGCTACATACAGCTACAGGTCCCCCCAGCATGAAGGGGTGTAAACCTACCACTGTGCTACATACAAGGGGATGTAAACCTACCTACAGGGTATAGTAAGGTATAGAGATTGGGCCAATGTGAACGTCTTTGACTGGGTACCATCTTTGACCAGCCAACATAAAAAAAGATTTAAGAAAAATTAATTTCTTCTTTGATATGTAAGGGATAAAATAAAGAAAATGGCAGTGGTTATACATGTATCTCCATATATATAACTTAACCTGCCCCGAATAAATTGTTTTCTGTCAGGAAGTCAAATATGGCATCCTGTCAAAGACGTTCACATTGGCCCGATCTATGAGACACAGCCATTACAGGTTCTATCAGGAGTCGGGGTTACGGCAGCTCACTGTTTTATTGTACATGGATTATGTGATGACAATTATCTTTCTGTAATGTGTTAGGTAGCTACTTGGGTTACCATAACTAGTAATTAGGAGAACGCCTGGAGTAGAGTTGACGATGGAGTTTATTGCATATAAGTGCTATTGAGGGTGGTACACCGAAGAACCCTCAACAGGCACGTCCGGTAGATATTATGTATGTCTATAGAGTGCTGATCTCGCTGGTCGGCAGGTAAGATATACCTGCCTCACAGCGATGTCGTCATACCTTGCCTGGATGGCGACATGGTGTCCCGGGGCGCAATCACAACCCACCCTCCCACCCAGGGTGCAGGGTGCATCCAGGGGGGGGGGGGGGAGCGCACGAGTCGCCCAGACACCAGCACCCTCCAGGTGTGTGGCAATCCCCACACCTAGGGGCGAAGCTCCAGGTGTATGAGGATTGCCCCACCAAGGGTCACTGAGTGCACCGCGAGGGCCTCACAGTGCATTATTGTGAAATGTAAGGTTTCAGCGCGTCCACCAGCACCCTGACACATCCCCACACACCCACTCAGCTCCTGGTGAGTGTATCACAGTACATGGGTGTGATATGAACCTGTAGATAAGGGAAGGTGTGTGGTGGACAACTGAAACCACCATCACTTGAGATGGTTCTTGGTGTAGTCGGGTGGCGACGGCAGTGTGTGGTCAGCAACTCGTATTGGCCCATTGGGTCTTTAATTTTTGAATTTTGATAGTAGGTCTTTAAAATTCGGGTACCGGTACCTAGAGGAGTTTAGAACTTGCCGTAGGCTTGAATTTGTTTAGTTGAGATTTTCTAAATTTGAAAGGTCTTAAAATTTTAAGTGAACAATTAATTCAAGTTAAGGCAGAGTTTGGGAAGTCCAATGTTGATATTTTTGGGCAAGAGTTGTAGTATTTGACAGACTGTCGACGCCAGGGTTTTGTTAATTCATGATAAAAAAATATGTAGGTTGCTTAACACAAGAAATGGTATAAGCATTGAGTTAATGGTTTGACTTTGTTTGCTGTGTAGGTCTTGACAAAAGGACCAGTAAAAAAAATAATTATTTCGTGCACACGAAATTCACCAGGTGGCTGGTGATAAGTTTTGGTATGTATAAACCGAGAACTCTAATCATAATTCCAGAGGCCTCTCTAAGCTAATTAAGATGTCCGTGCGCGAGCATGGATTGAGACCTTTAGGTCTTTTAAGTCTTGAGGCGTGGCTACTGGCAAAACAAATGCAAACCGTATGAATAAACATAGATATAACAATTTGAGCCCGGACCCTTCTGGCCTTTAGTTTTTGAAGGCGCTGACCTGGTCACCTTACCGGTAGTTTTTATAAAGGCAATTGTAACTAAACAGTGACCGGGTATTTTAAATCTCAATTTTTTTTTTTGGAAAATGGTCAAAAGGTGTTTGAAAAATGGTCTCTAGCGCGGGCCAATTGTCAGTGGACTCAAATAGGCACTTCCAGTGCAAGGCATCAAAGCTGTAAACCAGGCATGGGAGCCGGGTGGGTAGCATCCGGGTGCCATGACATGGGTACAAGCTTCACCAAAAAGGTGATAGTTGGGCACCTCGTCGGGGTCGCCGAATGATATAAAATACTCATGGTAATAAAAATGAAATATGTTGAGATATGTAGCTAACTTGATACAAAGGTGTTCACAAGTAATCTAGACTAGGGGGTATACACGAATGTGGCTTCCGGGAGGAGTAGCCAAAATACTGAGATATGACCTTTGTGGGCGACATGGGTCTTATATTCCTGAGTATCTATCCTGTTTTAATCAGGATCAGCCCAATATCAAATCAGTTCACGTAAAAAGGTATTACTACTTGGTAAATATGATGATCATAAAGGCATGCATCGGTTGATTTTGTTTTTGGGTCGTCCTGGGCAGAGAAGGGTGGTTTAGCTCGTCTCTGCTCAGGAGGGTTTAAAATCTATAAAGCATTAAAATAAAAACATGGTTTGAGGTTCTCTGTCACGTCCAAGGGAATACATAAGTATGGGTAGAGAAGAGAGACCTTTAAATGAAGCTTTTTAAATAAAGAAAAATAATAAACACAATATCTAAGTAGTGTAAGTAACCCTGTAGTCATGTTTCGGGCGCAGAAAGTGCCCTCTACATAGAGCTGTGGCTTATAGTCCTGCAGTATCAATTGGCTGGAATGGTGCCGATGTAGGCTGTCGCAGTCAATAAGGCTTGCAGCGTCTGATAAGTCTTTTTATAAGAAGATCACACAATGTAGTTTTAAATGTATCCAGTTCTGTAACTTGGGTATAATAGTTAGACAATAGGTCTCAGTTCCAGTGAGAAATCCTGGCCGCCCAGCGGGGCTTGTGGCTGGGTTCACTGTTCATGTAGGCTATATGGGCCTATGCATATAAAAATTAAGTTAAAAGAAAATCAAGGTTAAAAACAGTGCATGAGGCATTATAGCGTCAGGGTGGAGGTAGTCGTCCTCCAGTAACCCTGCTTCGGCTGTGGATGGGTGCCCAGGACCAGCCTCTATAGGGGCTTCCATCCTCACTTAGTATTTTACCCAATGCCATAAAAAACAAGCAAAAACAAACACACTTAACACAAACATGTGGCAAGGGTAGATAGTGGGTGATGCCGGGAGGTGTGACCCATGACCTTTAGTCATAGTTGGGGTCGTCATCAATGTATAGCTGCGCGGATAGATCTAGGGGTTCAGGGGATGAGGCGCTCAGCGAAGGGGTGTTGTCTGGGTCCATAGCCCCAGTGGCTGTCTCGTATGTGCGGGCGTTGGGGGAAGAGGATTGGTTCCAATCCTCGACAGGTGAGTCATTTGAATAGTCTGTGTTAAAGAGGGCCTCATTGCATATGAAACATGCTTTGCGGCGATACTGACGTCTGTTCTCTTCCATTGTCAGGTTCCTGTCGTAGGGGCTATAAGCTCTGCCGCGCGACTGTGCATCACGATCCGCGGCGTATAAAATCTCTATTGGGTCCGAGCTTGGGGGGCTGCCCGGACCAGGGGATTGAGTGTGCACCCATTCCCTCCAGTTGGCCCTCTCGCGTTCTGCGTGGGTCCAAGTGGGGGCGGTGTACATATCATAACGGTAGGGTTGCCTGAAGTATCTTGGGCTGTATTGGTGGGTCCATGGTTGGAAATCGTTTCCTGCCACGTCTAGCATGTCAGGATCCAATTCTTCGCTGGATCGGCCTTGTGGTGGCGCCCTACGGGCCGGAAGCAGGTCGTCGTCGCTTCCGGAATTGTAGGGGGAGATGGTGGGGCTAATTTGTCTTCTTTGGGCCGCAGGTGATAGGTCAGAGTCCGGCGTGGATACGCCATCGTCTGATAGGGCCTCGAAGGGGGCGTCCCCTGTTGTGATGTCATATGCGGTGCTTCGTCTAGGAGACCTGTTTAGCCTCCTAGGTCTGGGTGC
This sequence comes from Harmothoe impar, assembly GCA_947462335.1. Classification (NCBI taxonomy): domain Eukaryota; kingdom Metazoa; phylum Annelida; class Polychaeta; order Phyllodocida; family Polynoidae; genus Harmothoe; species Harmothoe impar. Next base: position 69,672,283 of record OX381717.1, on the reverse strand, counting down.
TGGGCCGTAATGTGATCGCCTTCTCCCTTCCGCCAGTGGGTGTACCCAAAACGTTCTCTCATCTCCATGGGTTACTCCTTGGTGGGAATCTGGATGTCCCCTGTTATTAAGGATAAGTAGAGGACACTTTTATTAGAGGAGAATTGAATGTGACAGGTTATTGGTCATTTCAAGGTGCAACACGGATAAGTCTCCTCGATATCAATACACAGAACATGGCAATCAGGTGAGGTCAGTGTGGCAATTTAGTCTTGAGTGGAGTGTCAAGACAATTTCCAGTCTTGGAAGAAAAAAAAATAAAATAAAATAAATGATGGAGATGAAAAAAGCGTATGGTGGGCGATCGCCATGTCAAGGGGCAACCCAATGTGGGGAATCCCCAGACAATAATTTGAGGAGTAATGCTTAATACTTTTTTTCAAACATGTGTAGGAATAATGACAGACGGAGGGGGGGGGGGGGGTTAAGGGACCTAGGGTCAATATTGTGTTTGAAGTGATGTAGAATGTCCCTCCATGGCAGGAACTGCACCTAAGAATCAATGTCCCTGCCATCATCTGTGTGCTTAATATATTTGGATATGTATGCCAAAAAAAAAAAAAGGTGCAAAGGTTTTGAAGTTCAGTTTTAATGTGTCCGAGGGTTATGTTAATCACGGTAGGTGTTGGTCCTTGGTTAGTCTCGGTTGGAGGAGGGCAGGTGTTTTGATTGGGGTGGATCCCGCCAGGGGTCAGCTCTGTAGGAGGCGCTAATTTGCATAATTTATGCCAAATCGGGTTTGTAGACCGGCGCCTGGATGAGGGGCTCATTCCAGCTTAAGATGGCCACGTTTATGGTTGAGCTGTTTGCGTTCCCCGTGGAGTCGGTGGTTTTGCCCACCGGGTATGTCATCCACATGCAGTGGGTGCGGGTAACTTTCCCCTGGTAAGTAGCATTGTAATGATTGGAGCTTTACTTTTATGTGAAATTTAATAAAATGCGGGAGAGGGATGTAGGGCGTCGGTCTGGAGTTGTGCAGCCGGCCGGGGTATTAAGCGGTGGGGCGTTTATTGTCATCGTCAATCAAGATGTTTTAAGAACTTCTCTCTTCCTCCTTTAATTATCAGGGGGCTCGTGTGGTGGCATCAAAACCGCTGGGTAGTAGACTATGTACAATATAACTGCTCTACCGCGGCGCCGTCAGGGCCCTGGAGAGGCACGCCCGGGTGTCACCAATGAGCAGGTGGGTGCATTTATGATTCAACAGGTGTAAAGATGAGGGACTAGCCAATCAATTGCTTATGTGGCACGGGGTTTCTGTAGAAGGAATTGTAAGTAAGTCTTATGGCGTTGTTGGAATTTCTGAGAAAAAGTGATTTTGTAGGGGAGTATGACTAATAATATCTCATTTTTCTATTTTTATTTTTGGAACCGATTTTCAGCCAGTATCAAGGGATGGAGGGCCGTAGGGGAGGCCGATGCTTTAGGCGTGACGTGCTACCTCCACAACCGCGGCGATTACCGGATTGACGAAAGTTTTGGATATACCTGTGATTTACATGTGATTGGCAACCTGCCGCGCCTGATGCGCCACGCTGTGATTCAAAGTGACATATGGACAGTTGGACTAATATACCGTCACTGGACATTTTAAGCCCGTTGGCTTATACATGAACGTTTGTGATATTTTAATTTATTCATGATCATCTGCTCAGATAGCCAAATGCATAAGCTTCAGGTGTGTCTTTAAAGTGATTTTTGTTAAAAAGAAATAAAAGACACATGCGGATGCCCGGCCTCTAGGAGGCTATTTTAAACTAAATTTTGGGTGTTTTGTTTTATTTTTTATTTAAAAATTTTGGTTTTAGAGGAAAAAAAAAAAAATGTTGATGTGTATCCCCACACAAAGGTGTAAAGCGTGTGTGCTAAGTTTTTTTTTGTTTTGTTTTTTTTTTGTTTAAAAAAAAAAAAAAATCTGATTTTTGGGGTAGATTTTGGGAACTTACTAAAATTATAAAATCATCCCCACACTAGTAGAAGTGTGGGTGGCTTCAGAGTGATGGGGGGGGGGGGGGTAGGTAGTCGTCGGGTGCTGCCGAGGCATTTTCTAAGCAATATATATAGGTATATGCTATATCCTCCTGCCTTGACAGCAACCGTGAGACAAGGTGGTCTTAAGACTAGAAGTTTTAATATACAAAGCCTACCATGGGGTACTGAGGTGGCGGATAACTGTCTCTCGGTCTGCTCCTCCTGGGCTGCTTTGATCATGAGCTCCGCCTGGTCAATTAAACGATCGCACTGGGCGGACTCATTGTCATTTACAGGTGGAACTTTACAAACAGAAATCACAGTGTCTGCTGCCATATTTGTGGCTGTGACCGGGACAGGAGGGGGATTCTCAGCGGTAACGGTTAGAGTTACCTTGCGTGCTGGGTCGCTGTCTGTTGTTAGTCGCGAGTGGGTGGCTTCCGCCGGATAGTTCACTTCCGTGGATGGCTGCAGCTGGAAGCCCTCCAGGGTGCCGGCTGCAGACCGTGACGAGGTGGGGGTGGGGTGGGCAGGGCTCTCCTCTCCGGCCTCGTACCATGTTGAGTGACCAGCGGTATGGGTGTCGGGGGTAGGGAAATCCTCCCAGTGGGAATGATTGTTGGGGTCACTAGGGATTTCGGTGAGCTTGTTATGGCACACCATTACCAGGGTGACAGAAGGGCTTTGGCCTTTAAGTGCCAACAGGACCAGGGGTAGTTTTATAATGGGAATTGGGATCCGGGTTGGCAGGGGGACACGGTTGAGAAATCCATTTAACGTCATTTTTAAGTCCCAGTTCCACGTGATCAACAAATGGCGGCCGAAGGGGGCCGAGATCCGGGGGATGGAGTGGGGTGGTGCAAAACCCCTGACGGCTATGGAGTTTCTGTCGTGGTGAACGGGTAAGCATTTAAGGACAACGGTCTTCCAGCCGCTGCTAAGCTTCAAGCCGATGTAGGGATTGCGGTGTGGAGAGGCGGTGGAGGTGGGGTAACACCGAACACAGCAGCGGTAGATTTTCACTAGAACCCAAAGCGCCATGATGGTGGCGGCCGCGCCGATGAGGACGTCGAGTGTTAGCCACTTTGTACTGGTGGTATCGTTAAGAACGCGCTCCTCCAGCGCTTCCTTATTCTCCGCTAGTCTGGTCTCCCACCATTTCTTATTATGGTCTTGGAGCTGTTCCCTCCAGCGCTCGAAGTCAGCCATTGCGAGAGAAGGGGTGTTTAATATAGCCGGTATGATGCCGAGTGCTCCGAGGCGATAATGAGCAGTTCCCGCCAAAAGCAGGGATAGGCCGGCTAGAAGCAGCGCCACGGTTTCGAAAACCGGGTGCGAGCTGAACTTGTCTAATAGGGCTAAATCTCGGCTCAGTAGGGCGTCTGGTGGGATGTCTAGGGCCATTTGATTGGCCATGCCGGCGAGGCTTCCGGCCCAATCGGCCAATGAGGCGGCTTGTGTACTGCCTCAGCCACGTCCAGAAACAGCGACAACAAACAGGTAGGTGACTCAGGTCTTAGTATGGGTATTGGGAGTGGGCAGTCGATGACCACTCCCACTGAGCAAGGTTCATAATTTAAGTCCTTGAGCTCCAGGTAGGTTCCGTCTATTTTTGATATTGCCAGGTATCTGGCTAAGGTATTTATTTTAGTGACGCCCTTAGAGGTGGTGTTAGAAGTGTCTATTGGTATGGGGAAAATTTGGGCATCGTATAATTCGAATAATGAGAAATTTCTACTGATTGGTACAGGTATTTCTAGACTTAGGAAACTGTCATTAAACCAGTAGGAGTGTATGGAATTTGTGTAATAATATTCCAGAGGGACTGGGACCACCTTTAAACCTGGGGCTGCCGTGGTCATGGCGAAGGCCAATGAGTATAAGGTGTCCTTTAGTTTAGAGTGACTGACTAAATTTTTGGGTAGCATCCCTGTTTTTAAAATGTTTAATGTATTATCTAGCATCTGGAGATCCCTGTTATATTCATGCATTGAAAACAGTCTGGAGTTTGCCGCTGCCAGGAGGTAATTATTGTAGAAATTGATTTTACTCTTGATTTCTAAATCCCTCAAGTCAGAAGTTAGGTTTAGGCCCAGGCTAGCTAATTGCCATTCTAGACTGGATAAGGAAATGTCAGTGTCATTTTGAAAGGAGGTAAAGGTGGACAGGCTTCTGAAGTTGAAGTCTGTCATGTTAGTTAAGATTTGGGTGGTAATTCTGCCAAAATGTAATTCTTTTGCTAAATACACGTCAATGACCAACATCTGATCTAGCAAGGCCTCAATTTCAGCCTGAGTGGCCACGCCAAAGAGTGATCTTAGTAAGTCAGCTGTGTAGTGTGTTGCTGAGCTTCGTTTGACTCTAGATGGGCTCATGTGGCCTGATATGGAGTCAATTAACATGGTTGCCTTCGTGTATTCTAAATTTAGTAATGAATCAGTTAAGGTTGCTATTTCAGCTTGAAAGGGGTGGGTGGATTCAGAAATAAGGTCCAAAATGGAGTCGGGTTTGTCGATTTTTAAATCGGCTGTGATGTTGATGGTTATTCTAAGTGGGTAAATGAAATGTCCGTTCAGGAGTGGTTTGCTGTGTTTTGTAAACAAAACTCCAAAGTTGGGTCTGGTAATGGTGGGGGATATGGGCCGAAAGGAGGTGGAGGGGCTCACAGTCTGCAGCAGGCAGAGTAGGAGTACCGCCCACCTGGACGAATGGATAATAAAAATTAATAAAGTTAATCTGTGAAGGTGGTAGGAAGTGGGACGGGTCCTGAGACGTGGTATGCTCGGTAAATGTAAAGTAGAAGGTTGGGTTGGAGGGGGTAGGAATAAGGAAAAACCTGTGAAGAAAAGCCGGGTCACAAACCTCATGTAGGCCCTTGGTCGATTGTAAGCTCCAGGCATGATGGGGTAGATAGGTATAGAAGGTATGCTGATCTGCTGGGTGGTTGCTGGGGACGTCGTCCTCTGCTTCTTGATCATTTAAGATTAGTGACTCTGAGCTGCTCATACCCCAGTATTTAAGCGCAGACGCTGTCGCTAATAAGGGTGGGGGTTAGGGGGGGGGGGTTTGCTGGCTGAGTTGTAGCCCTGATTGGCTGGGAGGGCAGAGTTAATTATGCTGGGGTGTCGTCATCTGGGGTAGGGTGTTGCAAGGAGCTCGGTGAAGGGTGGGGGGGGGGGTTGATTAGGGAAAATAGTGGGTTTGGAGAAATCCGATGGCTGGGGCCAGCTATGGGGTATTGGATTTCAACTGTCGAATTTTTAAATTATTAAGGCTGTTGTAAAGGAAGTGAATGGGTTGTGAGCGAGTCAAAATATTATTAGTATAAAAAATTTAATTAACACAGGTTGTTGTTTTATTTTTAGTCAATTTGGCTTATAGATGAGGGGTCCCTAGTGCAGTGGTATCATCCGTATGGAGGGGATTAAAATAGTCGCGGGTGAATTACAATGTTTTGGATCATGCCCACGTGGACTTGTTCACCCAGGACAGTCATACTGTTGTAAGCTGTAAAGAGCCCACAATCCCAGGGAGTACTGCAGCTGCTCATTTAGCCTGTTACCAGCGCGTGGCCCATTTTAATGGCGTGTTGTGAATATCGACATTGGGCTTGCTCAAACTAGATGTAAAAATGATGTAGAAAGACTAAGTTATATTTTGTAGCTTTAAGGTGATTTTGAATAAAAGGCTTAGATTGAAGAGAAGCCACAGATAGGCAACCCTGAAGTTGGCTATGTTTCAGTCTGCCTATTTCCCTCTAGGGGCGTGCTCATCTCTCATATAAAATCAGTGAATCTGATTTTGGGAACTTATGCTTGGTGTGAGGGGGAAAAATAGGCCTATTTTATCCCTTATAAGGTACAGCCCGTACGAGCTGTAGGCAAATTATATTGGTTATGATTAATTAAGGAATATGTGTTAGGGTAGGGTACCCGGTAAAGGTTGGGTGCCATAACCATTTTGATATAGCCTGTATTAATATATTGAGTGTTTTCTCAAGCCATTTTGTCTAAGTTTGCTAAACAGAGGCCTTCCTGCCGTCGCGTCCAATAAAAATAAATAACAGGGTTTTATGTTCTTGCAACCTTCCCCGTCTGGGATTGGCAAGTTCGTGCTTGTGCACGCGCCAAGTGATACATTGGTCCCGATAGTCGACTGGTTTAATGAATACAAAAACCGCTTCATCTCCATATCGGGCATTGGGGCACTGCACCAGAAAAATATGTACAAGATCTATATTATAGTAAGCCTTGACTAGAAAATATGTATAAAGATAGTGGTATGGATAAGAGTTTGGGGGGGGGGGTGGGGGGGGAAATGTCAAGGAAATGAAATTTGGTGTAATTGTTGATTGAAATAAACCAAATTTATGAACTCTGATATGAAAAATAGTTAGATGGTCTTTGTAATGCAACAAGCGTGGGTTGTGTATGTAAGGTTGGTTTTCTAAGGCGGATGGGGTGATGGGTGGGGGTTTAGGGTAGGTAGGTAGGTGGGGGGGGGGTGTTTCGCAATTTCTCACGGCCCTGGGTTGGGAAATAACCACAGTAGGTCGGATCATCAGTGGAGGATGGTCACGTGTCGAAATGTGGTCGGGGTCGAGGAGGGGGGGGGGGGGAGGGGGTGTAAAGCAGGTGCTGAGTCGGTGCTTTGTGCCTGGGGGCAAGAATAATGGTATCCCATATCTGGGTTGGCCCTTTCCTGACCCATGGTGTGGTCAGGTGTGCTCACTAATTGTGGTGATTTGGGGGGGGTGGGTGTACATTCAAGGCCTCCTGGGTTATGCACCGTGACCTTTAATTGCTCTGTACCAAGCGCCACGTGCCGGTGCAGGGGTACACATGTGTGTGTGTGTCATGATGAGGATGAGGCAATCGACGGGTATAGGTGGTGGGCGTGACGTGTGGGTGTCTCAGGTTATAGGAATGGGGATTCACGGTAGGGGCGAGGTAATTGTGTAATTCGGAAGTTGGTGTGTATGGCGTACGCTGGGGTGGGATTAGTGGGACGCTCAATCTCTGTATCTAGCTGGCAGCCTGGTAGCTTGCCTCAGGCCATATTTGGTGCCGCGGACACGCTGAGTCCTGGTCGGCAGCCTCTTGTTGGGGGCTGCTGGTTGAGAGGCTTTGGCTATTTGGGGCCTGATTCTTTTTGCTGGTACATTTCTATTTTTGGGTCTGGCTATTAGATTGGCTGCTTTTTGCATTGGTGTGAGGGGGTTTTTGAGCCTAAATCTATCTGGGTTGATTAAGGTGTTTGTAGGGCCGAATTCTAACCTTGTGGCTACTGCTTTGGCGCTGGCCGTTTTAACCGGCGACCTTAGGCGTGAAGCATGGACGGCCTTTTTAAAAATGAAACCGTCTTGTAGTCTTCTTAAAATGAAAGTCACCGGGCTGGTGGCCTTCACTATTATATAGGGGCCGCTATATGTGGGTTGTAGCTTTTTGCTGGTACCTTTCCTCAACAGGGATGGAATGTGTAGATAAACCAATTCTCCCACTTTGTAACCACATTCCACAGCCTTCCTGTCATGTCTGGCCTTCATCTTTTTGTGATTGTTTTTCATATTGTTGGCTGCTGAAAGCATGATGTTGTCCTTTTTGGATAACATGTACTGAGTCAGCTGATCTGAATCTTCCCCTTTTGTGTTTGTTTTTAGTAAACCAAGGGCTGCCTCGGTGGGCAGGTGTGGCTGTCGGCCGAGTAGCATCATGTTGGGGGAGAAACCCATGACAGGGGCCGTTGTGTTGTTCAGCGAGAACACCACTGGCTGTAGGAAAAAGGACCAGTATTGTTGTGCGTCGGTCACCAGGTTAGTCAGGTCCTGAATTAGGGCTCTAAGGCATGTTTCAATGCTTAGATTTTGACGCTCACCCAAACCTTGGGATTTGCTGTGGAAGGCTGATCCCCTCACATGCTTGATACCAAACTTTGTGCACATATCACTAAACTCATTGCTGGCGTATACGCTTGCATTGTCTGTGTTTAGTACACTAGGGGAGCCATGTTGGCATATAATTCTATTGAAGAATTCAAGCGCGATAGTGGCTGTGGTGTGCACAATTGAGGTCCAAGCTGTGATATGGCGGGTGGCGTGATCCACTACTACATGGATGTATCTGCTGCCATCAGCTGCCGGGGCAAAGGGGCCAATTGCGTCCATGGTGAGGTGTGTGTAGGCGGTTAATACTGGCTCTCTTAGGACCATGGGTGTTACCAGATTTTTGGGCCTCTTTTTAGTTGTTAGACATGAGTGGCATGTTCCCACAAAATCATGTACTGCCTTGAACATTCCCCTCCAGTAGTACCTGGACCTCACCGCGTTGTATGTGCGGGTACAACCCAGGTGTCCGCCCAAGGGTGAGCAGTGGGTGGCTTGTATGAGTTTTGTAGCCCATGCCTCCGGTATCACTATTTGTAGGGTAGGGTCTGTACCTCTTCCCAGCACGGCATGTGTTGATTTGTATAATATGCCATGGAATATTTCGAATTGCTCATGGTATAACAACACCTGGCGTGCCATAGATTGGTCTGGAGGGAGAATAGAGTGTTTGACATAGGCGTACATGGCGCCACAGAAAGGGTCACTGGTTTGGGCCACTTTAAGATCATCCCCTGAGGGGTTGAATTGGGAATGGTTTGAAAGAAATCTTATAGCCTTTTCAGCGAGGGGCTCCAGCTTTTGGTGCAGTTTCTTTCTTTTTGCATTTGCTGATCGGACTGAGATGACGGGTGACTTGGTTGACAAGGCTCTTTTTCGGCCTTTAGTTTTCTTTTGGGGCTGTGGGGTGGGCTGGGGTGTGGTGGGATGGGCGCTGCAGGTGGTGGCTTGGGATTGTGCTCTGGTGAGGGCGTTCAACTCCACTTCCTCACAAAGGCTATGTTCCCTTTGCCTCTCTGGGGTGTTTTTCCTAGCAATAACACCCTTGACCTTGATGCTGCTGGCGCCCCATGGCTTGCCTCCCTTTAGAATGGACCTGGGAGCACCTAGGAGTATGGGGTTGATTGGGATGGGTTCCTCGGGGTAGTAGTATTTGGTGATTAAGATTTCTGAAAATCTTAGATTTTTGGCTGGCAGTATCAGTTTACCCTGGGCCCTCATTGGTACAGGGTCCTCTGGCTGTGGGGGGTAGTTCCTCCTTGATAACATGTCAGCTACAATATTTGCCCTGCCCTGGAGATATTTCACCTCAAAGTCGTAGGCCATGATGGTGTCTATCCATCTTGCCAAACGTCCATTGGTAATATTTTCCTTTTTATTAAAAAGGGATACCAATGCAGTGTGGTCTGAATACAGGGTAAAATGAGTGCCATCCAGGTAGTGGTGAAACCTCCTGATTGCAAAAATGATACCCAGCATTTCTCTGTCTGTGACAGAGTATCTCCTTTGTTGTTCACTTAGGGAGGATCCAGCGAACTCAATTGGTCTATAAAAACCATTGGCGTCACACTGGCAGATCACAGCTCCACAGCTTGTGTCACTGGCGTCTGTGAACACTATGAAAGGCTTCTCATATTCGGGGAATTTCAAGGTGGCTTCTGTGCAAATGCAGTCTTTTATTTTATCGAAAGACCTTTGGCATTCTGCTGTCCACTTGAATGATTTACCCGATTTGAGTAGTTCATAGAGTGGCTTCATGATGTGAGCGAATCCTCTGATGAATCTCTTGTAAAACTGAGCCATTCCATTGAAGGATCTAAGCTGGGAGACGTTCTTTGGTTCAGGGAATGTTTTGATGGGCCAAATTTTGTCTGGGGAAGGGGATAGTCCCTCTCTGTTTACTCTAAACCCGAGGAAATCCATTTTAGTTGTGCCGAATTCACATTTTTCTGATTTTAACTTAATATTTCCTTTTATAAACAGCTTTAGAACCTCATCAAGGTCCTCCAAGTGCCTGTCCCAGGTGGGGCTATAAATAGCTACGTCGTCTACATAGGCCACAGCGTTTCTGTATTTGCATTTGAGCAGCAACTGCTCCATAACATTTTGAAAGGCTAGACCTGATGTTTTCAAACCCATTGGTAGGACTTTGGCCCTGTACCTTGTGCCATTGGCCGAAAATGTGGTGATATGTCTAGATTCTTCGGCCAGGCTTATCTGATGGTAAGCTGAGTACACGTCCAATTTGCTGAAAAATCTAGGGCTGTCCCTACCTATTGTGTTCATCAAGTCATCAGCTCTTGGGAAGCTGTATGAAAATGATTTGAGGTTTTGATTTACCCACCTGTAATCAACAACAATACGCCATCCAGAAGCCTTGGTTGTGTCACCCTGTGGTTTAGCCACCAAGAAGGCTGGGCTGTTGTATTCAGACGGCTCAGAGCATATTTCTAGGACTCCCTGTTTTAACTGTTTTTCCAGCAATTCTCTTTGAAAAACCTCTTTATGGGGTGACATTCTATAAGAGGGTCTGTTACATGGTTTGGCCCCAGGTTTTAGCTCTAGGGTGACTGTATTTTCAGTATTTAAGCCTATGGCGTTGTCATTTACCACAAATGCTTCCCTGTTGTTTTCTATAATCTTTTTAATTTGGGTCTTTTGTTGTTGGGTCAAATTTTCGGCTACCCGGTATTTCAATGGCTCGTCAGCTGTTGGCAATTTATCTATTGGGTCCTCCCCGCTGTTTATTGGGAGGAAACCGTCTGCAGGTGTCATGGAGTTGACACTGGGGCCTGAATTTTTCAACAAACCCAAGGGAACCGCCGTGCCCATGTCAAAGGGGGAGAAAAGTCCAACAGAAGTATCTTTGTGTACCCACATGCCTGTATCCGTGGGGTTGGCTATTGTAATGGGTATCAGATTTCTATCAGTCTTTGGTGTTACAAGTGTGTGTTTGATCAAGTAGGCTGGGGATTGGGTGCAATTTTCAGTGATGCCTGTAGTGTTTTCTAGATTTTGATGGCAGACTACCTTGGCATTGAAGGTGCATTCACTGTTGGGAGGAACATATATGTTGGTGATGGTACAGATGGAATTTGTGGTCTTTTCATTATCAAAGGATATTTTTCCCTTGTAATTTTTGAGGAAATTCACTCCTAATATCATGGGATGATTTAGGGTTTTCAAAACATACAGCCTTTGTTTGAATTTTCTGCCTTCAATTTGGAAAGTGATTATTACTGAAGATTCAGCCTTTATTGGTTCACCATTGGCGAGTAGGACGGTCAGGGAAGATAATCTTTTCTGGCTACACACAGGATTGCATTGTAGTTTGCTAAATAACCTTTGAGAGATGAAACTGAGGGACGCCCCAGTATCAATTAGTGCTTTGGTCACAATACCACCTGCTTCAACACTGACTGAACCCTTTTGCATGCTAGTGATGACGTGGGAGTCCTTACCTTGGTGTTTGCACCTACCTTTGACCCTGTCCACTGTCAGTTCAAGGGTAGCATGGGTGGGCTCCTCCTCTGGGTCAAGTGCCGCTGCGAGTGTTGGTTGGGTGGGGTGAGTAGTATATGGAGAGGGTGTAGCTGAAAGATCGGTCTCTTGATCTGTCACAGGCAATGGACTGGTGTGTGTCATATTGAACAGGGTGGCGGTATTTTGGGGTGAGCTTGTTTTGCATGGGTTGGGTGTTGAGGAGGTGGGGGCTTGATCAGCATTATCTAGGTGATCTTCCCCTGACCTTTAATCTTTTCTATGTGGCGACCTGGATTGACCTCTGTCGGTAGAGCTTGACCTTGAGCTTGCACCCAAAGACTCCGCGCCTACAGAGTGGCTTCTAGAGCGGGACCCAGGCCTATTGTGGTCTCTTCCAGGTGTGGGGTCTCTTCCTCGGGGCCTGCGACTCTCTCTGTTGTCTTTGTAGTCTCTGCCAGAGGATTTATGTCCCTCCTTCCTGCCAGAATGCTCCCTGCCTCTAGATGAGGATCTCTCCCTGGAGTGGTCCCGGTTTCTAGAGGGAGGTCGACCTCTGTGATCAGGGTTGGATCCATGGTTAGAATACCTGGGTCTGTCTCTGTCCTCGGAGGGAGTCCTGGGGTAGCCACTGCCGCCACTGTTTTGATGTTTGGAGTTGTAATATTGGCCTTTGCTGTCCCTGCTGCTCCTCCTGTGGTCATCGCGGTATTGGGAGCCTCTAGGAGGGGGTTTGGGGTCCCTGGAGCGGTAGCGCTCCTGATACACTTGGTGCTTCTCGTTGAACCTGTCCTCATACTGCTTATTGTAGTTTGAGGTGGAGGGTTCAAACCTGTAGTCGCTGCTGGAGTTCCAGCTGTTGCTCCTCCTGGGTGGGTTGTGGTATTGTCTGCCTTTACCGTCTGGTATAGGCCGTAGCTCACATACCTGGGCTGCCTCTGTTTGGCTTGTTTCCATGCCCTTTTTGATGGATTGAATAATAATGTCATGTTCAATGGCCAATTTTTCAACATCAGTAATCTTTTTGGGTAACTTGACTCTGATGGCGTTGGCCAGTTCCTCCCTGAATCCATTTATTAGATAGTCTACTTGTGTTTTCTCATCTAAATGGGAGTTGGACAGCAGGCTTATCATGTCAGTCATATAGTCTTCCAAAGACTCTGTTGCTTTCTGGCGTCTGTTCCTGTAACCTTTGACTACAGACTCAGGATCTTCACCACTAAATCGTTCTAAGAAGGCTGCATACAGGGCGTCCCTGTTAAACATCAAAGGTTTGTCCATCACATTGGTATAGTACCAGGATGCTGCGCGGCCCTCCAGGTGACCATACATGCATTTTGCATGCATGTTTGGGTTGTTAGGATGTAGGGCCTCTATGAAGAATTTATATTCCATTAGGAATTTATCTGCCGACCTATATGCAGTCTGCTTGCCAAAAGGTGTGGGTTTGACAAATGAGTTGAGTTGCGCGGTGCTGTATCTCATTTGTAGCTCAGAGGAGTTGAGATCCTCCAGTGTTCTGTAGATAGGTCGTGGTGTATGGTTATCGAAGGGCAAACCTGGATGGATAGCGTGTGCTGTGTAAGTGGCTCCATGGTGGGCCTGGTTTCCAGGTTGGTTGGGGGAGGACAGGTAGATGGAGTCTGCCACTTGTCCCCGCGTGACCCTGGAGTCCTGACTGGAGGTTTGGTGGTTTGGGATGTGGAGTGGAGTAGAGCCGTCCACTCTGGTGGCCTGGGTATGCAGGTTGCTGTATGCTGGAGGAGCTGGGGTGTTTACTCCAGGTTGGGCATGTAGGCTGTGTATTAACTGTGCGTGTGGAGGGGCGGAGTGAGGTGTGGAGCTGTAAGGTGTAGTGTTATGGCTCGGCACTCCTGGTGTGTTTTGGAGGGGGTATTGTTTATGTTCCGAACTGTGTAGTATGGGTGAAGGGCCGGCATGGTCAGGGCCAAACTGATGCAGGGAGTGCCCTGAGTGTTGGTGGCTGCCGTGACCTTTACTCAGGTGTGAGTAAAAATCGTCTCTTATAAGTCTGAACTCATCTGCCACACGCTTACCCAATCTGTCAGTTTGTTCCTGGCATTTTTCAAAGATCAAGCCCTGGCGGTCCAGCATTGATTTTTCAATTTCAATCATACGGTCACCATTAGACTGTCTTTTAAATTCTACCTCCTGGACTTCCTGACGTACCACATCCAGCCTGTCACTCAGTCTTTGTTCTAGGCCACAGATTAATTGATTGAAATTGGTCTGTTGCATCTGTAGCATATCTGTCATGGACTGGTTCAGGGCCGTAAGTACATTATCAGGTGTGATTTGTCGGGGGGCAGGGGCCTGGGGGTCCCTCCTGGGGCTCATGTTTTTGGAGGCCATGGTGGGAGGCCCTAGGTTGCGGCGTCTGTGGAGCGGTGGGTGTTGCAGTAATATAGGGGTCGTGGCCTCTATATCACCTTTCACTGCAGTGTCCAAGCTTTCACCTAGGCCGTAATAGAACTCCTGTTTAACTGGTCTGGGCTGGGTTAGAGGGGCTCTCCTTGATGGTCTATGGGGAAAGGGTGGTGGAGATGACAGGGAGGAGCTACTGGAGGACACAGTTCTTAATGGTGGTGGCTTTTGAAACTCTGCCTCCTGGAAATAGGAGTCCTCTGATGAGTCCCTGCACACCAGGGTGGTAGGTGTATTGTGTGGGTCTCCCAAAAATGAGTCTAGCTCCCTGCAAATTTTTCTTTCAAAAGCCAGTGGGTGCTCAGAATCCTTGTAGTCTAGGGTAGAGTCTGGCAGGTAGGCGAACAGGTCTTCCTGAGATAAGGGTGATATAGTGTCCTTCCACCTTTTGAAAGCCTCCTTTACCAGGTGACTTAGATGTGGGGTTTTACCTGCGCCCGCTGCGGCCTTAACTCTGTCAATTGGTTGACCTTGGTATATTAAGCGTTGTAGGTTGGGGGGCAGGAATCTCTTACACCTGGTGTTTTGCTCTGACTGTGGGGGCAGTTGTAGACTCCGGTCCACCAACTTCAGGTGTCTAGGTGGTGTAGCAGTGTGTGGTTTTGTCCTCGGGGTTGCAGGGGGTGTCACACTATGTTGTGTTGACTCTGGTTGGGGAGGTGAGGTAGGATGGGGGCAGGTGGCAGTGGGTAGGTCTTGCTTGACCGCGAAATTGCTTACAATTTCCTGGAGAGCTGCCTCCAGACTGTGATCCCTAGGGGCTAGGTGTGGATCCAGAGGGTATAGATCGTCTGACTCAGAGCTGGCAGGTGCAGTGTGTGGCACTATACCTGAGAGCCTAAATGGTGTGGAGGTGTTACCAATGGGGGTGCCCAAACTGTATTTTTGTGTAGCTGGGCAGCTATTCCCAATGTTCGGTGTACTAGTGTGTATATTTTCACTGTCAATTAGTAGCTCAGGTGTGGTGGTATTCGAGCTGGTAGAACGGTTAACGTTGATATTACCGGTCAGCAAATTGGGTGATGAACAGGAGGAATCTTCCTGTGACACTGAAATGATTGATGAATGGCGCTCCAAGTTGATGTCAGACTCACCCTCAGTGGAAGATGTGGTTGGTTGAGTTGTGATATTTTGGTGTGTATCTGCAACTGGGTCCAGGCTTACTGGAGGTGCGAGTTGCTCATCCTGTAGCACAGGGTGTTGGTCCACAGCTCTCTGTGGATCATCTGATCGTTTATGTAACTCAGTATCCGGCGCTCTAGCGCTCATGGCCTTGTGAGAGGTTAACTTCTAGTGGGTTTCAGCCAAGAGGTTACTCCACCAGTGTTAGGTAGCTACTTGGGTTACCATAACTAGTAATTAGGAGAACGCCTGGAGTAGAGTTGACGATGGAGTTTATTGCATATAAGTGCTATTGAGGGTGGTACACCGAAGAACCCTCAACAGGCACGTCCGGTAGATATTATGTATGTCTATAGAGTGCTGATCTCGCTGGTCGGCAGGTAAGATATACCTGCCTCACAGCGATGTCGTCATACCTTGCCTGGATGGCGACATGGTGTCCCGGGGCGCGATCACAACCCACCCTCCCACCCAGGGTGCAGGGTGCATCCAGGGGGGGGGGGAGCGCACGAGTCGCCCAGACACCAGCACCCTCCAGGTGTGTGGCAATCCCCACACCTAGGGGCGAAGCTCCAGGTGTATGAGGATTGCCCCACCAAGGGTCACTGAGTGCACCGCGAGGGCCTCACAGTGCATTATTGTGAAATGTAAGGTTTCAGCGCGTCCACCAGCACCCTGACAAATGTCGGTCCCTAGGTCTTTAGCCTTCCTACATCATGATAATTTGACTATATGTTGTGTCTTATCCAATGAGAGACTTAATGAGGCTGTGCATGCATGGAAAAGTGATTTCTAAATGCTATGCTACCTAGCAGGGCTTTAGAATGGATTTTGAGTTAAGGTTTGTATCAAAGACTCGTTGTATGTCTTTTCTACAAACCAGCTTAGACAATTGACATTGAGCATGCAGATCATTTTAGATTACTGTAAATGTAGATATCTTCGCGCTGTACATATCTTAGCAATTTTCTCGATTTTTAAAAATTGCGAAAATATGTACAGATTGAATATTTATCCAATATAGTCACACTACATATTCCAAAAATCTCGGGTTTAAATACTCGCGATAATTCACTTTTTAGCAAAATCGCGAAAATGTATACATGCGAAAATATGTACCATTACAGTACATATCTAGGATTGCTTATATCAAGACAAGTCCATAAACTGTTTTGGATAGTCTTTGTATTCCTCTGGTCCAGGATTGTCCCACTCCAGGATGAAACTCTACAATATTCTAGAGAGTGTGTGTGTCATGTATGTGTGTCTTGTTTGTACAACTCTAGACAAGTGTCATTATTAACAGAATCTCTTATCCTGTGAGTGCTATAATTCTTATATCTGCCAGGCTTCCACTTTGGCTACAGGGTTATTGTCAAAGCTAGGGTTGAGTCCATTATGTGTTGTGCCTAGTGGAAGAGATGACCTGTATCTTCTCGCTATGTATGGTTAGACGATCCTTTACTAACTCTAGCTCAGGTTGACCAACACGCCTAAGTTTACTTTCAGTTATCATGACTGCATCAGAGACATAGTCTAGATCCCTGAGAAAAGCCATTTTGTGTAACACAATTTGTTATTAGTCAGAGTGTAATGTATCCGCTTGTCTAGATAGCTCTAGAACCATGTAAGGCTGCATCTGTTGGCAGTGATGGCACCAGTTTGGCAAGAAGTCTACCATGATGGACTGTGTCAAATGCTTTCTTCATGTCAATAAAAAGGTAGGAGGATAGCTTGCCTCCACCAATGGCTGTATAGATCATCAAATTTTAACCACATTTGCAGCCACTTGATAGTTAAAAAGAGGAATTATGAAGGATTTAGTTGTTTCTTTCACAATATTTAGCATTGATATTGATGCCACCAATTTTACTATAGATCCATTGTTTTAATAAACATTCACTTCCAAAAGAGACAATTTGGGCCAGGAGTGAGGTTGGGGCTGCTTGGCACAGAATTTTATGGCAAAGCATTTTTTACAAGTTCAGATTGAGAGGGCCTAAAAATAGTCATGAATAGCATAAATAAGGTTTGGCAGACTCAAAAAGTCAGGAATATTCCTTTGGAAATAAGATTCAAGAGATTTTGTTGAATTTTCAATTGTGTTGTTGAGCGTTGTCAAGGTGAATTAATTACATAATGTACAGGGAAATCTCTCATTTCGGTCCAAAATGTGCAAATTTGAGCCTAAATCGCATGACATTGGACCCTTATTGATTGTTTTCATGCTTTCAGGATTGAGATGGGGCCTTAATAACTTATATATAGAATATTTTTGCCCATGTATTGGGGCATCTGCTCAGGGTAGTCCAACATATTTTAGTCAGATTCAGTTTTTCACTAGAAGTCGCAGAATAGAGGTAGCTGTTCTTTCATCAAAAACTGCAAAACATTGCCTTAAAGGGACGCCTTAGACATATTTTGAGGGCTGTGTGGTCAAAACTAAATGCATTTCCATAAAATGACTTCAAATTCACGTTAGGGGAGGGACTATCTTTATTTGTGGCAAAATTAAAACTTTTTTGGTGAAAACCCCCATACCTGATTTTCAAATATGTCACATTTTGCACAAATCTAAAATGGGTGGTGGCGTTAAAGCCAAGGGTTTACAGTAGGTCTCATATTGAAAGAAAATAAAATATGAAAATACCAGTAATAACTTCAAATAACTTTTATTACATTTTTATTTCCAAATCATAACTACATCAATTTGATATATACAAACATTTCTTTTACAGAAAATCACTGTACAATTATATGAATATAGCAAAATGATGTAATCTAGGCCTTTATTTTAAGTATACAGACAGTAACAACAGCAGCTAGTAGGGTGAGTGAGGGTGTTGTAGTGGCGGCCCCTGACCCGGGTCTGGCCGTGGTGCTGGGTGCGGGAGTCACTACAGCTGCATTGAGGTCCCAGCAGTCGTCTACCAAGAAGTCAGTGAGGGCCCGGAACAGGTGACGGCTGTGTGTGCGTGTACCGATAGAGTGATTCTCATCTACATACATCTACAACATACAGAACAAGTTAGTCAGCAACAGGTGTGTGTGTGTGTGTGTGTGTGTGTGTGTGTGGTGTGTAGTGTGTGTGTGTGTGATGTGTGTGTGTGGTATGTGTGTGTGTGTGTGTGTGTTAGTCAGGAACAGGTGACGGCTGTGTGTGCGTGTACCGATAGAGTGGTTCTCATCTACATACATCTACAACATACAGAACAAGTTAGTCAGCAACAGGTGTGTGTGTGTGTGGGTGTGTGTGTGTGTGTGTGGTGTGTGTGGTGTGTGTGTGTGTGTGTGTGCGTGCGTGTGTGTGTGTGTGGTGTGTGTGTGTGTGTGTGAGTGCGTGTGTGTGTGTGTGTGTGCGTGTGTGTGTGTGTGTGTGTGTGGTGTGTGTGTGTGTGTGTGTGTGTGTGTGTTAGTCAGGAACAGGTGACGGCTGTGTGTGCGCGTACCGATAGAGTGGTTTTTGTCTACATACATCTGAAAAGCCGGGCATTTTATTCAGTTTCTATGGTAATTTGCTAAAATTATCCATGCTAAGAAAATAGACAGTGGATGAAGTGAAATGTTTATTTGGGGGGTTATGTGGCATATTGACACACCATGGGGAGTTATGTGGCATATTGACACACCATAGGGGGTTATGTGGCATATTGACACACCATAGGGGGTTATGTGGCATATTGACACACCATGGGGAGTTATGTGGCATATTGACACACCATGGGGAGTTATGTGGCATATTGACACACCATGGGGAGTTATGTGGCATATTGACACACCATGGGGGTTATGTGGCATATTGACACACCATGGGGAGTTATGTGGCATATTGACACACCATGGGGAGTTATGTGGCATATTGACACACCATGGGGAGTTATGTGGCATATTGACACACCATGGGGAGTTATGTGGCATATTGACACACCATAGGGGGTTATGTGGCATATTGACACACCATAAGGAGTTATGTGGCATATTGACACACCATAGGGGGTTATGTGGCATATTGACACACCATGGGGAGTTATGTGGCATATTGACACACCATGGGGAGTTATGTGGCATATTGACACACCATAAGGAGTTATGTGGCATATTGACACACCATAGGGGGTTATGTGGCATATTGACACACCATGGGGAGTTATGTGGCATATTGACACACCATGGGGAGTTATGTGGCATATTGACACACCATGGGGAGTTATGTGGCATATTGACACACCATGGGGAGTTATGTGGCATATTGACACACCATAGGGGGTTATGTGGCATATTGACACACCATAGGGGGTTATGTGGCATATTGACACACCATGGGGAGTTATGTGGCATATTGACACACCATAGGGGGTTATGTGGCATATTGACACACCATGGGGAGTTATGTGGCATTTTGACACACCATAGGGGGTTATGTGGCATATTGACACACCATAGTGGGTTATGTGGCATATTGACACACCATGGGGAGTTATGTGGCATATTGACACACCATAGGGAGTTATGTGGTGTTGCATATTGACACACCATGGGGAGGTATGTGGCATATTGACACACCATGGGGAGTTATGTGGCATATTGACACACCATAGGGGGTTATGTGGCATATTGACACACCATAGGGGGTTATGTGGCATATTGACACACCATGGGGAGTTATGTGGCATATTGACACACCATAGGGGGTTATGTGGCATATTGACACACCATAGTGGGTTATGTGGCATATTGACACACCATGGGGAGTTATGTGGCATATTGACACACCATAGGGAGTTATGTGGTGTTGCATATTGACACACCATGGGGAGGTATGTGGCATATTGACACACCATAGGGAGGTATGTGGCATATTGACACACCATGGGGAGTTATGTGGCATATTGACACACCATGGGGAGTTGTGTGGCATATTGACACACCATGGGGAGTTGTGTGGCATATTGACACACCATAGTGGCCTATTTGTTGTGGTATATCGGCTGCTTTGTACTACGTACCAACTGCTTGAACTGGATCTCCTGCTTCACCAGCTCGTTAATCATGTGGGCCGCATGCATGAAGTGGACATTGTCTGCAGGAGATGCAACAGAAATAATACAGAAATATTAAAGTGATAGAAGAGAGTACAAATAAATAATATATAGAGCAAAAACAGTACGAACACAACAGAAGATTTGGTATGGAAGGCACTAACTGAGGCTATGACGTCTAATACTATCTAAGTACCGGTCAACCATTCGCCATCTAGACTGTATAGTGATAAGGTTGCTGCATTTATGAATAAACACATTAGCATCATGTAAAACATGCAAGACATCGGTAACGTAAAAATAAGTCATGAAGGTTATATTTGAATGGCACAATGATAAACACTTACCGTCGGCCGTGCCATGAGCGATCAGGTACTTCTTGTTTCTAAACATCGGGGCTTTGTGAAGGACATCAGTCTCCTACGGTACATAAACATACACACATTACACACATATATACATGATACACACACATTACACACATATACACACACACACACACACTACACACATAAACATGACACACACACATAACACACACACACATACACACATATACATGACACACACACATTACACACATATACATGACACACACACACATTACACACATATACACACACACATTACACACATACACATAACACACACACACATTACACACATATACATGACACACACACACTACACACATATACATGACACACACACATTACACACATATACATGACACACACACACATTACACACATATACATGACACACACACATTACACACACACATTACACACATATATACATGACACACACACATTACACACATATACATGACACACACACATTACACACATATACATGACACACACACATTACACACATATACACACACACATATTACACACACACATTACACACATTACACACATATACACACACACACATGACACACACACATTACACACATTGCACACCGATGACACACACACATTACACACATATACATGACACACACACATTACACACACACACATACACACATATACATGACACACACACACACTACACACATATACATGACACACACACATAACACACACACACATACACACATATACATGACACACACACATGACACACACATCACACACACACATTACACACACATTACACACACATACACACATATACATGACACACACACATGACACACACACATTACACACACAATACACACACACACATTACACACATATACATGACACACACATACATTACACACACACATACATGACACATACATGACACACCCACACACATTACACACATAAACATGACACACACACACATTACACACATATACATGACACATATACATGACACACACACATTACACACACACATTACACACATATACATGACACACACACATTACACACATATACATGACACACACACACATTACACACATATACATGACACACACATACATTACACACACACATACATGACACACACACATTACACACATATACATGACACACACACATTACACACATAAACATGACACACACACACATTACACACATATACATGACACATATACATGACACACACACATTACACACACACATTACACACATATACATGACACACACACATTACACACATATACATGACACACACACACATTACACACATATACATGACACACACATACATTACACACACACATACATGACACACACACATTACACACATATACATGACACACACACATTACACACATATACATGACACACACATACATTACACACCCACACACATGACACACATATACATGACACACACATTACACACACATACATTACACACACACATACATGACACACACACATGACACACCCACACACATGACACACATATACATGACACACACACACATTACACACATATACATGACACACACACATTACACACACATACACACACACATTACACACATATACATGACACACACACATTACACACATATACATGACACACACACATTACACACATATACATGACACACACACATTACACACATATACATATTACACACACACATTACACACATACACATGACACACACACACATTACCCACACATACATATTACACACACACATTACACACATATACATGACACACACACACATTACACACACATATACATGACACACACACATTACACACACATACACACACACATTACACACATATACATGACACACACACATTACACACATATACATGACACACACACATTACACACATATACATGACACACACACATTACACACATATACATGACACACACATACATTACCCACACATACATATTACACACACACATTACACACATATACATGACACACACACACATTACACACACATATACATGACACACACACATTACACACACATACACACACACATTACACACATATACATGACACACACACATTACACACATATACATGACACACACACATTACACACATATACATGACACACACACATTACACACATATACATGACACACACATACATTACCCACACATACATATTACACACACACATTACACACATATACATGACACACACACACATTACACACATATACACACACACATATTACACACATATACATGACACACACACATATACACACAGTCAGTCACCTACGGTACATGGATAAGACACACACTTTACACACATGACACATTGCCAGCCCTTACACATCAATACAGCTTTGTCACAGAAGGTTTCAGGGTTATATCTAAACCAAAAAGTCATGCTAATTCAAAAATATGTTTGCCAGCGTAGGGCCCTTAAGCTGCATAAATTGCATAGGAAAACAAAAATCAAGAATTGTTGAAACTTGTGGCTTAACTCTCACACTTTAAGAAAGACTACAAAATTCTAGCTACTGGACTAAAGGATTTAATCATATAATTTTATTTTGAAACAAGTTTGTTTTATTTGACATATTTTCATATATATTATATTAGTTGGTTTTAATATCCCTTTATTGTGTTTCCAACATGTAATATTTGATTTCTGCTTCTATATTTACACATTTACATACATAATTCATGACCTTTAACATTTACCTCCCTTCTGCTTTACATCTGCTGATATGTATGTGTTAGGGTAAGTTAGAGTAGAACAGCACAGTAAGACTTACATTGTAGCCAGCCTCGTTGTCAGCGCTGGTGGCCAGCCCCATGTAGCGCTCTGTGTACGCAGAGTCTGTAACAACAACAACAACAACAACAACAATTAGTTATTGTACCCTAAAACACAGCCTGTAGGAAGAATCTTCTTTACTGTCTGTTTTTTCATATAAGCCAAATTCTTGTCCCAAATTCGATATTAAGCTTAAAGTTGGGTTTTTTAAATCACTGAAATAAATAGGAGACGATTTTAACCTATGTCCATTATTATTGGTTAGTAAGATGGTAGTATATGGTCATTGTTACCATCACCATTTCTGTAAGTTATTGTAGTTATACTTTAAACGGTAATCGATGGTTTAACCTACAAACACATACTATATCTAGGTCCTTCAGTAAATCTATTTACAACAACTAGTGGTTACCGTAGAAGGTCTTGGTGGTGACGGGGGCGACGGCTACAGCACACTTAATGGTGTCTGGGGAGTCGGCCAGGATGTGGCTGGATGTCTGACCCCCGTAGGACTAGAAACAAACAAAGTGTTATTATTGTCTGACCCCCGTAGGACTGCAGGTAAACAAATAATGGGTAAGGCATTAAAAATGAGGTTTTTAGAGCTACCAGTAAATAAACAAAGTGTAACACCTTAACAAACAAAAAGAAAAGTGTAATTAACGTCTGACCCCCGTAGGACAAACAAAGAAATATCTTGTATAAACTAAGTTTAAAGTTGCGATATCTAACCTTTTTTTCCCCCAAAATTCTAAATTCTTCTGACATGTGTTCCAAACAATGTTACAACAGTACCAGTAACCACATGGTCGTTTTGGTTTCTGTATGTAAGCTTGTGATTCTTTTTCTTTGCATTGTTTCTATGACTGTGTGAGTATATGAAGAAATATGCCCTACTGACTGATGCTTGGTAAGAGTCCTTCTCTGTGTCTAGTCTCATCTGTTATTAGCCTCAGGGTTATAGCAGTTTTAACCCAGCTAGCAAAACTCGTAGTAAATCACGTCATCTCTACATCTTTTCTCAACAGATATTTACTACATTTGGTTACGTCATATTCTTGGCCTCATGACGTCTTATATGCAAATGGTTTAGACATCATTCTTCAGAAATCTTTTTGATGTAATATAATAATATTAATGTGCCCTGCTTTGAACGATTTAAAAGACATCAGGAAGATGCGATATAAAGATGTAAGTAAGTGGAATAATTGTAACATTGTGTGAGGTGGGTATATATTCCAAAATCATTTTAATTGTGGTATAAATTTATTTCATAAATAAGATGCCAGATGCAAACACATTTTAGACATCATGAAAAGACATGTATCTTACGTCTACCCTACACCTAGAGTAAGACTTCTCCATCAGAAGTAGGTAACATCGAAGGCAATTGATTTAATCAGCATAATTTGCCTGTAGACATCACCAATATTCCTGCAGAGACTTAGCACATTGATCCTAGCAAATTGGCCAAGATGTGATGCCAGCTCATGGTCAGTATTTTGATTTGAATAGTTGCAGCAACCACAGAAAAGGTGTGCCCATACTAATCTCCTGGTTCTCCTTTAAACAATCATTCTACAGGAACATAAATAACATATCATACATTCCAGACAAAAGTTGTTCAAATTTCATTTTCTTTGGAAATTCATTGTGTTGAATAAGTTCTCATTCATGGTCAAAATATTGCCAATGTAGATTGGATTCTATTGATATTGGTTAAGGGAGACATCTTGTGTTAAAAGAATGAACCACTTGAAAGGTAAAGTACAGATGTGTTATAGACATTATAATCTGACCAGATAAGGATGTACCACATATATAAAGTATACGGAATATTGATGTCAAATCTATCACATCATTTTAGCATGCACCTTAAGTCATGAATTTAACATCAATGTATTACATGTATAATTTCTCCAAAAAAAGATGTAATATTCTGATCAAGATTTAACCACTTGTTATGCTAAATAGTGACCACATTCAAACGTATGGATGATATCAAATGACTAATGTCTCTTTCACATGGCCATTTAGATGTAAATAATACGTAAGTTTCTTGTCAAACCACCATGTAAAATGATTTACTCCCTCAAGATGTCATTATGGGGTCATTTTTACGTATCAACGTGAATATGACCAGTAAAAGACGTACTTTTTACATAAGGTGCTAGCTGGGAAGCCTACAGAGAACTGAATACAAAATGCCTACCCAGCCGAACACCGCGACGTCCTTGTTGTCATCCAGGTAGGCCATGTTGTCTCTCAGGTACCTGAATTAGGTAAAGGTGGGTGTTACAACACTCAGGTATAAGGTAAAGGTGGGTGTTACAACACTCAGGTATAAGGTAAAGGTGGGTGTTACAACACTCAGGTATGAGGTAAAGGTGGGTGTTACAACACTCAGGTATAAGGTAAAGGTGGGTGTTACAACACTCAGGTATGAGGTACAGGTGGGTGTTACAACACTCAGGTATGAGGTACAGGTGGGTGTTACAACACTCAGGTATGAGGTAAAGGTGGGTGTTACAACACTCAGGTATGAGGTAAAGGTGGGTGTTACAACACTCAGGTATGAGGTAAAGGTGGGTGTTACAACACTCAGGTATGAGGTAAAGGTGGGTGTTACAACACTCAGGTATGAGGTACAGGTGGGTGTTACAACACTCAGGTATGAGGTAAAGGTGGGTGTTACAACACTCAGGTATAAGGTAAAGGTGGGTGTTACAACACTCAGGTATGAGGTAAAGGTGGGTGTTACAACACTCAGGTATGAGGTAAAGGTGGGTGTTACAACACTCAGGTATAAGGTAAAGGTGGGTGTTACAACACTCAGGTATAAGGTACAGGTGGGTGTTACAACACTCAGGTATAAGGTACAGGTGGGTGTTACAACACTCAGGTATAAGGTAAAGGTGGGTGTTACAACACTCAGGTATAAGGTAAAGGTGGGTGTTACAACACTCAGGTATAAGGTAAAGGTGGGTGTTACAACACTCAGGTATAAGGTACAGGTGGGTGTTACAACACTCAGGTATAAGGTAAAGGTGGGTGTTACAACACTCAGGTATAAGGTACAGGTGGGTGTTACAACACTCAGGTATAAGGTAAAGGTGGGTGTTACAACACTCAGGTATAAGGTAAAGGTGGGTGTTACAACACTCAGGTATAAGGTACAGGTGGGTGTCAGCATACAACACTCAGGTATAAGGTACAGGTGGGTGTTACAACACTCAGGTATAAGGTAAAGGTGGGTGTTACAACACTCAGGTATAAGGTAAAGGTGGGTGTTACAACACTCAGGTATAAGATAAAGGTGGGTGTTACAACACTCAGGTATAAGGTAAAGGTGGGTGTCAGCATACAACACTCAGGTATAAGGTAAAGGTGGGTGTTACAACACTCAGGTATAAGGTAAAGGTGGGTGTTACAACACTCAGGTATTAGGTAAAGGTGGGTGTTACAACACTCAGGTATAAGGTAAAGGTGTGTGTTACAACACTCAGGTATAAGGTACAGGTGGGTGTTACAACACTCAGGTATAAGGTAAAGGTGGGTGTTACAACACTCAGGTATAAGGTAAAGGTGGGTGTTACAACACTCAGGTATAAGGTAAAGGTGGGTGTTACAACACTCAGGTATAAGGTACAGGTGGGTGTTACAACACTCAGGTATAAGGTAAAGGTGGGTGTTACAACACTCAGGTATAAGGTAAAGGTGGGTGTTACAACACTCAGGTATTAGGTAAAGGTGGGTGTTACAACACTCAGGTATAAGGTAAAGGTGGGTGTTTCAACACTCAGGTATAAGGTAAAGGTGGGTGTTTCAACACTCAGGTATAAGGTAAAGGTGGGTGTTACAACACTCAGGTATAAGGTAAAGGTGGGTGTTACAACACTCAGGTATAAGGTAAAGGTGGGTGTTACAACACTCAGGTATTAGGTAAAGGTGGGTGTTACAACACTCAGGTATAAGGTAAAGGTGGGTGTTACAACACTCAGGTATAAGGTAAAGGTGGGTGTCAGCATACAACACTCAGGTATAAGGTAAAGGTGGGTGTTACAACACTCAGGTATAAGGTAAAGGTGGGTGTTACAACACTCAGGTATAAGGTAAAGGTGGGTGTTACAACACTCAGGTATAAGGTAAAGGTGGGTGTCAGCATACAACACTCAGGTATAAGGTAAAGGTGGGTGTTACAACACTCAGGTATAAGGTAAAGGTGGGTGTTACAACACTCAGGTATAAGGTAAAGGTGGGTGTTACAACACTCAGGTATGAGGTACAGGTGGGTGTTACAACACTCAGGTATAAGATAAAGGTGGGTGTTACAACACTCAGGTATGAGGTAAAGGTGGGTGTTACAACACTCAGGTATAAGGTACAGGTGGGTGTTACAACACTCAGGTATAAGATAAAGGTGGGTGTCAGCATACAACACTCAGGTATAAGGTAAAGGTGGGTGTTACAACACTCAGGTATAAGGTAAAGGTGGGTGTTACAACACTCAGGTATAAGGTAAAGGTGGGTGTTACAACACTCAGGTATGAGGTACAGGTGGGTGTTACAACACTCAGGTATAAGATAAAGGTGGGTGTTACAACACTCAGGTATAAGGTAAAGGTGGGTGTTACAACACTCAGGTATTAGGTAAAGGTGGGTGTTACAACACTCAGGTATAAGGTAAAGGTGGGTGTTACAACACTCAGGTATAAGGTACAGGTGGGTGTTACAACACTCAGGTATTAGGTAAAGGTGGGTGTTACAACACTCAGGTATAAGGTAAAGGTGGGTGTTACAACACTCAGGTATAAGGTACAGGTGGGTGTTACAACACTCAGGTATTAGGTAAAGGTGGGTGTTACAACACTCAGGTATTAGGTAAAGGTGGGTGTTACAACACTCAGGTGTAAGGTACAGGTGGTGTCAGCATACAACACTCAGGTATAAGGTAAAGGTGGGTGTTTCAACACTCAGGTATAAGGTAAAGGTGGGTGTAACAACACTCAGGTATAAGGTAAAGGTGGGTGTTACAACACTCAGGTATAAGGTACAGGTGGGTGTTACAACACTCAGGTATAAGGTAAAGGTGGGTGTTACAACACTCAGGTATAAGGTAAAGGTGGGTGTTACAACACTCAGGTATAAGGTAAAGGTGGGTGTTACAACACTCAGGTATGAGGTAAAGGTGGGTGTTACAACACTCAGGTATAAGGTAAAGGTGGGTGTTACAACACCCAGGTATAAGGTAAAGGTGGGTGTTACAACACTCAGGTATAAGGTACAGGTGGGTGTTACAACACTCAGGTATGAGGTAAGGTGGTTGTTACAACACTCAGGTATAAGGTACAGGTGGGTGTTACAACACTCAGGTATAAGGTAAAGGTGGGTGTTACAACACTCAGGTATAAGGTAAAGAGCTAAAGCTTCACCAATTACTTGTCTAAGTTAATAAATGCAGAAAGGTGCATGTGTCTGTTGACTGGTGAAATAACTTAGTCAACAGACTCAAACAAGGGTGTCTTTGTCTTTTTGATTTAAGATACCAAAATTATGATAGGGGGAAGCCTAAAACTTCTTTTTTCTATGCTGTTCAAATGTAAAAAAAACACGATTTTGATGACGTCAAAGTGCCGCGAAATACGAACATTTGTTATTTCAAAAGGGTGTGTGAAATACAGTATTCTTTAGTTATATCAATGGCACTGCCATATTTCATAAAAAATGAGAAACCCAAACACTGACTTGGCGAATGTGATGTGGTCCTGGACCTCGACTGTGCCGAGCCTCCGGTACATCTCATACTTAAACTTGTCTCCCCTCGCCGCCGCCCCCCGACTGTCAATCTGAAACATGACATAATTACAGAACTGTCAATCTGCAACATGACATAATTACAGAAATAACATGACTTTACATTGCGTCCCCCCCACTGCCCGACTGACAATTTGAGACATGACAGAACGACAGAAATAATATATTGACAAACAGCACGCCATTGCTATACTTGTACATCATA
This sequence comes from Harmothoe impar, assembly GCA_947462335.1. Classification (NCBI taxonomy): domain Eukaryota; kingdom Metazoa; phylum Annelida; class Polychaeta; order Phyllodocida; family Polynoidae; genus Harmothoe; species Harmothoe impar. Next base: position 69,643,057 of record OX381717.1, on the reverse strand, counting down.
CTTCTAGAGTTGAAGCCGAAGGGTTTTGCTATGTGCTTATATACATGTTTTACAATCTTAAACTGAGAAATATTATAGTTTCAACTACTCATGTATTATGACATCATAGCCCATGGCATACATACATGCCATAGACTTAGAGTCGTATCCAACATGTAATTAAACGTTGTATTGCTTGGAATGTAGCTTCAAAGTAGATTAAGCCTGATCATTTGGTACGCTGAATGATGATTGAGAAAAGTATATTTCTTATTCTGAAAAGCCACTGGTGTTTCCTGGTGAACTGAAATGTACATTCCGACCCTTTGTTGTTTAGGTTTACTATGAATTCAATCTGGATATTCAGAAAACACTCATCAAAATATACAGAGTAAAAAAGTCTACTCCAGCCCCATAAGTGCAGTTTAATCTGTGGTGGAGTAAACATGTTTTGAGGGGGCTCTGTGGGTTCCATCCACCAGGGGGCGACATGGGCTTTTGGGGTGGAGCAGGAAATGTGCTTGTGGAACCTAATATTATATTTTCTAACTACTTTGCATCATTTGCTACATTCACTCTGTTAAAGGTTTGGTAACTTACCGATGCCACTACGACATCATGAGAGCTCCTCAGGAAGTTGAGCCAGTTTCTCTGACTGCTGCCGAGTTCATAGGTCTGCATCACACGCTGACTGCCGGGTCCTGCATACCTACAACAACAACAACAACATAACAACAACAACAACAACACAACAACAACATAACAACAACACAACAACAACATAACAACAACACAACAACAACATAACAACAACATAACAACAACATTAGGTAGTCCACCTGTCCAGGCTGAGACATTTTTGTTATTTTCAGCGTATTGTTTATTATCCTAGCTTCAACATATGCAGCACTTTGCTGGTCTTTGACGGGAGCCTCGTGGCTGTTCAACGGTTGGTGAACTCACTTTACTATGTCTTCAAATAACTGGAAAACTTTCAATTCAAATGTTGTCAATTACTGTGAAACACTCCATGAAGACAACCCCTACTCTAGAGAAAGTCTTGTAGAAGAAATCAGTCCCTAAAAAATCTGTCAAAGAGCACTTTTTTAAACATTTTTTCCCCAGTTGAACTTAAAACCTGGCTTTGGTCTAGAACTAAAACTAGACTTTAACTTACACAAAGATGAGGAGTGGATATTTCTTGTTGGCGTCAAAGTTTGGGGGTTTGATGATCTCAGCCTGCGTCTCTGTGAGGAAGGAAAAATAGGCAATGTAAAAACTGAAGATATATGAAAGGTTAAACATTTATTGGCAGATTTATCTATTATTGTTAACAAATTCTTAACTTGTTAAGAATATATCATTTTCTTTTCTCATTTAAATGATATTCTATAAACTTAAATTGAGCCTGGGAACTGCAGCTGCTCTCATTATTGCAATAAACTGAAAGGCATAGAATATAAGATATCCAAAATGCGGCACACTGGACCCTCCAGAAATGATGAAGCTCAATGAAAATCCATGTAAAAACTATTGTAATCAGAAAAAATCAATCATACAAGTTAAAATTAAACTTACTGTAGCCGCCGACTTCCACCTCCATGAACTCACGAGTAGGCATCAGCTTTTTGGCGATTTCGTCTCTGAAGCTTTTGTTGTCCTCCACGACCCAGACTGTAACACAAATAATCATATATGTGACCTGTTTTAATGAAATGGGTTGGAAGTTACACTTTGAAAATAGATAAAGTATTCTGATATTGCCATATCCGTTTCCTGCTCATCAAGAGCTTTCATTTGAATAAATTCAGTAAATCAAGAACTGTGTTTTGGATGAATATCTCATGATGATTAACACAGCAAGAGAAACAGAATTAAATGAATTTGGTATCAAGATTATTGAATCACAGATCACTTTATTACACTAATAATGGTTCCACTAGATTTCCATTAGGGTGACACTGCAAGGCATGTAATACATTTTGCTTTTGATCCTGTTCTTACATATTTCGAAGGAGTGTCACCATAAGGTGGGTTAGATTTTTCGTTAGATTTTAGGTGGTTTATTTACTTACCGGAGTCGTCTCTAATAGAGCGGATGCTGTAGCTGGGTATGTCAGGTCCGTGACAGGACAGAATGTAGTTGTCTGCAGACTGTGAGAAAGAAGCCGACACGTACTGACATCCTGGTCCTACAGAACACGACACACACACCGGCTCTGCTGACGAGTTCTTCAGACTCAGCCTGAATTGGAGGGAAATATGGATTTATATATATATGTATTGTTATTAGTAAGTCAGGGGACCTCAGCACTTGGAGTCATGTGTCCTCAAACAGCAGATATTTCAAGGCATGCTGCTATTCTCATTCCTAGTTGAGTGCATTGCAGTTCAATTGTGCTAATAGGCAAACAGTGGGATAATTATTGAATCAATTAAATGTTCATTCAGGAATCATGTCAAGAAAAGTCACAGCTGAAAGGCAGATGGCTTTGGTGTGGCTCTTATCAAACACATTTATGGATCGGTCAGATTAAAGTGGATCTTATATAATATAATGTACTTATTTGTAGAGATTTTAACATTTTGTCGGGGTCCCTCTGATTGATTGTATTGTATGTATAATGTACTATACTTACTTGTAGAGGTGACGTTTTGTCGGGTCACCTCCGGTTCCAAGGTAATAACTGAAACGCACACATAGATATTTTGTGTACAGAGTATTATAATCAGAACACAGGTTTCACATGTTTACTTTCTAGCGTAAGATTATCACGATAGATAATACAACTGTTCATATATGGAAAAGGCTCCATTCAAGTCTTCACCAGTAATATTCAACTAATGCAGTTGAGTTATTTTGGAATCATTGAGTAAAAATTCAAAGAAAATAAGATAAATAAACTTGACTGGCAGACAAAAGACAACCCTAAATTCCCACGTATAACCCATGTGTTATACGCGAACCAAACTTCTAGTGGGGGTAGATATTTTTGCGCTGTAAATATTTTCGTGATTTTCGCGTTTTTTTTAATTCCGCGAAAACATGTACAGAGTGAATATTTATATAGTATTGAATCAAATAGCCAAATTTTGGAAATCCTCAAATTTTTGTACCAGCGAAAATGTCCTTTTAAGCAAAAGCGCAAAAATGTATACACGCGAAAATATCTACATTTACACATTTACACATATTTACACATATACATTATTCTCAAAGTCTAGGGGCAGGTAATACGAGGTTTTTTTAATGTATAGAACAGTACTAAAATGTCAATTTTCAGACACCAGGTGCGGGTTATATGATTCTCCCAAAGTCAAGGTACGGGTAGTATGCGAAGTGCGGGTTATATGCGGGAATTTTCAGTAGTTCAAAAAATGTTATTTATTCCTATAACTAGTAATATTTACACCGATCAATTTTATCTATCTTATTTTCTTAAAATAATAAATTATTTTTGGATATTTGGGGCAAAAGTCATCTGTAACTGCTGTGAGGTTAGAGTTACATGAAGCAGACAGGATTCACAGGTCGTAGTGCTGGTTGTCGCGTACTGACAGCACCTCCCACTCACCAGGGTCAGGGTCAGAGTTAGGGTCAGGGCCAGGTCCAGGGTTAGGGTCAGGGTCAGGGTCAAGGTCAAGGCCAATGTCAGGGTCAGGGTCAGGGTCAGGGTCAGGGTCAGGGTCAAGGTCAAGGCCAATGTCAGGGTCAGGGTCAGGGTCAGGGTCAGGGTCAGGGTCAGGGTCAGGGTCAGGGTCAGGGTCAGGGTCAGGGTCAGGGATAGGGTCAGGGATAGGGTCAGGGTCAATGTCAAGGTCAAGGTCAAGGTCAAGGTCAGGGTCAGGGTCAGGGTCAGGGTAAGGGTCAGGGTCAGGGTCAGGGTCAATGTCAATGTCAATGTCAGGGTCAGGGTCAGGGTCAGGGTCAGGGGCAGGGGCAGGGGCAGGGGCAGGGTCAGGGGCAGGGTCAGGGATAGGGTCAGGGTCAAGGTCAGGGTCAGGGGCAGGGTCAGGGTTAGGGTCAGGGTCAGGTCAGGGTTAGATGCAGCAGACAGTACTTACAGGTCGTCGTGCTGGGAGTCGTGGGCGCGGACAGACAGCACCTCCCACTCACCACTTGTCAGGAACATCGGGGTCGCTGTCGGCTCCTACAGAGACACGGGAGATTTACGACAAGTTCACCAATAGTCAATATGTAACAGTCATCTTCAACAAAGACTTAGCCGGCTGTATCACACTGATTATCATATGTAATGTATTACACTGGTGTAGACCTACTCCAGCTGTCCTCACTAATAAACTAGAAATAAGAGTGTCTTGACAAGAAGTTAGCTGCACTCCCTTTCAGAGTGTGGCAGGCATGATCAATGCAACCCTGCACTCTTCACATGGAGTTCCTCAAAACCTGGCTATAAGCCAAACCCCTAATTTCAGAATTGTTTAAGCTCATATGAAAAATGAAATGCTGAAATCTGATACCCATCTTAGCGACGTGAAACATACCTAAGCGAGGTGTCATGTACCTTAGTGACGTGTTACGTACCTTAGTGACGTGTTACGTACCTTAGCAACGTTTTACGTACCTGAGTGACGTGTAACGTACCTTAGTGACGTGTCATGTACCTTAGTGACGTGTCATGTACCTTAGTGACGTGTCATGTACCTTAGCGACGTGTTACGTACCTAAGCAACGTGTTACGTACCTTAGCGACGTATTACGTACCTTAGTGACGTGTCATGTACCTTAGCGACGTGTCATGTACCTTAGTGACGTGTCATGTACCTTAGCGACGTGTTACGTACCTAAGCAACGTGTTACGTACCTTAGCGACGTATTACGTACCTTAGTGACGTGTCATGTACCTTAGCGACGTGTCATGTACCTTAGTGACGTGTCATGTACCTTAGTGATGTGTCATGTACCTTAGTGACGTGTCATGTACCTTAGTGACGTGTTACGTACCTTAGTGACGTGTCATGTACCTTAGCGACGTGTCATGTACCTTAGTGACGTGTCATGTACCTTAGCGACGTGTCATGTACCTTAGTGACGTGTTACGTACCTTAGTGACGTGTCATGTACCTTAGCGACGTGTCACGTACCTTAGCGTTGAGCTTGGCAACGTGTTTCCAGGACCCGGAGGCGCCGACCTCCTGAGACAGCGGGATGATGTAAGTGTTGTCTGGGGACACCACCAGGGGGCGCGGCCAGGGCTACAAGTACAAACACAGCTAACATTAACTGGGGACACCACCAGGGGGCGCGGCCAGGGCTACAAGTACAAACACAGCTAACATTTACTGTGACACCACCAGGGGGCGCGGCCAGGGCTACAAGTACAAACACAGCTAACATTAACTGGGGACACCACCAGGGGGCGCGGCCAGGGCTACAAGTACAAACACAGCTAACATTAACTGGGGACACCACCAGGGGGCGCGGCTACAAGTACAAACACAGCTAACATTAACTGGGGACACCACCAGGGGGCGCGGCTACAAGTACAAACACAGCTAACATTAACTGGGGACACCACCAGGGGGCGCGGCTACAAGTACAAACACAGCTAACATTAACTGACACCACCAGGGGGCGTGGCTACAAGTACAAACACAGCTAACATTAACTGGACACCACCAGGGGGCGCGGCCAGGGCTACAAGTACAAACACAGCTAACATTAACTGGGACACCACCAGGGGGCGGGGCTACAAGTACAAACACAGCTAACATTAACTGGGGACACCACCAGGGGGTGCGGCCAGGGCTACAAGTACAAACACAGCTAACATTAACTGGAGACACCACCAGGGGGCGCGGCCAGGGCTACAAGTACAAACACAGCTAACATTAACTGGACACCACCAGGGGGCGCGGCTACAAGTACAAACACAGCTAACATTAACTGGGCACCACCAGGGAGCGCGGCCAGGGCTACAAGTACAAACAGAGCTAACATTAACTGGGGACACCACCAGGGGGCGCGGCTACAAGTACAAACACAGCTAACATTAACTTGGCACCACCAGGGGGCGCGGCTACAAGTACAATCACAGCTAACATTAACTGGGGACACCACCAGGGGGCGCGGCTACAAGTACAAACACAGCTAACATTAACTGGGGACACCACCAGGGGGCGCGGCCAGGGCTACAAGTACAAACACAGCTAACATTAACTGGAGACACCACCAGGGGGCGCGGCTACAAGTACAAACACAGCTAACATTAACTGGGACACCACCAGGGGGCGCGGCCAGGGCTACAAGTACAAACACAGCTAACATTAACTGGGACACCACCAGGGGGCGCGGCTACAAGTACAAACACAGCTAACATTAACTGGGGACACCACCAGGGGGCGCGGCCAAGGCTACAAGTACAAACACAGCTAACATTAACTGAAGACACCACCAGGGGGCGCGGCCAGGGCTACAAGTACAAACACAGCTAACATTAACTGGGACACCACCAGGGGGCGCGGCCAGGGCTACAAGTACAAACACAGCTAACACTAACTGGGGACACCACCAGGGGGCGCGCCTACAAGTACAAACACAGCTAACATTAACTGGGGACACCACCAGGGGGCGCGGCTACAAGTACAAACACAGCTAACATTAACTGGGGACACCACCAGGGGGCGCGGCTACAAGTACAAACACAGCTAACATTAACTACTGACACCACCAGGGGGCGCGGCTACAAGTACAAACACAGCTAACAGTAACTGGGGACACCACCAGGGGGCACGGCCAGGGCTACAAGTACAAACACAGCTAACATTAACTGGAGACATCACCAGGGGGCGCGGCCAGGGCTACAAGTACAAACACAGCTAACATTAACTGGGGACACCACCAGGGGGCGCGGCCAGGGCTACAAGTACAAACACAGCTAACATTAACTGGGACACCACCAGGGGGCGCGGCTACAAGTACAAACACAGCTAACATTAACTGGGGACACCACCAGGGGGCGCGGCCAGGGCTACAAGTACAAACACAGCTAACATTAACTGGAGACCACCAGGGGGCGCGGCTACAAGTACAAACACAGCTAACATTAACTGGGACACCACCAGGGGGCGCGGCCAGGGCTACAAGTACAAACACAGCTAACATTAACTGGACACCACCAGGGGGCGCGGCCAGGGCTACAAGTACAAACACAGCTAACATTAACTGGGGACACCACCAGGGGGCGCTGCTACAAGTACAAACACAGCTAACATTAACTGGAGACACCACCAGGGGGCGCTGCTACAAGTACAAACACAGCTAACATTAACTGGAGACACCACCAGGGGGCGCGGCTACAAGTACAAACACAGCTAACATTAACTGGGACACCACCAGGGGGCGCCGCTACAAGTACAAACACAGCTAACATTAACTGGGGACACCACCAGGGGGCGCTGCTACAAGTACAAACACAGCTAACATTAACTGGGGACACCACCAGGGGGCGCGGCTACAAGTACAAACACAGCTAACATTAACTGGGGCACCACCAGGGGGCGCGGCCAGGGCTACAAGTACAAACACAGCTAACATTAACTGGGACACCACCAGGGGGCGCGGCTACAAGTACAAACACAGCTAACATTAACTGGGGACACCACCAGGGGGCGCGGCTACAAATACAAACACAGCTAACATTAACTGGGACACCACCAGGGGGCGCGGCCAGGGCTACAAGTACAAACACAGCTAACATTAACTGGACACCACCAGGGGGCGCGGCTACAAGTACAAACACAGCTAACATTAACTGGGGACACCACCAGGGGGCGCGGCTACAAGTACAAACACAGCTAACATTAACTGGGGACACCACCAGGGGGCGCGGCCAGGGCTACAAGTACAAACACAGCTAACATTAACTGGGGACACCACCAGGGGGCGCGGCTACAAGTACAAACACAGCTAACATTAACTGGGGACACCACCAGGGGCGGGGCTACAAGTATAAACACAGCTAACATTAACTGGGGGCACCACCAGGGGGCGCTGCTACAAGTACAAACACAGCTAACATTAACTGGGACACCACCAGGGGGCGCGGCTACAAGTACAAACACAGCTAACATTAACTGGAGACACCACCAGGGGGCGCGGCTACAAATACAAACACAGCTAACATTAACTGGGACACCACCAGGGGGCGCGGCCAGGGCTACAAGTACAAACACAGCTAACATTAACTGGGGACACCACCAGGGGGCGCGGCTACAAGTACAAACACAGCTAACATTAACTGGGGACACCACCAGGGGGCGCGGCCAGGGCTACAAGTACAAACACAGCTAACATTAACTGGGGACACCACCAGGGGGCGCGGCTACAAGTACAAACACAGCTAACATTAACTGGGGACACCACCAGGGGGCGCGGCTACAAGTACAAACACAGCTAACATTAACTGGGGACACCACCAGGGGGCGCGGCTACAAGTACAAACACCGCTAACATTAACTGGACACCACCAGGGGGTGCGGCTACAAGTACAAACACAGCTAACATTAACTGGGGGCACCACCAGGGGGCGCGGCTACAAGTACAAACACCGCTAACATTAACTGGACACCACCAGGGGGTGCGGCTACAAGTACAAACACAGCTAACATTAACTGGGGACACCACCAGGGGGCGCGGCTACAAGTACAAACACCGCTAACATTAACTGGACACCACCAGGGGGTGCGGCTACAAGTACAAACACAGCTAACATTAACTGACACCACCAGGGGGCGCGGCCAGGGCTACAAGTACAAACACAGCTAACATTAACTGGGGACACCACCAGGGGGCGCGGCCAGGGCTACAAGTACAAACACAGCTAACATTAACTGGGACACCACCAGGGGGCGGGGCTACAAGTACAAACACAGCTAACATTAACTGGGACACCACCAGGGGGCGCGGCTACAAGTACAAACACAGCTAACATTAACTGGGGACACCACCAGGGGGCGGGGCTACAAGTACAAACACAGCTAACATTAACTGGGACACCACCAGGGGGCGCGGCTACAAGTACAAACACAGCTAACATTAACTGGGGACACCACCAGGGGGCGCGGCCAGGGCTACAAGTACAAACACCGCTAACATTAACTGGGGACACCACCAGGGGGCGCGGCTACAAGTACAAACACAGCTAACATTAACTGGGGACACCACCAGGGGGCGCGGCCAGGGCTACAAGTACAAACACAGCTAACATTACCTGGAAACACCACCAGGGGGCGCGGCCAGGGCTACAAGTACAAACACAGCTAACATTAACTGGAGACACCACCAGGGGGCGGGGCTACAAGTACAAACACAGCTAACATTAACTGGACACCACCAGGGGGCGCGGCTACAAGTACAAACACAGCTAACATTAACTGGAGACACCACCAGGGGGCGCGGCCAGGGCTACAAGTACAAACACAGCTAACATTAACTGGACACCACCAGGGGGCGCGGCTACAAGTACAAACACAGCTAACATTAACTGGAGACACCACCAGGGGGCACGGCTACAAGTACAAACACAGCTAACATTAACTGGAGACACCACCAGGGGGCACGGCTACAAGTACAAACAGCTAACATTAACTGGGGACACCACCAGGGGGCGCGGCTACAAGTACAAACACAGCTAACATTAACTGGAGACACCACCAGGGGGCGCGGCCAGGGCTACAAGTACAAACACAGCTAACATTAACTGGACACCACCAGGGGGCGCGGCTACAAGTACAAACACAGCTAACATTAACTGGAGACACCACCAGGGGGCACGGCTACAAGTACAAACACAGCTAACATTAACTGGAGACACCACCAGGGGGCACGGCTACAAGTACAAACACAGCTAACATTAACTGGACACCACCAGGGGGCGCGGCTACAAGTACAAACACAGCTAACATTAACTGGAGACACCACCAGGGGGCGCGGCTACAAGTACAAACACAGCTAACATTAACTGGAGACACCACCAGGGGGCGCGGCCAGGGCTACAAGTACAAACACAGCTAACATTAACTGGACACCACCAGGGGGCGCGGCTACAAGTACAAACACAGCTAACATTAACTGGAGACACCACCAGGGGGCACGGCTACAAGTACAAACACAGCTAACATTAACTGGAGACACCACCAGGGGGCACGGCTACAAGTACAAACAGCTAACATTAACTGGGGACACCACCAGGGGGCGCGGCTACAAGTACAAACACAGCTAACATTAACTGGAGACACCACCAGGGGGCGCGGCCAGGGCTACAAGTACAAACACAGCTAACATTAACTGGGGACACCACCAGGGGGCGCGGCCAGGGCTACAAGTACAAACACAGCTAACATTAACTGACACCACCAGGGGGCGCGGCTACAAGTACAAACACAGCTAACATTAACTGGGACACCACCAGGGGGTGCGGCTACAAGTACAAACACAGCTAACATTAACTGGGACACCACCAGGGGGTGCGGCTACAAGTACAAACACAGCTAACATTAACTGGGGACACCACCAGGGGGCGCGGCTACAAGTACAAACACAGCTAACATTAACTGGGGACACCACCAGGGGGCGTGGCTACAAGTACAAACACAGCTAACATTAACTGGGGACACCACCAGGGGGTGCGGCTACAAGTACAAACACAGCTAACATTAACTGGGGACACCACCAGGGGGCGTGGCTACAAGTACAAACACAGCTAACATTAACTGGGGACACCACCAGGGGGTGCGGCTACAAGTACAAACACAGCTAACATTAACTGGGGACACCACCAGGGGGTGCGGCTACAAGTACAAACACAGCTAACATTAACTGGGGACACCACCAGGGGGCGCGGCCAGGGCTACAAGTACAAACACAGCTAACATTAACTGGGACACCACCAGGGGGCGCGGCTACAAGTACAAACACAGCTAACATTAACTGGGACACCACCAGGGGGCGCGGCCAGGGCTACAAGTACAAACACAGCTAACATTAACTGGGGGCACCACCAGGGGGCGCGGCTACAAGTACAAACACAGCTAACATTAACTGGGGACACCACCAGGGGGCGCGGCCAGGGCTACAAGTACAAACACAGCTAACATTAACTGGGGACACCACCAGGGGGCGTGGCCAGGGCTACAAGTACAAACACAGCTAACATTAACTGGGACACCACCAGGGGGCGGGGCTACAAGTACAAACACAGCTAACATTAACTGGGACACCACCAGGGGGCGCGGCCAGGGCTACAAGTACAAACACAGCTAACATTAACTGGGGACACCACCAGGGGGCGCGGCTACAAGTACAAACACAGCTAACATTAACTGGGGACACCACCAGGGGGCGCGGCTACAAGTACAAACACAGCTAACATTAACTGGGGGCACCACCAGGGGGCGCGGCCAGGGCTACAAGTACAAACACAGCTAACATTAACTGGACACCACCAGGGGGCGCGGCTACAAGTACAAACACAGCTAACATTAACTGACACCACCAGGGGGCGCGGCCAGGGCTACAAGTACAAACACAGCTAACATTAACTGGACACCACCAGGGGGCGGGGCTACAAGTACAAACACAGCTAACATTAACTGGACACCACCAGGGGGCGCGGCCAGGGCTACAAGTACAAACACAGCTAACATTAACTGGGGACACCACCAGGGGGCGGGGCTACAAGTACAAACACAGCTAACATTAACTGGGGACACCACCAGGGGGCGCGGCTACAAGTACAAACACCGCTAACATTAACTGGGGACACCACCAGGGGGCGCGGCCAGGGCTACAAGTACAAACACAGCTAACATTAACTGGACACCACCAGGGGGCGCGGCCAGGGCTACAAGTACAAACACAGCTAACATTAACTGGGGACACCACCAGGGGGCGCGGCCAGGGCTACAAGTACAAACACAGCTAACATTAACTGGACACCACCAGGGGGCGCGGCCAGGGCTACAAGTACAAACACAGCTAACATTAACTGGACACCACCAGGGGGCGCGGCCAGGGCTACAAGTACAAACACAGCTAACATTAACTGGGGACACCACCAGGGGGCACGGCCAGGGCTACAAGTACAAACACAGCTAACATTAACTGGGGACACCACCAGGGGGCGCGGCCAGGGCTACAAGTACAAACACAGCTAACATTAACTGGGGACACCACCAGGGGGCGCGGCCAGGGCTACAAGTACAAACACAGCTAACATTAACTGGGACACCACCAGGGGGTGCGGCTACAAGTACAAACACAGCTAACATTAACTGGGGACACCACCAGGGGGCACGGCCAGGGCTACAAGTACAAACACAGCTAACATTAACTGGGGACACCACCAGGGGGCACGGCCAGGGCTACAAGTACAAACACAGCTAACATTAACTGGGGACACCACCAGGGGGCGCGGCCAGGGCTACAAGTACAAACACAGCTAACATTAACTGGGGACACCACCAGGGGGCGCGGCCAGGGCTACAAGTACAAACACAGCTAACATTAACTGGGGACACCACCAGGGGGCGCGGCTACAAGTACAAACACAGCTAACATTAACTGGGGACACCACCAGGGGGCGCGGCTACAAGTACAAACACAGCTAACATTAACTGGGGACACCACCAGGGGGCGCGGCCAGGGCTACAAGTACAAACACAGCTAACATTAACTGGACACCACCAGGGGGCGCGGCTACAAGTACAAACACAGCTAACATTAACTGGGACACCACCAGGGGGCAGGGCTACAAGTACATACACAGCTAACATTAACTGGGACACCACCAGGGGGCGCGGCTACAAGTACAAACACAGCTCACATTAACTGGGACACCACCAGGGGGCGCAGCTACAAGTACAAACACAGCTAACATTAACTGGGACACCACCAGGGGGCGTGACTACAAGTACATACACAGCTAACATTAACTGGGACACCACCAGGGGGCGCGGCCAGGGCTACAAGTACAAACACAGCTAACATTAACTGGGACACCACCAGGGGGCGAGGCTACAAGTACATACACAGCTAACATTAACTGGGACACCACCAGGGGGCGCGGCCAGGGCTACAAGTACAAACACAGCTAACATTAACTGGGACACCACCAGGGGGTGCGGCTACAAGTACAAACACAGCTAACATTAACTGGAGACACCACCAGGGGGCGCAGCCAGGGCTACAAGTACAAACACAGCTAACATTAACTGGGGATCTTCCTTTGGTGTGCGTTCCAATACCTAATGTTTTTCGGAGCAAATATATTGCATTTACACATTTCCAGTAGTTAGGATCTAATTGGGCTCAAGAGTTAATATATATTGGGTTATTTTTGGGGTGCATGCACTTAATATGGAATATAAAATACTTTCGTTGAATATATAAATGTATAAAAATGCTTTACGTACCGAGTCGATCCATCCTCCCGACACTTGGTGCTCAAGGTGCTGAAGTAAAAACCACATGTTTATTTAAAATGAAATGCATCAAATACAGATCCTGGTTATACAACAGTTATTCCTGACACTCAGGTATTTCTGCAGATAAGATATAGACCACATCTTAAGTGATGTGTTAGATAGTACCAATCATACGCCAATAATTCCACAGATTTTTAAGACAGCATCTTGCTAATCAGGGGTCACCTTGTATATATGAGGGGGACAAAGTGCCGCTTTGAAAAAAATACAATGAATTTTCTCTAATTTTCCTTGACAGAGAATTACTTCCATCTGAGCCAAAAATTACAGAAAATGGCTGTCATTTATTATCATTCGACTAAATCTACCTCTAATATATCGAGATTACAGGGCCTTCAAAGGCTGCATTCATGCATCATGCTAACCCTGTGGGAGTGTAGCAACTCCCTACAGGAGTGTAGCACCTCCCTACAGGAGTGTAGCAACTCCCTACAGGAGTGTAGCAACTCCCTACAGGAGTGTAGCGACTCCCTAGGGGACCATTTATTGTTTAATTCATCATAACACAGTTCATCAAAGCACTATAAAGCCACTAATGGGTTCATCCCACCCTGCATGACCTACTTACATCGTAGCAGGTGGTATATGACCTACTTACATCGTAGCAGGTGGTATATGACCTACTTACATCGTATCAGGTGGTATATGACCTACTTACATCGTAGCAGGTGGGTATATGACCTACTTACATCGTAGCAGGTGGTATATGACCTACTTACTTCGTATGACCTACTTACATTGTAGCAGTTAGGTGGGCCGCTATTGTCCAGGTTACACGTCTGTACGACCGACTCGTTCTGCACGCGGTTTGTCCATGTCACCGTGAAGAGGCTGTTACTGACCCAGGCCACACGCGTGTAGTAGTGGTCTCTGTAATGTATTATAGGCCACCCGTGTGTATTATTAAAAGAGTTGGTTACTATTGACCACGCACACCAAAGCCTGTACATGAAAATTGATGGTAAACCTACCTGTGTAAAGTGATGCTCTCTGGGAACATGCTAAAGTATTAAAAGCTGGCAACATGTCGAGAATATACTATCAGCAACAGTATACCCTCAGAAATAAGATAGTGGTTTTTGCTGGTTTTTGGTAGTAAAAATTTTAAATTTAAAAAAGAATTTTGAATTTAAGCAAACAACATGTTATTACAGTATGTGTGTTTCTAACAGTGACACTCTCAGCTCATTTATTTCCAACTGAGGTCAGAAAATGGCTTAATCTACATGGTTTAAATGCTACTGGTAAGCTACATTGTGAGCTGGACTACGTACTGGTTCTTGATGGAGGCTGGGGGTGTGATGGTGGTGGGGTTGATGGGCAGGTTCTCTGACAGCTTCCACAGGTGGAGACTGACCGCTGTGATGGGGCCCGCCTGGCCATTGGTCACATCCCCTGCCTGCAACACACGGGGCAGTCAGGGACATTAAGAGATGAGTAAACATGGTATATCTAAAACACCTGAATTGAAGGATCTTCATGTCTGTTACTATGTCCGTCTTAACGGGGAAAAGATCTAGGGTAATGATTTGCATTTTCATGAATCATTATTACAGTGACACTGGTGGAAAACTTCCCGCTTGTAAAGTAGTTGTAAAGTAGTTGTAAATTTTGTTGAATTAATTTCATTTCTGATTTGGTGTTGTGGACTAGCATTTTTTGTGAAACCTTTGTGACTATGACCTGCACAATTAAGTAGAAGACATTACTAGGTGTACAATGACTCACCTTGGGGTAAGCTATCTCCTCTATCTGTACCTGTACCCCCCCCTAGTGCTGGTACAGTACACTCTGACTCACCTTGGGGTAAGCTATCTCCTCTATCTGTACATGTACCCCCGCCCTAGTGCTGGTACAGTACACTATGACTCACCTTGGGGTAAGCTATCTCCTCTATCTGTACATGTACCCCCCCCTAGTGCTGGTACAGTACACTCTGACTCACCTTGGGGTAAGCTATCTCCTCTATCTGTACATGTACCCCCGCCCTAGTGCTGGTACAGTACACTATGACTCACCTTGGGGTAAGCTATCTCCTCTATCTGTACATGTACCCCCCCCCCCTAGTGCTGGTACAGTACACTCTGACTCACCTTGGGGTAAGCTATCTCCTATATCTGTACATGTACCCCCCCCCCCCCTATATGTGTACATGTACCCCCTAGTGCTGCTACACTATGACTCACCTTGGGGTAAGCTATCTCCTATATCTGTATCTGTACCCCCCCCTAGTGCTGCTACACTATAACTCACCTTGGGGTAAGCTATCTCCTCTATCTGCCCGTACACGTCTGTCTTCTCACTGTACATCTTAAACTTCTGCTTCGGGACGAGCTTATCCTGGAACTTGGCGAAGATGACGTAGTCTGCGTCAGGAGACCAGTAATGTGCCACCGCCTCACTCAGCACGTCCTCTGTGTGCAGACAGGGTGGTGTAGTAAGTCTCAGGTCATGGGGCGTTTAGTGTTTGGGGAGAGAGAGAGTCCCTATCATATGAGCCGCACTCTGAATCGTGTATCAGCCATGGCTCCTGTGTGAGAATTTACGGTAGTTGGAAATGAGTCTAGGTATCTCTGCAGTCAGAAGGGATGAATTCACTAGTGCTTTGGCTATTCAAGGCAAGCTAACACATTGTGTCCTATAACAACTGACAAGCCTTAAAGCTCCCCCCTCAACAGTGACATGCCACTCAGTATTCGACTGGAACAATCTCAATTAAAGTTAAATGTACCCTCATTGAAAATGCCACAGAGACATTATATTTTCCATTCATAATGAATTTTAAATGTCTCTAACCATGTCCCCTCTTAGGCCAAAAAAAAGTGTGTTTCAGGTTACATAGTCTAAAAGATATAGGTGGGGTAGGTCGGATTTTTTCCTTTTTAGCATTTCTTTTTGTTTACTTTGGCCTGTTAAATTGCTTAAAAATTACTTGCAATTGAACTCGCTGACTATCAAATCAAATCTGAAATAGCCCAAAAATTGCAAAATTGGATAAAAATGTGGGCCCTGTGTTGCTAGGTAGTGTCGGGTAACCTAGAACACACCTTTTTCTTTGGCCTTATTGGGCCTTATACTAAAGGTGGAGACTTACCCTCGTACATCCAGTCTGGGATCCCGTTAAACACTGAGGTGGCCTCCCCGTCGTTTGTCACTTCTATCCCGTTGTTGGACGTGGTGTTGTAGAACCACATGTTGTTACCGATCACATACATCTGTGGGACAAACATTACCATAGAGTTACTGATCACATACAACTAACAAAAATTACCATAGAGTTACGTACACGTACATCTAACAAACATTACCATAGAGTTACCGATCACGTAAATCTGGGGAAACCAATGTCATCATATAGGGAATAATCAATGAAATCAGATTTCTGTTATCATGACTTTGAATACCAATACAACATTTTCAAATCTAAGTAATTGTATGAAATATGCATGTCTCCTTGAAATATTATCATACAGATGGAAGAGTCTGACCCTCCTGTATTCAGCACTTCCAAGCTAGACGCTAACATATAACAGTAAAATGTCTATTTGTCAACAGATGTTCCCTGTTTTGGGGATGGTTAGGGCAGATTATGGACACCAAGCTCTCTACATCACAACTGATACCAATGTAAACAATGCTATCATTATATTTGTGGCCAATAAAAGTGCAAACTTTTCTTTAAAAAAAGAGAAGGAAACAATGAAATATGATAATGTGTAAAAAATGTTTATATCCTTGACTCTACAAAGTCATTTTAGTGACTAGCAATTACAACGCCAGTAATAAATACACCCACCAGGTGGTTGTTGACGGGTGCCCAGCGGCAGTACTGCAGGCGCGCCCCCTCCTGGTGAACAAACGTGACGGCCCTGTACAGAGGGAACATTGTAGCAGTCAGATATCTTTATAAATACGTAATATCTATACTCGTCATAAATAAATGCATAATATTCTATAATATATTCCTGAAATCTAAGTGGAATCATCTTTTCAAGACCTTAATACAACACACCTAGAATGAGAAAAATTATCAGATTTATTTTCAAAATATTTGTGAATGTTGATTTCTGGAGACCCAGCAAGATATGTATAAAGCTTCTTGTAGACACAAGTGATGGCTCTGTTGATTGGTTAGATGCTGGCATTCAGATGTTTTCATTAAAATAATGTTACATCTGTACTCCACAGGAATAAATCGAAAAAAGATACTTGAGGAGAACATCCCTAAAATCTAAGAGAAAACATCTTTTCAAGACCTTGATACAACACACCTAGACTGCGAGAAATTTATTTTCATTTTCTTTAAAAAATGATATAAAATGTTGACTACTGGAGACTAGGGCCATATTCCATGAAGCAGCAGGCTGAGCGAGACATGGCCCCAGCCCCCATGAGTTTGCATTTGTATCTATTTTTTAATTTGAAGCCATTTAATGAAGAAAGGCAACTTTTCTCATCCTATTCAATATGGCTACATTGTATCTAATGGGGGGCATTGATTACGGCCCTGCAGTACTTAAGGATAGGAAATCCTGTACTTGAACATAGTGACTCTACTTACTTGGTGTTGACGTTGTAGACATGGTAGACGGCCGTGTAGGAGTGACGCCACACCTGGAGCAGGGACCCGTAACTACATCAGGGTGAGGCATTGGGGACACACAACACGGAACCAGGGGCAGGGGATCAAGGGGAAATTAAAAAAAAGGGGTGTTTTTCAACCAAAAATAAGCGTATTCCCTGGAGAGCATACCTCAGAAATAGGGGGTGTTTATAGGCTATAAAACTTTTGAAAACATTTTGAAGAAAAGGGGGTGTTTTTAGTGGCTGGAAAGTCAGCCTTTTTATTGTAAAAAGGTGGTATTTTAGACCCAAAGGTCTGTGGTAAGGGGGTATATTTCAAATCCCATAACACGGATGGTGTTGTTTGGGTATTAGAGTGCAGAGGGCGCCTTACCTGCTTCCCGCTGGACACGAGCAGCACGTGGGACAGGTCGGGGGACGGGAAGAACAGGCTCACCGACCGGTCCTTCTGTAATACACAATAATACTGGTGTCAAACTGGTGTTATACTGATGTTATACTGATACCACACAATGTCATACTGATATAATACTGTGGGACAGGTCAGGGGACGGGAAGAACAGGCTCACCGACCAGTCTTTCTGTAATACACAATAATACTGGTGTCAAACTGGTGTTATACTGATGTTATACTGATACCACACAATGTCTTACTGATATAATACTGTGGGACAGGTCGGGGGACGGGAAGAACAGGCTGACAGACCGGTCCTTCTGTAAACACAAACATAACAATGGTGTCATACTGGTGTCATACTGATACTACACAATGTTCTGCTGACATAATACATGTACTGTGGGACAGATCAGGGGACAGGAAGAAAAGGCTCACCGACCAGTCTTTCTGTAATACACACTTAATACTGATGTCAAACTGATGTCATACTAATGTCATACTGATGTCATACTGATGTCAAACTGATGTCATACTGATGTCCTACTGATGTCATACTGATACCGTACTGATATTATACTGATGTCATACTGATGTCCTACTGATGTTATACTGATGTCATACTGATGTCATGCTGATGTCATGCTGATGTCATGCTGATGTCA
Source organism: Harmothoe impar (assembly GCA_947462335.1). NCBI lineage: Eukaryota > Metazoa > Annelida > Polychaeta > Phyllodocida > Polynoidae > Harmothoe > Harmothoe impar. Next base: position 69,623,929 of record OX381717.1, on the reverse strand, counting down.
TGCTGATGTCATGCTGATGTCATACTGATGTCATACTGATGTCATACTGATGTCATACTGATGTCATACTGATGTCATACTGATGTCAAACTGATGTCATACTGATGTCATACTGATGTCATACTGATGTCATACTGATGTCATACTGATGTCATACTGATGTTGTACTGATGTCATACAGTGGGACAGATCTGCTGACAGGAGCTACAGGCTCACTAACACAATCCCTGAGGCTCTCTTCTACCGCTCCCTCATGTATGTTTGTATGTAAGTTGTTTAATTTGTACTGACATTTAGGCATTTACATATGTGCCTGTAATTATTTGGCATCCAGTCGAATTATTAAACACTTACTTTTCATAATTAAACACATACTTTTCTAGACCCACAGATTCTTTTTTCTTGTTACAAATATTAAGATAAAGAAACTTGTCACCAGGTAGGTTAGGGCAGAGATGCATCATCGGTACACAATATTGCCACAATGGCACATTATAACGTTAGAACAATGGTTTATCAATATCCTTGTGACACTCTGTCCCAAAATCTGGACCAGGTATAATTACATCTACAACAGTCGTCACAATGTCAGGATCGTATAATTGAATATCTTATCTTCCAACAATGTATTGAGGAGAGTTGAGTGGAGTGGAGGAGTACTCAATGTGTAGATAAGATCCACATCTACTACAATAGCATTCCTGTACAACCAGCCCGTTACGACGCTCTCAGCAGGTTTATACATCATGTCTTATCAGCACGACCCTCAGCTGTACTAAGTACCAGGTTCTCCTTATCGTTTTGGTACAGACAGTACCGTGCATTGATACATTAGACATTTCATGTATGCATGACTGCAGCCCTAGCGAGTAACTCGCCAGGATTGCATTCAAGCAAGATGATGCCCTATGATACACATTGGTGTATCATGATGGCATGATACCACATTGATGTATCATGATACCACATTGATGTATCATGATGGCATGATACACATTGATGTATCATGGTACCACATTGATGTATCATGATACAACATTGATGTATCATGATGGCATGGTACCACATTGATGTATCATGATACCACATTGATGTATCATGATGGCATGATACACATTGATGTATCATGATGGCATGATACCACATTGATGTATCATGATGGCATGATACACATTGGTGTATCATGATGGCATGATACCACATTGATGTATCATGATGGCATGGTACCACATTGATGTATCATGATGGCATGATACACATTGATGCATCATGATGGGTCTGCATGATGCAAATAAGGACGAACCATCTGTGGAGCCTTCACAATCATATCTTACGCAGTCTTAAACTGGCATAACCTGCATCCTGGATACATGGAATAGGGCACTTAGGCTTGAGACTGAGGCTGGGGATATGGTAACCCCAATACCATTATAAATGAAGAAGAAAAACTTAAAGAAAAGCAGGTTCAGGGCAGAGCCCCACATTTTGAGTTTGTAGCTTGTAAAGACTGTGCAAGATATGTAGATTTAAAACTAATGTTTGTCCACGCGCCACGGGAGGCCCCTCTCACGAGCCACGAGGAAACCGGGAGGAAAGTAAGACATGGCAGGGCTGCCTTCATGCATCATGATGGCAAAGTACAGGGTGCTCTAAAGTACTGTGTGCAGCCAGACAGACCCAGGCTTACCTCTGGTATACATAGATAAAATGATAAATGTAAACAAAGGCTCTAATTGAAGTGACTAGAGGAGGGTTAGAAGTGGGGCTTAATGAGAGTATTACTGGGGTATGAGATAACGGTGACACTGAGTACAATATACACCATGAGAGTATTACTGGGGTATGAGATAACGGTGACACTGAGTACAATATACACCATGAGAGTATTACTGGGGTATGAGATAACGGTGACACTGAGTACAATATACACCTAGAGTTGTCTACACTGCGCGATAACTCAGCGAGCCTCTTGAAGTAGAGTCTGAATACTGCCTACTAGACAGGTACTTGGTAATAGAGCATCTGGAGATTACATCATGATAAACATGTCCCTGTCACCTCTGTAAGGTGCCCCTGTATGCAATACTTACATGTGAAGGTAAACCCTCACATGGTATTAAACCAAAACTGCACGATAATGCATCTACACTCTGTATGCCTTGAGTGTATGCCTATGTGTACGGGCTCGAGTGCGTAGCACGAGAGTCCCGTACACATAGGCATACACGAAAGGCATACAAGAGTGTAGATCCATTAGAGTGAGGTTTTGGCTTTATTATACCTAGCCATTCCTCATGATAAGTCTCATGTCTTTGTACCGGTAGTATCAATTGAAATGTCTTAATTGTCCAAAAAGGAAGACGTTTAGATTTATAATCTGGTCAAAATTTTGCTGAAATATAATAATAATGGCCTAGACATGATTAAAACGACCCGTATTTACCATCATATTTCCTGGTTCCATTTCTGGTTCATGTTTGGAATTGGCTGTCAGCAGAGCATTCCTTCGGAAGGATTTGGGAATGAAAGGACCTGGCAGGCTCTAACCACTGTTTGGCGTGCTGATGGCTGTATGCCCACGGTACCTCCTACCTGTGGGCATACAGCCATACGCCCACACGTGGGCATATGACATTTTTACGCCACACTATGGGCATACAGACCCCTATGCTTGAGGAATATGATTATCATATGCTAGGTATAATGAATATCTGCTCTCACATCAGAATATATAACAGAAGGTATGCAGAGGCACTTTGTATTGTAGCGTAAATTCTCGCATAGAAGCTGGACTCACATAAAAGCCACATCCTGACTTTGAGGCTACCCTATATGCCAATGTGGCAACTTGATTTGAAGTTGCACCCCAAATCTGGGCCTGTGTATTTGCGACATGTATGGCAGTTTTATCTCATCACGTGCACAGCCTGATACTTAATGTACTTGGTAACTGCTACTGTTGGAGTGGACAGTCTAACCATCATTTTTCAAAATTCTCTTGGACCAATATACCCCTAAGAATGTAACACATTAAAAGTAAATTTTCTAGATACCTTTTGAGATACATGCCCAGAAACATCAAAATACACTTATAACAATAATATAAATGGATCCCATTTTATACCAGAATGCTATACAGTGCATATTTTCAGAATTTTCTCAGTCTTGTGGGCATGCCCCTAAACCCCAGAACACTATAAATTTCACCAATTGGCAGATATATTTCCACATATCCTCAGCCTTGGGCCACATCAATATTTTATGAATTGCACCAATTGACATCTATATTTAAGATACTAAACTTCATACCTCTGGGGCGGACCCCCCCACACCCCCCCCCCCCCTTTCAAAATCCTGGACCCGCCCTGTGCCGATGTAAGGGCAGCTTGGTGTACCGTGTCCTTTCATCATCAAGGTCAATAACCTGATCTTGAATGATTTGCATAATGCGCAAATTCAGTTCTAGCACTGCATCGGTGCATAATGACGACAAGTGAACACAGACCTTTAGGTACTGTGCGGTCCTTCTCAGTGGGCGCAAGACCTTGAATAAACATTGATAACTGGTTGTCAATATTTATTTTTTTTTTAATTTTGATTTAACATTGATTCAATATTAAACTGATACTTTTACCCACTGGGCTAAAAGGTTAAATCTAAGCCTACATACCAGGAGGAATAGACAAAAGTCCACGCAATTGACATCCATGTACATCATGCTTCATGAGTTGAGGCTGGGGCGTATCACACGCAGCCATGATGTAGGATGTACAAGGTAATAAGTGGGGTTTTGTGTTTATTATGTTGTCCTAGTGTCTTAAAATGAAGTACGGAGCTCCCATAGGTTTAACATAGAGAGTGCCGTATCTGGCATGTAATAAAGTAGGAGCTCCCATAGGTTTAACATAGTGCTGTAGCTGCCATGTAATAAAGTAGGAGCTCCCATAGGTTTAACATAGTGCTGTATCTGCCATGTAATAAAGTAGGAGCTCCCATAGGTTTAACATAATCAGTCTTTGCGAAAACATGCAGGACAGTGGCAATGTCCTTCCAAAATGCCACTGGTCCAGCAGATTTACAAGTGGGCTTTTCTGGACGAGAAGAATTCAGTTGGGTTTCTAAAGCTGAAATATGTATGTCAATTGTAATTCTGTGCCTAATTACGAATCAATTAGCCATCATAATTACGAATAGAAATCATCAGATATGTGGATATCTGGTCTTCCAAATATGTAGCTAGTCCTTCAACATTGAAAATTTGCTGGACCGAATGTCCTGTGGGATGAAAAAGTTTTCGCAAAGACTGCATAATGCCGTATCTGCCATGTAATAAAGTAGGAGCTCCCATAGGTTTAACATAGTGCTGTATCTGCCATGTAATAAAGTAGGAGCTCCCATAGGTTTTACACAGAGAGTGCCGTATCTGCCATGTACTACGTACCAGTGTGTGGCCGGCTATAGGGGTGTGACTGTACGTACCAGTGTGTGGCCGGCTATAGGGGTGTGACTGTACGTACCAGTGTGTGTCCGGCTATAGGGGTGTGACTGTACGTACCAGTGTGTGTCCGGCTATAGGGGTGTGACTGTACGTACCAGTGTGTGTCCGGCTATAGGGGTGTGACTGTACGTACCAGTGTGTGGCCGGCTATAGGGGTGTGACTGTACGTACCAGTGTGTGTCCGGCTATAGGGGTGTGACTGTACGTACCAGTGTGTGGCCGGCTATAGGGGTGTGACTGTACGTACCAGTGTGTGTCCGGCTATAGGGGTGTGACTGTACGTACCAGTGTGTGTCCGGCTATAGGGGTGTGACTGTACGTACCAGTGTGTGTCCGGCTATAGGGGTGTGACTGTACGTACCAGTGTGTGGCCGGCTATAGGGGTGTGACTGTACGTACCAGTGTGTGTCCGGCTATAGGGGTGTGACTGTACGTACCAGTGTGTGTCCGGCTATAGGGGTGTGACTGTACGTACCAGTGTGTGGCCGGCTATAGGGGTGTGACTGTACGTACCAGTGTGTGTCCGGCTATAGGGGTGTGACTGTACGTACCAGTGTGTGGCCGGCTATAGGGGTGTGACTGTACGTACCAGTGTGTGTCCGGCTATAGGGGTGTGACTGTACGTACCAGTGTGTGGCAGGCTATAGGGGTGTGACTGTACGTACCAGTGTGTGTCCGGCTATAGGGGTGTGACTGTACGTACCAGTGTGTGGCCGGCTATAGGGGTGTGACTGTACGTACCAGTGTGTGGCAGGCTATAGGGGTGTGACTGTACGTACCAGTGTGTGGCTGGCTATAGGGGTGTGACTGTACGTACCAGTGTGTGGCTGGCTATAGGGGTGTGACTGTACGTACCAGTGTGTGGCTGGCTATAGGGGTGTGACTGTACGTACCAGTGTGTGGCCGGCTATAGGGGTGTGACTGTACGTACCAGTGTGTGGCTGGCTATAGGGGTGTGACTGTACGTACCAGTGTGTGGCTGGCTATAGGGGTGTGACTGTACGTACCAGTGTGTGGCTGGCTATAGGGGTGTGACTGTACGTACCAGTGTGTGTCCGGCTATAGGGGTGTGACTGTACGTACCAGTGTGTGTCCGGCTATAGGGGTGTGACTGTACGTACCAGTGTGTGGCCGGCTATAGGGGTGTGACTGTACGTACCAGTGTGTGTCCGGCTATAGGGGTGTGACTGTACGTACCAGTGTGTGGCCGGCTATAGGGGTGTGACTGTACGTACCAGTGTGTGTCCGGCTATAGGGGTGTGACTGTACGTACCAGTGTGTGGCCGGCTATAGGGGTGTGACTGTACGTACCAGTGTGTGGCCGGCTATAGGGGTGTGACTGTACGTACCAGTGTGTGGCCGGCTATAGGGGTGTGACTGTACGTACCAGTGTGTGGCCGGCTATAGGGGTGTGACTGTACGTACCAGTGTGTGGCCGGCTATAGGGGTGTGACTGTACGTACCAGTGTGTGTCCGGCTATAGGGGTGTGACTGTACGTACCAGTGTGTGGCCGGCTATAGGGGTGTGACTGTACGTACCAGTGTGTGGCCGGCTATAGGGGTGTGACTGTACGTACCAGTGTGTGGCCGGCTATAGGGGGGTGACTGTACGTACCAGTGTGTGTCCGGCTATGAGGAGGGTGTCGTTGGCGTGGCTGCTGCCGTTTTCCCGTGACACCACGTCTCCATCCTTATTGGTGTACACTAGCTGATCTACAGACAACACGCAGAGGGAAACTTTAGTGTGTAAACTCAGATATTGATCAAACCAATAATAAATCATCAATGGAATAGCTGATAAATAATGAACAGAGAAAAATGTGATGCTTAAGAGAAAATGTTGAAATATAATGTTCAATATAAATCTAATGAAATAATATGCTTTGTAGTAAATGTTAAAATGTGATATTTGATTAAAAATGTAAAAATATAGTGGTTGATAGAAAATGTTAAGATATGACTTTTGGTAGAGAATCGTAAAATGTGTTTTGTGGTAAAAAAAGAAGATAAAATGTGACTTCTGAAATACAGTGTTCAACCTGTTAATATTTGTTGTTCGATAGAAAATGTTAACACTTGGTGTTTTGTACGTTTTCATGGAGACACAGCAAACAGACAGAGGTAACCTTAGTATCTAAACTACTGTAATCAGAGAAAGGTGCCGCTATCTGGCTGATGTCCTGGTATCTAAACTACTGTAATCAGAGACAGGTGCCGCTATCTGGCTGATGTCCTGCTGTGACGTAACAAGGACTTGACCACTGACACCACTAAGATAATACACCACCAGGTTGTACTGATAACACGTTATATTGAATGCTGCCACTGGTAAAGGGAGTATTTATAGTCAAAATAACATTAAAAATCTTTTATAACGTTATGCCAAAGTAAGGAGCCTTAGGGAAACGTTATATAACGTTATACAATGTTGTTTTTTGTTTACTTGGACCCCGCACCTGATCATATATTACTTTAGACCAGAATGAAAAATGTGCATCCCAAAGCCATAAAACGAAACCTACAATAGGGGCTAGCTCTGTAGGCATTATGTCAGAGACAGGAAGCTAGCCCCACAGGGCCGTAGTCTACTTATAGAATTGCAGTTTCAGAAGGGTCTGGCACTGCCCAGTAAACACAACGACGTTGGTCCGATGCAAATCTACGTTGAATTTTGGTCTGAACTACGTAATTTTAGTAGGTTTATCAACGTCAAAAGATTAAGGTTTATTTACCAATCTCAAACCTGCTGCAGGTCTGATTTACGTAGCTCCTGAAGAGGTAAATCTATGTTTAACACACTACATATAATTCTACATAATGGGACTCAGACAAAGACTTGTAATATATTGCAGACAAATTTACATTTGCAAACAATATTCCTACAAAGTAACTACTATAATTTTCAATCTCATCTCATTCTACATAGTATATTCTTGTAGTTCAATTGAACAGCCTGACAGTATAGATCTGTTGAACAGTTTTGGCTGCAGAGAGGCTTTGTAATTCTTCCATTACCACCAATGTGGTGTCCTCACAGTAAAGTGCCTCAAAGCACCTATTCATGCACAGTACTTTAATCACCTGTCCTTTATATATAAATATTCTATTGAATACGGTTTATTTGCATGATATTGAATTTCAGAATTAATGAGAATTTACTGCTTGAATGTGGTAGATTTGTTAAAGAGCTGTAATATTCTCTTCATAATTGATAGTGCTGCCACCTAGTGTGACACGGAAAAGTCATCTACCCAATTGAAGTTGAAAAGTTACGTCGTTTAACGTAGATCTATGTAGAATCTTTACGTCTGAATGAGGTAGATCAACGTAAATCAGACGTCTACATCTGTTGAACGTAAATAAACCTTAACATTTTGACGTCTACAAACCTTCCAAAAGTACCAATCTCAAACCTTTTGGTTGGACATCTACCTAGAGAAACCTCTGAGCTACGTTGGAACTACGTAGGGTGTTTACTGGGTGGGTAAGGGGCATATTTTAGTGTTTGAAATTAAGATGCGGGGCCTCAGTAAGATATGTATTATAAGCAGAGGACTATAACTTGGTTTTGAAAATTAAAACTAGCCGCACAGGGTTAAGGATGTTTAATTAGCACGGCAGATTATGCCCCTTTTTCAGTCCCCTTTAAAAGTCCAGCTTTAAAAGAATACAAGATAAAGAAGGAGTGTGACCAGAAGTAGCGGCTACTATAACCCTTGTCTGTTTGCTCGGCCGCTATTCCACGTTTTACGAGAAAAGGGGTAAAAGGTCAATACAGGTAGCCGGATAACCGGGTAGCCGGTACACTAGTATAACTAAAGTATAACTCCAGTCCCACAGAGAAGTGACAGCTATCGGACAACCCTGGATAAGTGAGGGTTATCTAAATCCCCTCTCTGCCTTTAGTATGATTTATCTCTTTAAGCGAGTGGTCTTTTTTTCCCCTAAAAATGGGTAAGAATTTTTTGGTCCCCCCTGACAATTGATCCAAAAATTGTTGGTTCTTTCCAAATCCACCACCCTTCATTAATAAAATGCATTGATGAATCCCTGGGGAGTCCACTCACTAGGGCTGCAGTCATTGTGAGTAATGTACTAAGGCAGTATTCACGGCTCATGTTGATGAATACATCAACACACGTTATGCAACCCTTAAAGGGTTATTCTCACATTGACAACTCCATCTGCCAAGGTAGTTAGTCACAGGAGATGGGAAACACTCCTGTAACTAGTTACAGGAGACATGTTGTCAGTTACAGGAGATGTGAAACACACCTGTACCTCCATCCAGCTGTTATTAGTTAATGCTGCATGTTGGTATCTGGGGTCATCTGTGTATCTGTTAGTCCCCCTTCAGGCAGTACAGCTATGTATCTGTTAGTCCCCTCACATAACCCAGATAGCGCCACTCATGGTGTCATATTGACACTGCTATCTGTGACCTTATCTCCCTGACGGCATTAACCTGCCACCACATGAGGTGGGGAGCTCCCTGTATTAAAGGGGCATTCTCACCACTCACACTCAACCACATAGTAGACTAGAACAGTACTAGAATGCCACTTTAAGGCATTATTAAAGTGGTTTATTGATAATATTACTCACCTCCATACCACTGTCCGGAGAAGCGGGCCGGCCTGAAGTCCCAGATGTCGTCAAACCCAAACTTGGTCTTCTCTTGTTGCGGCTCCGGGAACTGGTACTGTGGAGGTCCTGAGGCAGAGAGTAAGGGTAATCAGAACTGGTACTGAGGGGGTCCTGGGGCAGAGAGTAAGGGTAATCAATATCTGTTACTGCATCTGTGATATGTTCCTTTTCTTTGACAAAAGAAATTTATATGGCGCAATTCTTAAACAGCAACATTGAGTGTAATCAATATTCATGTTTTCCTCTGAAGTCTGACCAGGTAGTCCATGGGTCCCTGCCCCATGCTTTTCCTATATTACTGACCTTTCAATATAGCGTTTAAAGTGGTTAGTGGTTAGTGGTTAAGTGGTTAGAGCTCTGTAAAACCTGGTTACTGGTTACTAGGTAGAGCTATGTAAACCTCGTTACTGGTTACTAGGTAGAGCTATGTAACACCTGGTTAGTGGTTACTGGGTAGAGCTATGTAACACCTGGTTAGTGGTTACTGGGTAGAGCTATGTAACACCTGGTTAGTGGTTACTGGTTACAGCTTTGTAACACCTGGTTAGTGGTTAGTGGTTAGAACTCTGTAACACCTGGTTAGTGGTTAGTGGTTACAGCTATGTAACACCTGTTTACTGGTTAGTGGTTACAGCTCTGTAACACCTGTTTACTGGTTAGTGGTTACAGCTATGTAACACCTGGTTAGTGGCCACTCACCCAGAACGAAGCCGGCAGCCAGGGACAGAGCGGTCAGCAGCAGGAGGCCCAGCCGCAACATGGTGTAAGCTGGAAGGGGAGGGGGCTTTAGTCTCAATTAGAAAGGAAATATAATTAGATGGTATGTGAACTGTATAAATATCTTTAATTTCACTCAGTTCTAACTTTGAAATCCTCAAGAATACTTGAACAACTTCCAAAAACTACTGGATCATAAACCAATTCAAAATAATAATAGGTAGGTTATTATAATAGGTTAACACAAATGGTGGTATAATGCTCTGATAATATGTCCTGATGGACTATAGTTAAATATACTATATAGTTAAGTGTGGGTAATGAGGGTGGAGTACTGACCTCTGTGTGTGTGTGTGTGTGTGTGTGTAGCTGGGGGTGTCCAGGTACAGAATGCCGCTACTCAGGTGTGTGGCTACCTGTGTAGGGGGTCCTGCTGTTATCTGTGAGGCTACCTGTACCGGGTGTTATCTAACCCTGTACGGCCAGCAGAGTGCCTTAATGTGCTACCTGTACCGGGTGTAGGGTGCTGCTGGTATCTAACCCTGTACGGCCAGCAGAGTGCCTTAATGTGCTACCTGTACCAGGTGTAGGGTGCTGCTGGTATCTAACCCTGTACCGCCAGCAGAGTGCCTTAATGTGCTACCTGTACCAGGTGTATGCTGGTATCTAACCCTGTACGGCCAGCAGACTGCCTTAATGTGCTACCTGTACAGGTGTATGCTGGTATCTAACCCTGTACCGCCAGCAGAGTGCCTTAATGTGCTACCTGTACAGGTGTATGCTGGTATCTAACCCTGTACCGCCAGCAGAGTGCCTTAATGTGCTACCTGTACAGGTGTAGGGTCCTGCTGGTATCTAACCCTGTACGGCCAGCAGAGTGCCTTAATGTGCTACCTGTACCAGGTGTATGCTGGTATCTAACCCTGTACCGCCAGCAGAGTGCCTTAATGTGCTACCTGTACGGGTGTAGGGTGCTGCTGTTATCTAACCCTGTACGGCCAGCAGAGTGCCTTAATGTGCTACCTGTACGGGTGTAGGGTCCTGCTGTTATCTAACCCTGTACGGCCAGCAGAGTGCCTTAATGTGCTACCTGTACGGGTGTAGGGTCCTGCTGGTATCTAACCCTGTACGGCCAGCAGAGTGCCTCAATGTGCTACCTGTACCGGGTGTAGGGTGCTGCTGGTATCTAACCCTGTACAGCCAGCAGAGTGCCTTAATGTGCTACCTGTACCGGGTGTAGGGTGCTGCTGGTATCTAACCCTGTACGGCCAGCAGAGTGCCTTAATGTGCTACCTGTACCAGGTGTATGCTGGTATCTAACCCTGTACGGGCAGCAGAGTGCCTTAATGTGCTACCTGTACCAGGTGTAGGGTGCTGCTGGTATCTAACCCTGTACAGCCAGCAGAGTGCCTTAATGTGCTACCTGTACCGGTGTAGGGTCCTGCTGGTATCTAACCCTGTACGGCCAGCAGAGTGCCTTAATGTGCTACCTGTACCAGGTGTATGCTGGTATCTAATCCTGTACGGCCAGCAGAGTGCCTTAATGTGCTACCTGTACCGGGTGTAGGGTGCTGCTGGTATCTAACCCTGTACGGCCAGCAGAGTGCCTTAATGTGCTACCTGTACCGGGTGTATGCTGGTATCTAACCCTGTACGGCCAGCAGAGTGCCTTAATGTGCTACCTGTACCGGGTGTATGCTGGTATCTAACCCTGTACGGCCAGCAGAGTGCCTTAATGTGCTACCTGTACCAGGTGTATGCTGGTATCTAACCCTGTACGGCCAGCAGAGTGCCTTAATGTGCTACCTGTACCAGGTGTAGGGTGCTGCTGTTATCTAACCCTGTACGGCCAGCAGAGTGCCTTAATGTGCTACCTGTACCAGGTGTATGCTGGTATCTAACCCTGTACGGCCAGCAGAGTGCCTTAATGTGCTACCTGTACCGGGTGTATGCTGGTATCTAACCCTGTACGGCCAGCAGAGTGCCTTAATGTGCTACCTGTACCGGGTGTATGCTGGTATCTAACCCTGTACGGCCAGCAGAGTGCCTTAATGTGCTACCTGTACCAGGTGTATGCTGGTATCTAACCCTGTACGGCCAGCAGAGTGCCTTAATGTGCTACCTGTACCGGGTGTATGCTGGTATCTAACCCTGTACGGCCAGCAGAGTGCCTCAATGTGCTACCTGTACCAGGTGTATGCTGGTATCTAACCCTGTACGGCCAGCAGAGTGCCTTAATGTGCTACCTGTACCGGGTGTATGCTGGTATCTAACCCTGTACGGCCAGCAGAGTGCCTTAATGTGCTACCTATACCGGGTGTAGGGTGCTGCTGTTATCTAACCCTGTACGGCCAGCAGAGTGCCTTAATGTGCTACCTGTACGGGTGTTATCTAACCCTGTACGGCCAGCAGAGTGCCTTAATGTGCTACCTGTACGGGTGTAGGGTGCTGCTGGTATCTAACCCTGTACGGCCAGCAGAGTGCCTTAATGTGCTACCTGTACCGGGTGTATGCTGGTATCTAACCCTGTACGGCCAGCAGAGTGCCTTAATGTGCTACCTATACCGGGTGTAGGGTGCTGCTGTTATCTAACCCTGTACGGCCAGCAGAGTGCCTTAATGTGCTACCTGTACCGGTGTAGGGTCCTGCTGGTATCTAACCCTGTACCGCCAGCAGAGTGCCTTAATGTGCTACCTGTACCGGGTGTAGGGTGCTGCTGGTATCTAACCCTGTACGGCCAGCAGAGTGCCTTAATGTGCTACCTGTACGGGTGTTATCTAACCCTGTACGGCCAGCAGAGTGCCTTAATGTGCTACCTGTACCGGGTGTAGGGTCCTGCTGGTATCTAACCCTGTACGGCCAGCAGAGTGCCTTAATGTGCTACCTGTACCGGGTGTAGGGTGCTGCTGGTATCTAACCCTGTACGGCCAGCAGAGTGCCTTAATGTGCTACCTGTACCAGGTGTAGGGTGCTGCTGGTATCTAACCCTGTACGGCCAGCAGAGTGCCTTAATGTGCTACCTGTACCGGGTGTATGCTGGTATCTAACCCTGTACGGCCAGCAGAGTGCCTTAATGTGCTACCTGTACCGGGTGTAGGGTCCTGCTGGTATCTAACCCTGTACGGCCAGCAGAGTGCCTTAATGTGCTACCTGTACCGGGTGTAGGGTGCTGCTGTTATCTAACCCTGTACGGCCAGCAGAGTGCCTTAATGTGCTACCTGTACCGGGTGTATGCTGGTATCTAACCCTGTACGGCCAGCAGAGTGCCTTAATGTGCTACCTGTACGGGGTGTATGCTGGTATCTAACCCTGTACGGCCAGCAGAGTGCCTTAATGTGCTACCTGTACCAGGTGTAGGGTGCTGCTGGTATCTAACCCTGTACGGCCAGCAGAGTGCCTTAATGTGCTACCTGTACCGGGTGTAGGGTCCTGCTGGTATCTAACCCTGTACGGCCAGCAGAGTGCCTTAATGTGCTACCTGTACCGGGTGTATGCTGGTATCTAACCCTGTACGGCCAGCAGAGTGCCTTAATGTGCTACCTGTACCAGGTGTATGCTGGTATCTAACCCTGTACGGCCAGCAGAGTGCCTTAATGTGCTACCTGTACCGGGTGTAGGGTGCTGCTGGTATCTAACCCTGTACGGCCAGCAGAGTGCCTTAATGTGCTACCTGTACCAGGTGTATGCTGGTATCTAACCCTGTACTGCCAGCAGAGTGCCTTAATGTGCTACCTGTACCTGGTGTATGCTGGTATCTAACCCTGTACGGCCAGCAGAGTGCCTTAATGTGCTACCTGTACCAGGTGTATGCTGGTATCTAACCCTGTACGGCCAGCAGAGTGCCTTAATGTGCTACCTGTACCTGGTGTATGCTGGTATCTAACCCTGTACGGCCAGCAGAGTGCCTTAATGTGCTATCTGTACCGGGTGTATGCTGGTATCTAACCCTGTACGGCCAGCAGAGTGCCTTAATGTGCTACCTGTACCGGTGTATGCTGGTATCTAACCCTGTACGGCCAGCAGAGTGCCTTAATGTGCTACCTGTACCAGGTGTATGCTGGTATCTAACCCTGTACGGCCAGCAGAGTGCCTTAATGTGCTACCTGTACCTGGTGTATGCTGGTATCTAACCCTGTACGGCCAGCAGAGTGCCTTAATGTGCTACCTGTACCTGGTGTATGCTGGTATCTAACCCTGTACGGCCAGCAGAGTGCCTTAATGTGCTACCTGTACCAGGTGTAGGGTGCTGCTGGTATCTAACCCTGTACGGCCAGCAGAGTGCCTTAATGTGCTACCTGTACTGGGTGTATGCTGGTATCTAACCCTGCACGGCCAGCAGAGTGCCTTAATGTGCTACCTGTACCGGTGTAGGGTCCTGCTGGTATCTAACCCTGTACCGCCAGCAGAGTGCCTTAATGTGCTACCTGTACCGGTGTAGGGTCCTGCTGGTATCTAACCCTGTACCGCCAGCAGAGTGCCTTAATGTGCTACCTGTACCGGTGTAGGGTCCTGCTGGTATCTAACCCTGTACGGCCAGCAGAGTGCCTTAATGTGCTACCTGTACCGGGTGTAGGGTGCTGCTGGTATCTAACCCTGTACGGCCAGCAGAGTGCCTTAATGTGCTACCTGTACCGGGTGTAGGGTGCTGCTGGTATCTAACCCTGTACGGCCAGCAGAGTGCCTTAATGTGCTACCTGTACCAGGTGTAGGGTGCTGCTGGTATCTAACCCTGTACGGCCAGCAGAGTGCCTTAATGTGCTACCTGTACCGGGTGTAGGGTCCTGCTGGTATCTAACCCTGTACCGCCAGCAGAGTGCCTTAATGTGCTACCTGTACCGGGTGTAGGGTGCTGCTGGTATCTAACCCTGTACGGCCAGCAGAGTGCCTTAATGTGCTACCTGTACCAGGTGTATGCTGGTATCTAACCCTGTACGGCCAGCAGAGTGCCTTAATGTGCTACCTGTACCGGTGTAGGGTGCTGCTGGTATCTAACCCTGTACGGCCAGCAGAGTGCCTTAATGTGCTACCTGTACAGGTGTAGGGTGCTGCTGGTATCTAACCCTGTACGGCCAGCAGAGTGCCTTAATGTGCTACCTGTACCGGGTGTAGGGTGCTGCTGGTATCTAACCCTGTACGGCCAGCAGAGTGCCTTAATGTGCTACCTGTACAGGTGTAGGGTGCTGCTGGTATCTAACCCTGTACGGCCAGCAGAGTGCCTTAATGTGCTACCTGTACCAGGTGTATGGTGCTGCTGGTATCTAACCCTGTACGGCCAGCAGAGTGCCTTAATGTGCTACCTGTACCGGGTGTAGGGTGCTGCTGGTATCTAACCCTGTACGGCCAGCAGAGTGCCTTAATGTGCTACCTGTACCAGGTGTATGCTGGTATCTAACCCTGTACGGCCAGCAGAGTGCCTTAATGTGCTACCTGTACCAGGTGTATGCTGGTATCTAACCCTGTACGGCCAGCAGAGTGCCTTAATGTGCTACCTGTACCGGGTGTATGCTGGTATCTAACCCTGTACGGCCAGCAGACTGCCTTAATGTGCTACCTGTACCGGGTGTATGCTGGTATCTAACCCTGTACGGCCAGCAGAGTGCCTTAATGTGCTACCTGTACCAGGTGTAGGGTGCTGCTGGTATCTAACCCTGTACGGCCAGCAGAGTGCCTTAATGTGCTACCTGTACCGGGTCTAGGGTGCTGCTGGTATCTAACCCTGTACGGCCAGCAGAGTGCCTTAATGTGCTACCTGTACCGGGTGTAGGGTGCTGCTGGTATCTAACCCTGTACGGCCAGCAGAGTGCCTTAATGTGCTACCTGTACCAGGTGTAGGGTGCTGCTGGTATCTAACCCTGTACCGCCAGCAGAGTGCCTTAATGTGCTACCTGTACCGGGTGTAGGGTCCTGCTGGTATCTAACCCTGTACCGCCAGCAGAGTGCCTTAATGTGCTACCTGTACCAGGTGTATGCTGGTATCTAACCCTGTACGGCCAGCAGAGTGCCTTAATGTGCTACCTGTACCAGGTGTAGGGTCCTGCTGGTATCTAACCCTGTACGGCCAGCAGAGTGCCTTAATGTGCTACCTGTACCGGGTGTAGGGTGCTGCTGGTATCTAACCCTGTACGGCCAGCAGAGTGCCTTAATGTGCTACCTGTACCGGGTGTAGGGTCCTGCTGGTATCTAACCCTGTACCGCCAGCAGAGTGCCTTAATGTGCTACCTGTACTGGGTGTAGGGTGCTGCTGGTATCTAACCCTGTACCGCCAGCAGAGTGCCTTAATGTGCTACCTGTACCGGGTGTAGGGTGCTGCTGGTATCTAACCCTGTACGGCCAGCAGAGTGCCTTAATGTGCTACCTGTACCGGGTGTAGCGTGCTGCTGGTATCTAACCCTGTACGGCCAGCAGAGTGCCTTAATGTGCTACCTGTACCAGGTGTATGCTGGTATCTAACCCTGTACGGCCAGCAGAGTGCCTTAATGTGCTACCTGTACCGGGTGTAGGGTGCTGCTGGTATCTAACCCTGTACTGCCAGCAGAGTGCCTTAATGTGCTACCTGTACCAGGTGTAGGGTCCTGCTGGTATCTAACCCTGTACGGCCAGCAGAGTGCCTTAATGTGCTACCTGTACCGGGTGTATGCTGGTATCTAACCCTGTACCGCCAGCAGAGTGCCTTAATGTGCTACCTGTACGGGGTGTAGGGTGCTGCTGGTATCTAACCCTGTACGGCCAGCAGAGTGCCTTAATGTGCTACCTGTACCAGGTGTATGCTGGTATCTAACCCTGTACGGCCAGCAGAGTGCCTTAATGTGCTACCTGTACCGGGTGTATGCTGGTATCTAACCCTGTACGGCCAGCAGAGTGCCTTAATGTGCTACCTGTACGGGTGTATGCTGGTATCTAACCCTGTACGGCCAGCAGACTGCCTTAATGTGCTACCTGTACGGGTGTATGCTGGTATCTAACCCTGTACGGCCAGCAGAGTGCCTTAATGTGCTACCTGTACCGGGTGTATGCTGGTATCTAACCCTGTACGGCCAGCAGAGTGCCTTAATGTGCTACCTGTACCGGGTGTAGGGTGCTGCTGGTATCTAACCCTGTACGGCCAGCAGAGTGCCTTAATGTGCTACCTGTACCAGGTGTAGGGTGCTGCTGGTATCTAACCCTGTACGGCCAGCAGAGTGCCTTAATGTGCTACCTGTACCGGGTGTATGCTGGTATCTAACCCTGTACGGCCAGCAGAGTGCCTTAATGTGCTACCTGTACCAGGTGTATGCTGGTATCTAACCCTGTACCGCCAGCAGAGTGCCTTAATGTGCTACCTGTACCGGGTGTATGCTGGTATCTAACCCTGTACGGCCAGCAGAGTGCCTTAATGTGCTATCTGTACCGGGTGTATGCTGGTATCTAACCCTGTACGGCCAGCAGAGTGCCTTAATGTGCTACCGGTACCGGGTGTAGGGTGCTGCTGGTATCTAACCCTGTACGGCCAGCAGAGTGCCTTAATGTGCTACCTGTACCGGGTGTAGGGTGCTGCTGGTATCTAACCCTGTACGGCCAGCAGAGTGCCTTAATGTGCTACCTGTACCGGGTGTAGGGTGCTGATGGTATCTAACCCTGTACGGCCAGCAGACTGCCTTAATGTGCTACCTGTACCGGGTGTATGCTGGTATCTAACCCTGTACGGCCAGCAGAGTGCCTTAATGTGCTACCTGTACCAGGTGTAGGGTGCTGCTGGTATCTAACCCTGTACGGCCAGCAGAGTGCCTTAATGTGCTACCTGTACCAGGTGTATGCTGGTATCTAACCCTGTACCGCCAGCAGAGTGCCTTAATGTGCTACCTGTACGGGGTGTAGGGTGCTGCTGGTATCTAACCCTGTACGGCCAGCAGAGTGCCTTAATGTGCTACCTGTACCAGGTGTATGCTGGTATCTAACCCTGTACGGCCAGCAGAGTGCCTTAATGTGCTACCTGTACCGGGTGTATGCTGGTATCTAACCCTGTACGGCCAGCAGAGTGCCTTAATGTGCTACCTGTACGGGTGTATGCTGGTATCTAACCCTGTACGGCCAGCAGACTGCCTTAATGTGCTACCTGTACGGGTGTATGCTGGTATCTAACCCTGTACGGCCAGCAGAGTGCCTTAATGTGCTACCTGTACCGGGTGTATGCTGGTATCTAACCCTGTACGGCCAGCAGAGTGCCTTAATGTGCTACCTGTACCGGGTGTAGGGTGCTGCTGGTATCTAACCCTGTACGGCCAGCAGAGTGCCTTAATGTGCTACCTGTACCAGGTGTAGGGTGCTGCTGGTATCTAACCCTGTACGGCCAGCAGAGTGCCTTAATGTGCTACCTGTACCGGGTGTATGCTGGTATCTAACCCTGTACGGCCAGCAGAGTGCCTTAATGTGCTACCTGTACCAGGTGTATGCTGGTATCTAACCCTGTACCGCCAGCAGAGTGCCTTAATGTGCTACCTGTACCGGGTGTATGCTGGTATCTAACCCTGTACGGCCAGCAGAGTGCCTTAATGTGCTATCTGTACCGGGTGTATGCTGGTATCTAACCCTGTACGGCCAGCAGAGTGCCTTAATGTGCTACCGGTACCGGGTGTAGGGTGCTGCTGGTATCTAACCCTGTACGGCCAGCAGAGTGCCTTAATGTGCTACCTGTACCGGGTGTAGGGTGCTGCTGGTATCTAACCCTGTACGGCCAGCAGAGTGCCTTAATGTGCTACCTGTACCGGGTGTAGGGTGCTGATGGTATCTAACCCTGTACGGCCAGCAGACTGCCTTAATGTGCTACCTGTACCGGGTGTATGCTGGTATCTAACCCTGTACGGCCAGCAGAGTGCCTTAATGTGCTACCTGTACCAGGTGTAGGGTGCTGCTGGTATCTAACCCTGTACGGCCAGCAGAGTGCCTTAATGTGCTACCTGTACCAGGTGTAGGGTGCTGCTGGTATCTAACCCTGTACCGCCAGCAGAGTGCCTTAATGTGCTACCTGTACCAGGTGTATGCTGGTATCTAACCCTGTACGGCCAGCAGACTGCCTTAATGTGCTACCTGTACCAGGTGTAGGGTGCTGCTGGTATCTAACCCTGTACTGCCAGCAGAGTGCCTTAATGTGCTACCTGTACCAGGTGTATGCTGGTATCTAACCCTGTACGGCCAGCAGAGTGCCTTAATGTGCTACCTGTACCAGGTGTAGGGTCCTGCTGGTATCTAACCCTGTACGGCCAGCAGAGTGCCTTAATGTGCTACCTGTACCGGGTGTAGGGTGCTGCTGGTATCTAACCCTGTACGGCCAGCAGAGTGCCTTAATGTGCTACCTGTACCGGGTGTAGGGTGCTGCTGTTATCTAACCCTGTACGGCCAGCAGAGTGCCTTAATGTGCTACCTGTACCGGGTGTAGGGTGCTGCTGGTATCTAACCCTGTACGGCCAGCAGAGTGCCTTAATGTGCTACCTGTACCAGGTGTAGGGTGCTGCTGGTATCTAACCCTGTACGGCCAGCAGAGTGCCTTAATGTGCTACCTGTACCGGGTGTAGGGTGCTGCTGGTATCTAACCCTGTACGGCCAGCAGAGTGCCTTAATGTGCTACCTGTACCGGGTGTATGCTGGTATCTAACCCTGTACGGCCAGCAGAGTGCCTTAATGTGCTACCTGTACGGGTGTATGCTGGTATCTAACCCTGTACGGCCAGCAGAGTGCCTTAATGTGCTACCTGTACCAG
Source organism: Harmothoe impar (assembly GCA_947462335.1). Classification (NCBI taxonomy): domain Eukaryota; kingdom Metazoa; phylum Annelida; class Polychaeta; order Phyllodocida; family Polynoidae; genus Harmothoe; species Harmothoe impar. The sequence continues at coordinate 69,604,334 of OX381717.1, read as the reverse complement.
GTGTACGGTGCTGCTGGTATCTAACCCTGTACGGCCAGCAGAGTGCCTTAATGTGCTACCTGTACGGGTGTATGCTGGTATCTAACCCTGTACGGCCAGCAGAGTGCCTTAATGTGCTACCTGTACCAGGTGTATGCTGGTATCTAACCCTGTACGGCCAGCAGAGTGCCTTAATGTGCTACCTGTACCAGGTGTAGGGTCCTGCTGGTATCTAACCCTGTACCGCCAGCAGAGTGCCTTAATGTGCTACCTGTACCAGGTGTATGCTGGTATCTAACCCTGTACGGCCAGCAGAGTGCCTTAATGTGCTACCTGTACCAGGTGTAGGGTCCTGCTGGTATCTAACCCTGTACGGCCAGCAGAGTGCCTTAATGTGCTACCTGTACCGGGTGTATGCTGGTATCTAACCCTGTACGGCCAGCAGAGTGCCTCAATGTGCTACCTGTACCAGGTGTAGGGTGCTGCTGGTATCTAACCCTGTACGGCCAGCAGAGTGCCTTAATGTGCTACCTGTACCAGGTGTATGCTGGTATCTAACCCTGTACGGCCAGCAGAGTGCCTTAATGTGCTACCTGTACCAGGTGTATGCTGGTATCTAACCCTGTACGGCCAGCAGAGTGCCTTAATGTGCTACCTGTACCAGGTGTAGGGTGCTGCTGGTATCTAACCCTGTACGGCCAGCAGAGTGCCTTAATGTGCTACCTGTACCAGGTGTATGCTGGTATCTAACCCTGTACGGCCAGCAGAGTGCCTTAATGTGCTACCTGTACGGGTGTTATCTAACCCTGTACGGCCAGCAGAGTGCCTTAATGTGCTACCTGTACGGGTGTAGGGTGCTGCTGGTATCTAACCCTGTACGGCCAGCAGAGTGCCTTAATGTGCTACCTGTACCAGGTGTAGGGTGCTGCTGGTATCTAACCCTGTACGGCCAGCAGAGTGCCTTAATGTGCTACCTATACCGGGTGTATGCTGGTATCTAACCCTGTACGGCCAGCAGAGTGCCTTAATGTGCTACCTGTACCAGGTGTAGGGTGCTGCTGGTATCTAACCCTGTACGGCCAGCAGAGTGCCTTAATGTGCTACCTGTACGGGTGTAGGGTGCTGCTGGTATCTAACCCTGTACGGCCAGCAGAGTGCCTTAATGTGCTACCTGTACTGGGTGTAGGGTGCTGCTGGTATCTAACCCTGTACGGCCAGCAGAGTGCCTTAATGTGCTACCTGTACCAGGTGTAGGGTGCTGCTGGTATCTAACCCTGTACGGCCAGCAGAGTGCCTTAATGTGCTACCTGTACCAGGTGTAGGGTGCTGCTGTTATCTAACCCTGTACCGCCAGCAGAGTGCCTTAATGTGCTACCTGTACCGGGTGTATGCTGGTATCTAATCCTGTACGGCCAGCAGAGTGCCTTAATGTGCTACCTGTACCGGGTGTATGCTGGTATCTAACCCTGTACTGCCAGCAGAGTGCCTTAATGTGCTACCTGTACCAGGTGTATGCTGGTATCTAACCCTGTACGGCCAGCAGAGTGCCTTAATGTGCTACCTGTACCAGGTGTATGCTGGTATCTAACCCTGTACGGCCAGCAGAGTGCCTTAATGTGCTACCTGTACTAGGTGTAGGGTGCTGCTGTTATCTAACCCTGTACCGCCAGCAGAGTGCCTTAATGTGCTACCTGTACCGGGTGTATGCTGGTATCTAACCCTGTACCGCCAGCAGAGTGCCTTAATGTGCTACCTGTACCGGGTGTATGCTGGTATCTAACCCTGTACTGCCAGCAGAGTGCCTTAATGTGGTATCTGTACCGGGTGTATGCTGGTATCTAACCCTGTACGGCAAGCAGAGTGCCTTAATGTGCTACCTGTACCGGGTGTAGGGTGCTGCTGGTATCTAACCCTGTACGGCCAGCAGAGTGCCTTAATGTGCTACCTGTACTAGGTGTAGGGTGCTGCTGTTATCTAACCCTGTACCGCCAGCAGAGTGCCTTAATGTGCTACCTGTACCGGGTGTATGCTGGTATCTAACCCTGTACCGCCAGCAGAGTGCCTTAATGTGCTACCTGTACCGGGTGTATGCTGGTATCTAACCCTGTACCGCCAGCAGAGTGCCTTAATGTGCTACCTGTACCGGGTGTATGCTGGTATCTAACCCTGTACGGCAAGCAGAGTGCCTTAATGTGCTACCTGTACCGGGTGTAGGGTGCTGCTGGTATCTAACCCTGTACGGCCAGCAGAGTGCCTTAATGTGCTACCTGTACCGGGTGTATGCTGGTATCTAACCCTGTACGGCCAGCAGAGTGCCTTAATGTGCTACCTGTACCGGGTGTATGCTGGTATCTAACCCTGTACGGCCAGCAGAGTGCCTTAATGTGCTACCTGTACCGGGTGTAGGGTGCTGCTGGTATCTAACCCTGTACGGCCAGCAGAGTGCCTTAATGTGCTACCTGTACCGGGTGTATGCTGGTATCTAACCCTGTACGGCCAGCAGAGTGCCTTAATGTGCTACCTGTACCGGGTGTATGCTGGTATCTAACCCTGTACGGCCAGCAGAGTGCCTTAATGTGCTACCTGTACCGGGTGTATGCTGGTATCTAACCCTGTACGGCCAGCAGAGTGCCTTAATGTGCTACCTGTACCGGGTGTATGCTGGTATCTAACCCTGTACGGCCAGCAGAGTGCCTTAATGTGCTACCTGTACCGGGTGTAGGGTGCTGCTGGTATCTAACCCTGTACGGCCAGCAGAGTGCCTTAATGTGCTACCTGTACTGGGTGTAGGGTGCTGCTGGTATCTAACCCTGTACGGCCAGCAGAGTGCCTTAATGTGCTACCTGTACCGGGTGTAGGGTGCTGCTGGTATCTAACCCTGTACGGCCAGCAGAGTGCCTTAATGTGCTACCTGTACCGGGTGTATGCTGGTATCTAACCCTGTACGGCCAGCAGAGTGCCTTAATGTGCTACCTGTACCGGGTGTATGCTGGTATCTAACCCTGTACGGCCAGCAGAGTGCCTTAATGTGCTACCTGTACCGGGTGTAGGGTGCTGCTGGTATCTAACCCTGTACGGCCAGCAGAGTGCCTTAATGTGCTACCTGTACCGGGTGTATGCTGGTATCTAACCCTGTACGGCCAGCAGAGTGCCTTAATGTGCTACCTGTACCGGGTGTAGGGTGCTGCTGGTATCTAACCCTGTACGGCCAGCAGAGTGCCTTAATGTGCTACCTGTACCGGGTGTATGCTGGTATCTAACCCTGTACGGCCAGCAGAGTGCCTTAATGTGCTACCTGTACCGGGTGTAGGGTGCTGCTGGTATCTAACCCTGTACGGCCAGCAGAGTGCCTTAATGTGCTACCTGTACCAGGTGTAGGGTGCTGCTGGTATCTAACCCTGTACGGCCAGCAGAGTGCCTTAATGTGCTACCTGTACCGGGTGTAGGGTCCTGCTGGTATCTAACCCTATACGGCCAGCAGACTGCCTTAATGTGCTACCTGTACCAGGTGTAGGGTGCTGCTGGTATCTAACCCTGTACGGCCAGCAGAGTGCCTTAATGTGCTACCTGTACCGGGTGTATGCTGGTATCTAACCCTGTACGGGCAGCAGAGTGCCTTAATGTGCTACCTGTACGGGTGTATGCTGGTATCTAACCCTGTACCGCCAGCAGAGTGCCTTAATGTGCTACCTGTACCGGGTGTAGGGTGCTGCTGGTATCTAACCCTGTACTGCCAGCAGAGTGCCTTAATGTGCTACCTGTACGGGTGTATGCTGGTATCTAACCCTGTACCGCCAGCAGAGTGCCTTAATGTGCTACCTGTACCGGGTGTAGGGTGCTGCTGGTATCTAACCCTGTACGGCCAGCAGAGTGCCTTAATGTGCTACCTGTACCGGGTGTAGGGTCCTGCTGGTATCTAACCCTGTACGGCCAGCAGAGTGCCTTAATGTGCTACCTGTACCGGGTGTATGCTGGTATCTAACCCTGTACGGCCAGCAGAGTGCCTTAATGTGCTACCTGTACCGGGTGTATGCTGGTATCTAACCCTGTACGGCCAGCAGAGTGCCTTAATGTGCTACCTGTACCGGGTGTAGGGTGCTGCTGGTATCTAACCCTGTACGGCCAGCAGAGTGCCTTAATGTGCTACCTGTACCGGGTGTATGCTGGTATCTAACCCTGTACCACCAGCAGAGTGCCTTAATGTGCTACCTGTACTGGGTGTAGGGTGCTGCTGGTATCTAACCCTGTACGGCCAGCAGAGTGCCTTAATGTGCTACCTGTACCGGGTGTAGGGTGCTGCTGGTATCTAACCCTGTACGGCCAGCAGAGTGCCTTAATGTGCTACCTGTACCGGGTGTATGCTGGTATCTAACCCTGTACGGCCAGCAGAGTGCCTTAATGTGCTACCTGTACCGGGTGTATGCTGGTATCTAACCCTGTACGGCCAGCAGAGTGCCTTAATGTGCTACCTGTACCGGGTGTAGGGTGCTGCTGGTATCTAACCCTGTACGGCCAGCAGAGTGCCTTAATGTGCTACCTGTACCGGGTGTAGGGTGCTGCTGGTATCTAACCCTGTACGGCCAGCAGAGTGCCTTAATGTGCTACCTGTACCGGGTGTATGCTGGTATCTAACCCTGTATGGGCAGCAGAGTGCCTTAATGTGCTACCTGTACGGGTGTATGCTGGTATCTAACCCTGTACGGCCAGCAGAGTGCCTTAATGTGCTACCTGTACCGGGTGTATGCTGGTATCTAACCCTGTATGGGCAGCAGAGTGCCTTAATGTGCTACCTGTACGGGTGTATGCTGGTATCTAACCCTGTACCGCCAGCAGAGTGCCTTAATGTGCTACCTGTACCGGGTGTAGGGTGCTGCTGGTATCTAACCCTGTACTGCCAGCAGAGTGCCTTAATGTGCTACCTGTACCAGGTGTATGCTGGTATCTAACCCTGTACGGCCAGCAGAGTGCCTTAATGTGCTACCTGTACGGGTGTATGCTGGTATCTAACCCTGTACCGCCAGCAGAGTGCCTTAATGTGCTACCTGTACCGGGTGTAGGGTGCTGCTGGTATCTAACCCTGTACTGCCAGCAGAGTGCCTTAATGTGCTACCTGTACGGGTGTATGCTGGTATCTAACCCTGTACCGCCAGCAGAGTGCCTTAATGTGCTACCTGTACCGGGTGTAGGGTGCTGCTGGTATCTAACCCTGTACGGCCAGCAGAGTGCCTCAATGTGCTACCTGTACCAGGTGTAGGGTGCTGCTGGTATCTAACCCTGTACGGCCAGCAGAGTGCCTCAATGTGCTACCTGTACCGGGTGTATGCTGGTATCTAACCCTGTACGGCCAGCAGAGTGCCTTAATGTGTTACCTGTACCAGGTGTAGGGTGCTGCTGGTATCTAACCCTGTACGGCCAGCAGAGTGCCTTAATGTGCTACCTGTACCGGGTGTATGCTGGTATCTAACCCTGTACCGCCAGCAGAGTGCCTTAATGTGCTACCTGTACGGGTGTAGGGTGCTGCTGGTATCTAACCCTGTACGGCCAGCAGAGTGCCTTAATGTGCTACCTGTACCAGGTGTAGGGTGCTGCTGGTATCTAACCCTGTACGGCCAGCAGAGTGCCTTAATGTGCTACCTGTACCAGGTGTAGGGTCCTGCTGTTATCTAACCCTGTACGGCCAGCAGAGTGCCTTAATGTGCTACCTGTACCAGGTGTAGGGTCCTGCTGGTATCTAACCCTGTACGGCCAGCAGAGTGCCTTAATGTGCTACCTGTACCAGGTGTAGGGTCCTGCTGTTATCTAACCCTGTACGGCCAGCAGAGTGCCTTAATGTGCTACCTGTACCAGGTGTAGGGTCCTGCTGGTATCTAACCCTGTACAGCCAGCAGAGTGCCTTAATGTGCTACCTGTACCGGGTGTAGGGTGCTGCTGGTATCTAACCCTGTACGGCCAGCAGAGTGCCTTAATGTGCTACCTGTACGGGTGTATGCTGGTATCTAACCCTGTACGGCCAGCAGAGTGCCTTAATGTGCTACCTGTACCAGGTGTAGGGTGCTGCTGGTATCTAACCCTGTACGGCCAGCAGAGTGCCTTAATGTGCTACCTGTACCGGGTGTATGCTGGTATCTAACCCTGTACGGCCAGCAGAGTGCCTTAATGTGCTACCTGTACCGGGTGTATGCTGGTATCTAACCCTGTACGGCCAGCAGAGTGCCTTAATGTGCTACCTGTACCAGGTGTATGCTGGTATCTAACCCTGTACGGCCAGCAGAGTGCCTTAATGTGCTACCTGTACCAGGTGTAGGGTCCTGCTGGTATCTAACCCTGTACGGCCAGCAGAGTGCCTTAATGTGCTACCTGTACCGGGTGTAGGGTGCTGCTGGTATCTAACCCTGTACGGCCAGCAGAGTGCCTTAATGTGCTACCTGTACCAGGTGTAGGGTGCTGCTGGTATCTAACCCTGTACAGCCAGCAGAGTGCCTTAATGTGCTACCTGTACCGGGTGTATGCTGGTATCTAACCCTGTACGGCCAGCAGAGTGCCTTAATGTGCTACCTGTACCGGGTGTAGGGTGCTGCTGGTATCTAACCCTGTACGGCCAGCAGAGTGCCTTAATGTGCTACCTGTACCGGGTGTAGGGTGCTGCTGGTATCTAACCCTGTACGGCCAGCAGAGTGCCTTAATGTGCTACCTGTACCAGGTGTAGGGTGCTGCTGGTATCTAACCCTGTACGGCCAGCAGAGTGCCTTAATGTGCTACCTGTACCGGGTGTAGGGTGCTGCTGGTATCTAACCCTGTACGGCCAGCAGAGTGCCTTAATGTGCTACCTGTACCAGGTGTATGCTGGTATCTAACCCTGTACGGCCAGCAGAGTGCCTTAATGTGCTACCTGTACCGGGTGTAGGGTGCTGCTGGTATCTAACCCTGTACGGCCAGCAGAGTGCCTTAATGTGCTACCTGTACCGGGTGTAGGGTGCTGCTGGTATCTAACCCTGTACGGCCAGCAGAGTGCCTTAATGTGCTACCTGTACCAGGTGTAGGGTGCTGCTGGTATCTAACCCTGTACGGCCAGCAGAGTGCCTTAATGTGCTACCTGTACCGGGTGTAGGGTGCTGCTGGTATCTAACCCTGTACGGCCAGCAGAGTGTCTTAATGTGCTACCTGTACCGGGTGTATGCTGGTATCTAACCCTGTACGGCCAGCAGAGTGCCTTAATGTGCTACCTGTACCGGGTGTAGGGTGCTGCTGGTATCTAACCCTGTACGGCCAGCAGAGTGCCTTAATGTGCTACCTGTACTGGGTGTAGGGTGCTGCTGGTATCTAACCCTGTACGGCCAGCAGAGTGCCTTAATGTGCTACCTGTACCGGGTGTAGGGTCCTGCTGGTATCTAACCCTGTACGGCCAGCAGAGTGCCTTAATGTGCTACCTGTACCAGGTGTATGCTGGTATCTAACCCTGTACGGCCAGCAGAGTGCCTTAATGTGCTACCTGTACGGGTGTAGGGTGCTGCTGTTATCTAACCCTGTACGGCCAGCAGAGTGCCTTAATGTGCTACCTGTACCAGGTGTATGCTGGTATCTAACCCTGTACGGCCAGCAGAGTGCCTTAATGTGCTACCTGTACGGGTGTTATCTAACCCTGTACGGCCAGCAGAGTGCCTTAATGTGCTACCTGTACGGGTGTAGGGTGCTGCTGTTATCTAACCCTGTACGGCCAGCAGAGTGCCTTAATGTGCTACCTGTACCAGGTGTAGGGTGATGCTGTTATCTAACCCTGTACGGCCAGCAGAGTGCCTTAATGTGCTACCTGTACGGGTGTAGGGTGATGCTGGTATCTAACCCTGTACGGCCAGCAGAGTGCCTTAATGTGCTACCTGTACCAGGTGTATGCTGGTATCTAACCCTGTACGGCCAGCAGAGTGCCTTAATGTGCTACCTGTACGGGTGTAGGGTGCTGCTGTTATCTAACCCTGTACGGCCAGCAGAGTGCCTTAATGTGCTACCTGTACCAGGTGTATGCTGGTATCTAACCCTGTACGGCCAGCAGAGTGCCTTAATGTGCTACCTGTACGGGTGTTATCTAACCCTGTACGGCCAGCAGAGTGCCTTAATGTGCTACCTGTACGGGTGTAGGGTGCTGCTGTTATCTAACCCTGTACGGCCAGCAGAGTGCCTTAATGTGCTACCTGTACCAGGTGTAGGGTGATGCTGTTATCTAACCCTGTACGGCCAGCAGAGTGCCTTAATGTGCTACCTGTACCAGGTGTAGGGTGATGCTGGTATCTAACCCTGTACGGCCAGCAGAGTGCCTTAATGTGCTACCTGTACCAGGTGTTATCTAACCCTGTACGGCCAGCAGAGTGCCTTAATGTGCTACCTGTACCAGGTGTTATCTAACCCTGTACCGCCAGCAGAGTGCCTTAATGTGCTACCTGTACCGGGTGTAGGGTGCTGCTGGTATCTAACCCTGTACCGCCAGCAGAGTGCCTTAATGTGCTACCTGTACCAGGTGTATGCTGGTATCTAACCCTGTACGGCCAGCAGAGTGCCTTAATGTGCTACCTGTACCAGGTGTAGGGTGCTGCTGGTATCTAACCCTGTACGGCCAGCAGAGTGCCTTAATGTGCTACCTGTACCGGGTGTTATCTAACCCTGTACGGCCAGCAGAGTGCCTTAATGTGCTACCTGTACCGGGTGTAGGGTGCTGCTGGTATCTAACCCTGTACGGCCAGCAGAGTGCCTTAATGTGCTACCTGTACCGGGTGTAGGGTGCTGCTGGTATCTAACCCTGTACGGCCAGCAGAGTGCCTTAATGTGCTACCTGTACCGGTGTAGGGTGCTGCTGGTATCTAACCCTGTACCGCCAGCAGACTGCCTTAATGTGCTACCTGTACCAGGTGTAGGGTGCTGCTGGTATCTAACCCTGTACGGCCAGCAGAGTGCCTTAATGTGCTACCTGTACCAGGTGTAGGGTCTAACCCTGTACGGCCAGCAGAGTGCCTTAATGTGCTACCTGTACCAGGTGTAGGGTCCTGCTGGTATCTAACCCTGTACGGCCAGCAGAGTGCCTTAATGTGCTACCTGTACCAGGTGTATGCTGGTATCTAACCCTGTACGGCCAGCAGAGTGCCTTAATGTGCTACCTGTACCAGGTGTATGCTGGTATCTAACCCTGTACGGCCAGCAGAGTGCCTTAATGTGCTACCTGTACCAGGTGTAGGGTGCTGCTGGTATCTAACCCTGTACCGCCAGCAGAGTGCCTTAATGTGCTACCTGTACCGGGTGTAGGGTGCTGCTGGTATCTAACCCTGTACCGCCAGCAGAGTGCCTTAATGTGCTACCTGTACCAGGTGTATGCTGGTATCTAACCCTGTACGGCCAGCAGAGTGCCTTAATGTGCTACCTGTACCAGGTGTAGGGTGCTGCTGGTATCTAACCCTGTACCGCCAGCAGAGTGCCTTAATGTGCTACCTGTACCGGGTGTAGGGTGCTGCTGGTATCTAACCCTGTACGGCCAGCAGAGTGCCTTAATGTGCTACCTGTACCAGGTGTATGGTGCTGCTGGTATCTAACCCTGTACGGCCAGCAGAGTGCCTTAATGTGCTACCTGTACCGGGTGTAGGGTGCTGCTGGTATCTAACCCTGTACGGCCAGCAGAGTGCCTTAATGTGCTACCTGTACCGGGTGTAGGGTGCTGCTGGTATCTAACCCTGTACGGCCAGCAGAGTGCCTTAATGTGCTACCTGTACCAGGTGTATGCTGGTATCTAACCCTGTACGGCCAGCAGAGTGCCTTAATGTGCTACCTGTACCGGGTGTAGGGTCCTGCTGTTATCTAACCCTGTACGGCCAGCAGAGTGCCTTAATGTGCTACCTGTACCGGGTGTATGCTGGTATCTAACCCTGTACGGCCAGCAGAGTGCCTTAATGTGCTACCTGTACCAGGTGTAGGGTGCTGCTGGTATCTAACCCTGTACTGCCAGCAGAGTGCCTTAATGTGCTACCTGTACCAGGTGTAGGGTGCTGCTGGTATCTAACCCTGTACGGCCAGCAGAGTGCCTTAATGTGCTACCTGTACCGGGTGTATGCTGGTATCTAACCCTGTACGGCCAGCAGAGTGCCTTAATGTGCTACCTGTACCGGGTGTAGGGTCCTGCTGGTATCTAACCCTGTACGGCCAGCAGAGTGCCTTAATGTGCTACCTGTACCGGGTGTAGGGTGCTGCTGGTATCTAACCCTGTACGGCCAGCAGAGTGCCTTAATGTGCTACCTGTACTGGGTGTAGGGTGCTGCTGGTATCTAACCCTGTACGGCCAGCAGAGTGCCTTAATGTGCTACCTGTACCGGGTGTATGCTGGTATCTAACCCTGTACGGCCAGCAGAGTGCCTTAATGTGCTACCTGTACCGGGTGTAGGGTGCTGCTGGTATCTAACCCTGTACGGCCAGCAGACTGCCTTAATGTGCTACCTGTACCGGGTGTAGGGTGCTGCTGGTATCTAACCCTGTACCGCCAGCAGAGTGCCTTAATGTGCTACCTGTACGGTTGTAGGGTGCTGCTGGTATCTAACCCTGTACGGCCAGCAGAGTGCCTTAATGTGCTACCTGTACCAGGTGTAGGGTGCTGCTGGTATCTAACCCTGTACGGCCAGCAGAGTGCCTTAATGTGCTACCTGTACCGGGTGTATGCTGGTATCTAACCCTGTACGGCCAGCAGAGTGCCTTAATGTGCTACCTGTACCGGGTGTATGCTGGTATCTAACCCTGTACGGCCAGCAGAGTGCCTTAATGTGCTACCTGTACCAGGTGTAGGGTGCTGCTGGTATCTAACCCTGTACGGCCAGCAGAGTGCCTTAATGTGCTACCTGTACCGGGTGTATGCTGGTATCTAACCCTGTACCGCCAGCAGAGTGCCTTAATGTGCTACCTGTACCGGGTGTAGGGTGCTGCTGGTATCTAACCCTGTACCGCCAGCAGAGTGCCTTAATGTGCTACCTGTACCAGGTGTAGGGTGCTGCTGGTATCTAACCCTGTACCGCCAGCAGAGTGCCTTAATGTGCTACCGGTACCGGGTGTAGGGTGCTGCTGGTATCTAACCCTGTACCGCCAGCAGAGTGCCTTAATGTGCTACCGGTACCAGGTGTAGGGTGCTGCTGGTATCTAACCCTGTACCGCCAGCAGAGTGCCTTAATGTGCTACCGGTACCGGGTGTAGGGTGCTGCTGGTATCTAACCCTGTACCGCCAGCAGAGTGCCTTAATGTGCTACCGGTACCGGGTGTAGGGTGCTGCTGGTATCTAACCCTGTACCGCCAGCAGAGTGCCTTAATGTGCTACCTGTACCAGGTGTAGGGTGCTGCTGGTATCTAACCCTGTACCGCCAGCAGAGTGCCTTAATGTGCTACCTGTACCGGGTGTAGGGTGCTGCTGGTATCTAACCCTGTACCGCCAGCAGAGTGCCTTAATGTGCTACCGGTACCGGGTGTAGGGTGCTGCTGGTATCTAACCCTGTACGGCCAGCAGAGTGCCTTAATGTGCTACCTGTACCGGGTGTAGGGTGCTGCTGGTATCTAACCCTGTACGGCCAGCAGAGTGCCTTAATGTGCTACCTGTACGGTTGTAGGGTGCTGCTGGTATCTAACCCTGTACGGCCAGCAGAGTGCCTTAATGTGCTACCTGTACCAGGTGTAGGGTGCTGCTGGTATCTAACCCTGTACGGCCAGCAGAGTGCCTTAATGTGCTACCTGTACCGGGTGTAGGGTCCTGCTGGTATCTAACCCTGTACCGCCAGCAGAGTGCCTTAATGTGCTACCTGTACCGGGTGTAGGGTGCTGCTGGTATCTAACCCTGTACGGCCAGCAGAGTGCCTTAATGTGCTACCTGTACCAGGTGTATGCTGGTATCTAACCCTGTACGGCCAGCAGAGTGCCTTAATGTGCTACCTGTACCGGGTGTATGCTGCTGCTGGTATCTAACCCTGTACGGCCAGCAGAGTGCCTTAATGTGCTACCTGTACGGGTGTATGCTGGTATCTAACCCTGTACGGCCAGCAGAGTGCCTTAATGTGCTACCTGTACCGGGTGTATGCTGGTATCTAACCCTGTACGGCCAGCAGAGTGCCTTAATGTGCTACCTGTACCAGGTGTAGGGTGATGCTGTTATCTAACCCTGTACGGCCAGCAGAGTGCCTTAATGTGCTACCTGTACCAGGTGTATGGTGCTGCTGGTATCTAACCCTGTACGGCCAGCAGAGTGCCTTAATGTGCTACCTGTACGGGGTGTAGGGTGCTGCTGGTATCTAACCCTGTACGGCCAGCAGAGTGCCTTAATGTGCTACCTGTACCAGGTGTATGCTGGTATCTAACCCTGTACGGCCAGCAGAGTGCCTTAATGTGCTACCTGTACCGGGTGTAGGGTGCTGCTGGTATCTAACCCTGTACGGCCAGCAGAGTGCCTTAATGTGCTACCTGTACCAGGTGTATGCTGGTATCTAACCCTGTACGGCCAGCAGAGTGCCTTAATGTGCTACCTGTACCAGGTGTATGCTGGTATCTAACCCTGTACGGCCAGCAGAGTGCCTTAATGTGCTACCTGTACCAGGTGTAGGGTGCTGCTGGTATCTAACCCTGTACGGCCAGCAGAGTGCCTTAATGTGCTACCTGTACCAGGGGTAGGGTGCTGCTGGTATCTAACCCTGTACGGCCAGCAGAGTGCCTTAATGTGCTACCTGTACCGGGTCTAGGGTCCTGCTGGTATCTAACCCTGTACGGCCAGCAGAGTGCCTTAATGTGCTACCTGTACCGGGTGTAGGGTCCTGCTGGTATCTAACCCTGTACCGCCAGCAGAGTGCCTTAATGTGCTACCTGTACCGGGTGTAGGGTGCTGCTGGTATCTAACCCTGTACGGCCAGCAGAGTGCCTTAATGTGCTACCTGTACCAGGTGTATGCTGGTATCTAACCCTGTACGGCCAGCAGAGTGCCTTAATGTGCTACCTGTACCGGGTGTAGGGTGCTGCTGGTATCTAACCCTGTACGGCCAGCAGAGTGCCTTAATGTGCTACCTGTACCGGGTGTATGCTGGTATCTAACCCTGTACGGCCAGCAGAGTGCCTTAATGTGCTACCTGTACCGGGTGTAGGGTGCTGCTGGTATCTAACCCTGTACGGCCAGCAGAGTGCCTTAATGTGCTACCTGTACCGGTCCTGCTGGTATCTAACCCTGTACTGCCAGCAGAGTGCCTTAATGTGCTACCTGTACCAGGTGTAGGGTCCTGCTGGTATCTAACCCTGTACGGCCAGCAGAGTGCCTTAATGTGCTACCTGTACCGGGTGTATGCTGGTATCTAACCCTGTACGGCCAGCAGAGTGCCTTAATGTGCTACCTGTACCGGGTGTAGGGTGCTGCTGGTATCTAACCCTGTACTGCCAGCAGAGTGCCTTAATGTGCTACCTGTACCAGGTGTAGGGTGCTGCTGGTATCTAACCCTGTACGGCCAGCAGAGTGCCTTAATGTGCTACCTGTACCGGGTGTATGCTGGTATCTAACCCTGTACGGCCAGCAGAGTGCCTTAATGTGCTACCTGTACCAGGTGTATGCTGGTATCTAACCCTGTACCGCCAGCAGAGTGCCTTAATGTGCTACCTGTACCAGGTGTAGGGTGCTGCTGGTATCTAACCCTGTACGGCCAGCAGAGTGCCTTAATGTGCAACCTGTACCAGGTGTAGGGTCCTGCTGGTATCTAACCCTGTACGGCCAGCAGAGTGCCTTAATGTGCTACCTGTACCGGGTGCTGCTGGTATCTAACCCTGTACGGCCAGCAGAGTGCCTTAATGTGCTACCTGTACCGGGTGTATGCTGGTATCTAACCCTGTACGGCCAGCAGAGTGCCTTAATGTGCTATCTGTACCGGGTGTATGCTGGTATCTAACCCTGTACGGCCAGCAGAGTGCCTTAATGTGCTACCGGTACCGGGTGTAGGGTGCTGCTGGTATCTAACCCTGTACGGCCAGCAGAGTGCCTTAATGTGCTACCTGTACCAGGTGTAGGGTGCTGCTGGTATCTAACCCTGTACGGCCAGCAGAGTGCCTTAATGTGCTACCTGTACCGGGTGTAGGGTGCTGCTGGTATCTAACCCTGTACGGCCAGCAGACTGCCTTAATGTGCTACCTGTACCGGGTGTATGCTGGTATCTAACCCTGTACGGCCAGCAGAGTGCCTTAATGTGCTACCTGTACCAGGTGTAGGGTGCTGCTGGTATCTAACCCTGTACTGCCAGCAGAGTGCCTTAATGTGCTACCTGTACCAGGTGTATGCTGGTATCTAACCCTGTACGGCCAGCAGAGTGCCTTAATGTGCTACCGGTACCGGGTGTAGGGTGCTGCTGGTATCTAACCCTGTACGGCCAGCAGAGTGCCTTAATGTGCTACCTGTACCAGGTGTAGGGTGCTGCTGGTATCTAACCCTGTACGGCCAGCAGAGTGCCTTAATGTGCTACCTGTACGGGTGTATGCTGGTATCTAACCCTGTACGGCCAGCAGAGTGCCTTAATGTGCTACCTGTACCAGGTGTATGCTGGTATCTAACCCTGTACGGCCAGCAGAGTGCCTTAATGTGCTACCTGTACCAGGTGTATGGTGCTGCTGGTATCTAACCCTGTACGGCCAGCAGAGTGCCTTAATGTGCTACCTGTACGGGTGTATGCTGGTATCTAACCCTGTACCGCCAGCAGAGTGCCTTAATGTGCTACCTGTACCGGGTGTAGGGTGCTGCTGGTATCTAACCCTGTACCGCCAGCAGAGTGCCTTAATGTGCTACCTGTACCGGGTGTAGGGTCCTGCTGGTATCTAACCCTGTACGGCCAGCAGAGTGCCTTAATGTGCTACCTGTACCAGGTGTAGGGTCCTGCTGGTATCTAACCCTGTACCGCCAGCAGAGTGCCTTAATGTGCTACCTGTACCAGGTGTATGCTGGTATCTAACCCTGTACGGCCAGCAGAGTGCCTTAATGTGCTACCTGTACCAGGTGTAGGGTCCTGCTGGTATCTAACCCTGTACGGCCAGCAGAGTGCCTTAATGTGCTACCTGTACTGGGTGTAGGGTGCTGCTGGTATCTAACCCTGTACGGCCAGCAGAGTGCCTTAATGTGCTACCTGTACCTGGTGTATGCTGGTATCTAACCCTGTACGGCCAGCAGAGTGCCTTAATGTGCTACCTGTACCGGGTGTATGCTGGTATCTAACCCTGTACCGCCAGCAGAGTGCCTTAATGTGCTACCTGTACCAGGTGTATGCTGGTATCTAACCCTGTACCGCCAGCAGACTGCCTTAATGTGCTACCTGTACGGGTGTTATCTAACCCTGTACGGCCAGCAGAGTGCCTTAATGTGCTACCTGTACGGGTGTAGGGTGCTGCTGGTATCTAACCCTGTACGGCCAGCAGAGTGCCTTAATGTGCTACCTGTACCAGGTGTAGGGTGCTGCTGGTATCTAACCCTGTACGGCCAGCAGAGTGCCTTAATGTGCTACCTGTACCAGGTGTAGGGTGCTGCTGGTATCTAACCCTGTACGGCCAGCAGAGTGCCTTAATGTGCTACCTGTACAGGTGTAGGGTGCTGCTGGTATCTAACCCTGTACGGCCAGCAGAGTGCCTTAATGTGCTACCTGTACCGGTGTATGCTGGTATCTAACCCTGTACGGCCAGCAGAGTGCCTTAATGTGCTACCTGTACCAGGTGTATGCTGGTATCTAACCCTGTACGGCAAGCAGAGTGCCTTAATGTGCTACCTGTACCAGGTGTATGCTGGTATCTAACCCTGTACGGCAAGCAGAGTGCCTTAATGTGCTACCTGTACCGGGTGTAGGGTGCTGCTGGTATCTAACCCTGTACGGCCAGCAGAGTGCCTTAATGTGCTACCTGTACCGGGTGTAGGGTGCTGCTGGTATCTAACCCTGTACGGCAAGCAGAGTGCCTTAATGTGCTACCTGTACCGGGTGTAGGGTGCTGCTGGTATCTAACCCTGTACGGCCAGCAGAGTGCCTTAATGTGCTACCTGTACCGGGTGTATGCTGGTATCTAACCCTGTACGGCCAGCAGAGTGCCTTAATGTGCTACCTGTACCGGGTGTATGCTGGTATCTAACCCTGTACGGCCAGCAGAGTGCCTTAATGTGCTACCTGTACCAGGTGTATGCTGGTATCTAACCCTGTACGGCAAGCAGAGTGCCTTAATGTGCTACCTGTACCAGGTGTAGGGTCCTGCTGGTATCTAACCCTGTACGGCCAGCAGAGTGCCTTAATGTGCTACCTGTACCGGGTGTAGGGTGCTGCTGGTATCTAACCCTGTACGGCCAGCAGAGTGCCTTAATGTGCTACCTGTACCGGGTGTAGGGTGCTGCTGGTATCTAACCCTGTACGGCCAGCAGAGTGCCTTAATGTGCTACCTGTACCGGGTGTATGCTGGTATCTAACCCTGTACGGCCAGCAGAGTGCCTTAATGTGCTACCTGTACCGGGTGTAGGGTGCTGCTGGTATCTAACCCTGTACGGCCAGCAGAGTGCCTTAATGTGCTACCTGTACCGGGTGTATGCTGGTATCTAACCCTGTACGGCCAGCAGAGTGCCTTAATGTGCTACCTGTACCGGGTGTAGGGTGCTGCTGGTATCTAACCCTGTACTGCCAGCAGAGTGCCTTAATGTGCTACCTGTACGGGTGTATGCTGGTATCTAACCCTGTACCGCCAGCAGAGTGCCTTAATGTGCTACCTGTACCGGGTGTATGCTGGTATCTAACCCTGTACGGCCAGCAGAGTGCCTTAATGTGCTACCTGTACCGGGTGTATGGTGCTGCTGGTATCTAACCCTGTACGGCCAGCAGAGTGCCTTAATGTGCTACCTGTACAGGTGTAGGGTGCTGCTGGTATCTAACCCTGTACGGCCAGCAGAGTGCCTTAATGTGCTACCTGTACCGGGTGTAGGGTGCTGCTGGTATCTAACCCTGTACGGCCAGCAGAGTGCCTTAATGTGCTACCTGTACCAGGTGTAGGGTGCTGCTGGTATCTAACCCTGTACGGCCAGCAGAGTGCCTCAATGTGCTACCTGTACCAGGTGTAGGGTGCTGCTGGTATCTAACCCTGTACGGCCAGCAGAGTGCCTTAATGTGCTACCTGTACCAGGTGTATGCTGGTATCTAACCCTGTACCGCCAGCAGACTGCCTTAATGTGCTACCTGTACCGGGTGTAGGGTGGTATCTAACCCTGTACGTCCAGCAGAGTGCCTTAATGTGCTACCTGTACCGGGTGTAGGGTGCTGCTGGTATCTAACCCTGTACGGCCAGCAGAGTGCCTTAATGTGCTACCTGTACCGGGTGTATGCTGGTATCTAACCCTGTACGGCCAGCAGAGTGCCTTAATGTGCTACCTGTACCGGGTGTAGGGTGCTGCTGGTATCTAACCCTGTACGGCCAGCAGAGTGCCTTAATGTGCTACCTGTACCAGGTGTATGCTGGTATCTAACCCTGTACGGCCAGCAGAGTGCCTTAATGTGCTACCTGTACCGGGTGTAGGGTGCTGCTGGTATCTAACCCTGTACGGCCAGCAGAGTGCCTTAATGTGCTACCTGTACCAGGTGTATGCTGGTATCTAACCCTGTACGGCCAGCAGACTGCCTTAATGTGCTACCTGTACCGGGTGTAGGGTGCTGCTGGTATCTAACCCTGTACCGCCAGCAGAGTGCCTTAATGTGCTACCTGTACCAGGTGTAGGGTGCTGCTGGTATCTAACCCTGTACCGCCAGCAGAGTGCCTTAATGTGCTACCTGTACTGGGTGTAGGGTGCTGCTGGTATCTAACCCTGTACGGCCAGCAGAGTGCCTTAATGTGCTACCTGTACCGGGTGTATGCTGGTATCTAACCCTGTACGGCCAGCAGAGTGCCTTAATGTGCTACCTGTACCGGGTGTAGGGTCCTGCTGTTATCTAACCCTGTACGGCCAGCAGAGTGCCTTAATGTGCTACCTGTACCAGGTGTAGGGTCCTGCTGTTATCTAACCCTGTACGGCCAGCAGAGTGCCTTAATGTGCTACCTGTACCAGGTGTAGGGTCCTGCTGTTATCTAACCCTGTACCGCCAGCAGAGTGCCTTAATGTGCTACCTGTACCAGGTGTATGCTGGTATCTAACCCTGTACGGCCAGCAGAGTGCCTTAATGTGCTACCTGTACCGGGTGTAGGGTGCTGCTGGTATCTAACCCTGTACGGCCAGCAGACTGCCTTAATGTGCTACCTGTACCGGGTGTATGCTGGTATCTAACCCTGTACGGCCAGCAGACTGCCTTAATGTGCTACCTGTACCAGGTGTAGGGTCCTGCTGGTATCTAACCCTGTACGGCCAGCAGAGTGCCTTAATGTGCTACCTGTACCAGGTGTAGGGTGCTGCTGGTATCTAACCCTGTACGGCCAGCAGAGTGCCTTAATGTGCTACCTGTACCGGGTGTAGGGTGCTGCTGGTATCTAACCCTGTACGGCCAGCAGAGTGCCTTAATGTGCTATCTGTACCGGGTGTATGCTGGTATCTAAACCTGTACGGCCAGCAGAGTGCCTTAATGTGCTACCTGTACCGGGTGTAGGGTGCTGCTGGTATCTAACCCTGTACGGCCAGCAGAGTGCCTTAATGTGGTACCTGTACCGGTCCTGCTGGTATCTAACCCTGTACGGCCAGCAGAGTGCCTTAATGTGCTACCTGTACCAGGTGTATGCTGGTATCTAACCCTGTACGGCCAGCAGAGTGCCTTAATGTACTACCTGTACCGGGTGTAGGGTGCTGCTGGTATCTAACCCTGTACGGCCAGCAGAGTGCCTTAATGTGGTACCTGTACCGGTCCTGCTGGTATCTAACCCTGTACGGCCAGCAGAGTGCCTTAATGTGCTACCTGTACCAGGTGTATGCTGGTATCTAACCCTGTACGGGCAGCAGAGTGCCTTAATGTGCTACCTGTACCAGGTGTAGGGTGCTGCTGGTATCTAACCCTGTACGGCCAGCAGAGTGCCTTAATGTGCTACCTGTACCGGGTGTAGGGTGCTGCTGGTATCTAACCCTGTACGGCCAGCAGAGTGCCTTAATGTGCTACCTGTACGGGTGTAGGGTGCTGCTGGTATCTAACCCTGTACGGCCAGCAGAGTGCCTTAATGTGCTACCTGTACCAGGTGTAGGGTGCTGCTGGTATCTAACCCTGTACGGCCAGCAGAGTGCCTTAATGTGCTACCTGTACCAGGTGTATGCTGGTATCTAACCCTGTACCGCCAGCAGAGTGCCTTAATGTGCTACCTGTACCAGGTGTAGGGTGCTGCTGGTATCTAACCCTGTACGGCCAGCAGAGTGCCTTAATGTGCTACCTGTACAGGTGTAGGGTGATGCTGGTATCTAACCCTGTACGGCCAGCAGAGTGCCTTAATGTGCTACCTGTACCGGGTGTAGGGTCCTGCTGTTATCTAACCCTGTACCGCCAGCAGAGTGCCTTAATGTGCTACCTGTACCGGGTGTAGGGTCCTGCTGGTATCTAACCCTGTACCGCCAGCAGAGTGCCCTACCTGGGGTCGGTATGATGCAGCCGGGGTGGGTCTAGGCTTCATTCATGCATCATGCCGGCCCTTCAGGAATAAATCAGCCTTACACAGTCAGCATGATGCATGAATGCAGCCTTGGCGAGCCTACATGTCAGGGCTGCATTCATGCATCATGATGACGTTTAAGTACTAAGCAGTCTCAAAGGGCTCCGTGACAACCTCTGTCACTCTCCGTACCTGTAAGCACCTGACGACACAGTCACCATTTTGTGTTGACCTGTTATAGACCAAGTCTGTGCAGGACCAGCTACCACCAGGACCCTTACCTAGTGGTGGCAGGAGTCTGTACAGGACTAGGTACCACCAGGACCCTTACCTAATTGTGGCAGGAGTCTGTGCAGGACTAGGTACCACCAGGACCCTCACCTAGTTGTGGCAGGAGTCTGTACAGGACTAGGTACCACCAAGACCCTCACCTAGTTGTGGCAGGAGTCTGTACAGGACCAGCTACCACCAGGACCCTCACCTAGTTGTGGCAGGAGTCTGTACAGGACTGGGTACCACCCGGACCCTCACCTAGTTGTGGCAGGAGTCTGTACAGGACCAGGTACCACCAGGACCCTCACCTAGTTGTGGCAGGAGTCTGTACAGGACTAGGTACCACCAGGACCCTCACCTAGTTGTGGCAGGGGTCTGTACAGGACTAGGTACCACCAGGACCCTTACCTAGTTGTGGCAGGAGTCTGTACAGGACCAGGTACCACCAGGACCCTCACCTAGTTGTGGCAGGAGTCTGTACAGGACTAGGTACCACCAGGACCCTCACCTAGTGGTGGCAGGAGTCTGTACAGGACTAGGTACCACCAGGACCCTCACCTAGTTGTGGCAGGAGTCTGTACAGGACTAGGTACCACCAGGACCCTCACCTAGTTGTGGCAGGAGTCTGTACAGGACTAGGTACCACCAGGACCCTTTCCTAGTGGTGGCAGGAGTCTGTACAGGACTAGGTACCACCAGGACCCTTTCCTAGTGGTGGCAGGAGTCTGTACAGGACTAGCTACCACCTTTCCTGTCATCAGCGTGACCTCTGTGGCCACTTCACAAGTAGCCACCTCTATCAGTGGGACATATCTCTATAATTCCAGTAAGGCCAACACAATGTGTTTCACGCATCCAACCTCTACCAATAACACCGGGCGGACCCCCGCATGTCTTTTTCCAATAATTATCATTAATATTTGTTCTGTTGCTAATACCCGAGTCTGGCTTATTGGTCATATCATTCATGCATCATAATGACAGTGAGCATAGCGCATTAAAACACCATGCAACCCTTGAAGGGTTAAAGCCGTTATCTACAAATCCTGATCAACAGAGCCTAGGACAAAAGGATTCCTGCAACCAATTCAAAATATGCTATCAATCATGAGGAACAAGAATCTGGCATTTGTTTTTAGATTCAAGATGCCTAACCCCCCCTCCCCACAACGTCCCCTCTAAAGTTAAAACATTGGAACGTAATTCAATTTTTATGCATGATTTATACACGTTTATAATAGGGGTGTCATGGGGGACGCACTACTAAATAGCTTTGGACGCCTAAAAGGTAAAAAAGGTAGAATTTGACGCTACTCCACAAAACAAGTTTAATTTGGTTAATTAGAAATATTATCTAGTGCTGGTTGGTGCATGGCACTGTGTGTGAAGGTAGAGGTGTCTGTAGAAAGGGGCCTCTAACACCCAGACCAGCTTGGATGTAGCCTGGGCATCAGTCTACTCATTCTGTGTAGAGTTTGGATACAATCAATGAAGGAATCATACAAGCTGCATATAAAGTTTTTTTGGAATTGCATCCTGATTTGTATACACCAGTATTGCATAGCTTATACTTTTTGTCTCCTGATATATTTTAATATTGATATTCATCATTACCATTCAATGTTAACGTTCTGTATTAATGAATCAACAATAATTCAGATATATGTGTCTAAATTCTATACACCCGTATTATATTGCTACTAAGGGGCAACACTTCATCTCTACTAAAGTCAAGCATAACGATACTGTACCAGGTATGCATTTATTTTTATAATCGGATAAATCGTAGCATTTCACTATGGCGATGATGACCGTAATAATAACACATGACACTGGATGATGGTTTGGCGTGTTCAATAACTTATATCATACTCACAGGCACATTTCAGCCCCACATGTATTGAATAAAAAAACAGTAACTAGGTAGTCTACAGCGAACACAGCAGGGTAACACGATGCATTACACTATACACAAAATGTTACATAATATGTGACACAAAGATACCATTTGAAGTCTGTTTATCCCCACCTATTTATCCTTACAAATGCTGGATAACAGAATAATATAACTAAACCTTACACATACCCCATAACAAACTGATACTGATATTTATCGTCTAGATGGGTTTTAACGCCTCTAGGGTGAGAACAGGTGGAGGAAAAAAGCGATGTTTCCAGAGCCCAGTTGTGTTATTCCCCTATCTGTGGGAGCCACATGCCGCAGCAGACAGGACGCAGCCTGCATGACGCCTCTACCACGCCCTCTGGTGGCCACCTGCTGACACTACAGCCTGCATGCCGCCTCTACCACGCCCCCTGGTGCTGACACTACAGCCTGCATGACGCCTCTACCACGCCCCCTGGTGGCCACCTGCTGACACTACAGCCTGCATGCCGCCTCTACCACGCCCTCTGGTGGCCACCTGCTGACACTACAGTCTGCATGACGCCTCTACCACGCCCTCTGGTGCTGACACTACAGCCTGCATGACGCCTCTACCACGCCCCCTGGTGGCCACCTGCTGACACTACAGTCTGCATGACGCCTCTACCACGCCCCCTGGTGGCCACCTGCTGACACTACAGTCTGCATGCCGCCTCTACCAGGCCCCCTGGTGGCCACCTGCTGACACTACAGTCTGCATGACGCCTCTACCAGGCCCCCTGGTGGCCACCTGCTGACACTACAGCCTGCATGACGCCTCTACCAGGCCCCCTGGTGGCCACCTGCTGACACTACAGCCTGCATGACGCCTCTACCACGCCCCCTGGTGGTGACACTACAGCCTGCATGCCGCCTCTACCACCCCCCCTGGTGGCCACCTGCTGACACTACAGCCTGCATGACGCCTCTACCACGCCCCCTGGTGGCCACCTGCAGACACTACAGCCTGCATGCCGCCTCTACCACGCCCTCTGGTGGCCACCTGCTGACACTACAGTCTGCATGACGCCTCTACCACGCCCCCTGGTGGCCACCTGCTGACACTACAGTCTGCATGACGCCTCTACCACGCCCCCTGGTGGCCACCTGCTGACACTACAGCCTGCATGACGCCTCTACCACGCCCTCTGGTGGCCACCTGCTGACACTACAGTCTGCATGACGCATCTACCAGGCCCCCTGGTGGCCACCTGCAGACACTACAGCCTGCATGACGCCTCTACCACGCCCCCTGGTGGCCACCTGCTGACACTACAGCCTGCATGACGCCTCTACCACGCCCTCTGGTGGCCACCTGCTGACACTACAGTCTGCATGACGCATCTACCAGGCCCCCTGGTGGCCTCCTGCTGACACTACAGCCTGCATGACGCATCTACCAGGCCCCCTGGTGGCCACCTGCTGACACTACAGCCTGCATGACGCCTCTACCACGCCCCCTGGTGGCCACCTGCTGACACTACAGCCTGCATGACGCCTCTACCACGCCCTCTGGTGGCCACCTGCTGACACTACAGTCTGCATGACGCCTCTACCACGCCCCCTGGTGCTGACACTACAGTCTGCATGACGCCTCTACCACGCCCCCTGGTGGCCACCTGCTGACACTACAGCCTGCATGACGCCTCTACCACGCCCCCTGGTGGCCACCTGCTGACACTACAGCCTGCATGACGCCTCTACCACGCCCCCTGGTGGCCACCTGCTGACACTACAGTCTGCATGACGCATCTACCACGCCCCCTGGTGGCCACCTGCTGACACTACAGTCTGCATGACGCATCTACCACGCCCCCTGGTGGCCACCTGCAGTAGTATAGTATGTATCGGAACGGGACTATAGTTAAGTACTGTTTATTACTCAATCGACCTGCAGCCAATCAGAAGCCTCCATTTGACTGGAAGTGACGTCACATGTCCATATAAGGGCATACCGGAAGTGACGTCACGTGACCTTGACCTAGTTAGAGGTCAAGGTCATGACTCAGCCAATCAGAGGCTTCCATTTGACCGGAAGTGACGTCACACGCCCATATAAGGGCATACCGGAAGTGACGTCATGTGACCTTCACATGTACATATAAGGGCATACCGGAAGTGACGTCAAGTGACCTTGACTTAGTTAGAGGCTTCTGATTGGCTGGTACACCGGAAGTGACCCATTTATGCAAATGAGGGGCCTACTTCTGGTCAAATGGAGACCTCTGATTGGTTGGGTCATGAAGAAATGTGTCTCTTAATTTAATTTTGTTTAGGAAGTGATCGATTTTAGGATCACGCGACCGGAAGTGACCTGATGAGTCACGTGACTAGAAGTGACGACGACACATGCCTTAATTAGACGATTCAGCAGCGACCGGAGGAAGTGTCACTTTAAGAGGACACGCTAGTTAATTGTTATAATTGTTTTACTTACTAATAAAAGAAGACGTATGAAAATAAACACAACAATAATTTTATTTATTTTTTTATTTTCTTTTTTTCAATTCTAATAACACTCTATTTTTGAAAAGATGCGCTCAATCAATCAATAACACACTTTTTTTCATATTTTAAAGGACTCGTTGTCACACCGTTAGAATGCACGCGACGCTTATAATACAAGTAGCGCACGTCATCTTTTCTCTATGGTGTAAGTGTCCATTTTTGGTTCGTACCACTTTTGAAATTTATATTTACCGCAAGGAGAGTTTTTCGTTTTCGAAAACATTTAAGAAGACGACTGTTTCTTAGGGTTTTGTTACTTCTGTACACTTTTTTTGAGATTTTCTTTCACCGGTGCCGCTGATTTGATCGTAGCAAATGTAAGTCTTAGGGTTGACACTTAGGATCCCGTCACCTTCTCACGCCGCTTTCTTTTCTTTCTGAAGTATGTCTCTCTCAGGCGAGGTTTGACTACACACAGGCAAACATCAGAGGCACCCAATAGCGCTAATTCTACCTTCAGACAAAGGTCAGGCACTGCTGGACTATAATAGATGGGTCAAGGGCTATTCTAGTGAGGGTCAGGCTACGCCGGACATTCAATAAAAAGCTGGAGTTTGGCAAACTTGCTTTTGAAAGTCTGACCATGCGGGATCCTCATGCCATAGTCTGGCAATGCTGAACTCTTGGGAGAGTATGCCGGACTCTTGCTGGCCAGACTTTCAAGCAAATTTGCCAAAGTCCAGCTTGTTATTGAATTTCCGGCATAGCCTGACCCTCAGTAGAATAGTCCTTGACTCATCTATTATAGGCCAGCAGCGCCTGACCCTTGTATGAGAGTAGTATTGGCGACATTGGCCGACTCTGATATTTACCCGTGTGTACGGCGGGAGGAGGGGGTTCACAGCCACTGCTTGCGCTTATAGAGCGCTACTAGCGGAGGTCTGGATGAGGAGACTACGGCGTTTGTCTTTTAAAAAAAATGACCATGGTACATGTCGATGTCGCTTAATTATGCTCATATCTCATGGTGATTTTAAGAATTGCTCATGTCACCTGTCACTATGTTTTTCAAGCTTCATGTCAAATGTCACTAGGTCTCATGTCGAATGTCGATGCTAAGAAACAGACATGACGTCATCTCGAATTTAGCGGTCTACACTACCGCTGCTGCTGCTGCTTGTGCAGCTCGTGCAGCTGTTGCAGCTGCTGACAGCTGCAGCTGCTGTAGTTGCTGTCACTGGTTGCTGTTGACAGATGCTGCTGCTTGTGCTGCTCGTGCAGCCGCTGCTGCGGCTGCTGACGTTATCACGGATTCCGCTGACAGTTGTTTCTGCTTGTGCTGCTTGCGCTGCTCGTGCAGCTGCTGCAGCTGCTGACGATGTCACGGATACTGTTGACAGATGTGGTTGCTTGTTCTGCTTGTGCAGCTGCTGCTGCTGCTGCTGACGATGTCACGGATGCCGCTGACAGATACTGCTGCTTGTGCTGCACGAGACTGAGTAGCCGCTATTACTAATGCTACTAATACTAGTATGAGAAAATACATTTAGTCAATTGATTAAATCAAGGAGGTTTTCTGACTTCAGTGGATCGTTTAGCCATCGGCCACAGGCAAAACTTGAAACCATTTTATACATGGGACAATTGGCAGAGTCGAAACGTGTTGGTACCATAGGGTCGATCATGTTCATCATCAGTTCAGGCAAAGGAAGTGTGTCGACAGCACGCGAAAACTTCATGTCTGAATGTTTCAACACAAGACTTTTTATCACACTCACACAGCTGCTTTGAAGAGTGAATCCTTGACCAAACTTGTGCTTTTCCAACACAGCTTCGGCCTCTTTCTGTGCAGTAAGTGATCTCTCTTTCGGGTTCATCTCAGTGCTGTCTAGCATGTCCTCAAAGTCTTTAACATAATGTTCCAACGGACTACAAATGATGGACTCCAGATCATCGTCCGCATATGTCGTCTCCTCGCACCATATTGTGTCTTCGCCTGTTTCGAATTCCGTCATTTTCTTGACAATCTCCTCCTGAGTGCCTTGCATATATCGAAGCTCCTTCAAGGAGTTGATAACTTGTATGGCGAAGACTGACAAACTTGAAGGAATTTCACCACAGTCAGGCCAAGTATACGGAGCTAAGAAAAATAGCTCTAACAAAATCTTCTCCCTCTGTCCAAATGAAACTACTGTTCCGATGAAGTTGAAGCATGCTTCTATCCATTGCTCCTTGGTGACGTCCTTCCAATGTTTCTTTACCTCACATGCATCATAGGGCACCGTTTCTCTTCTTGCTTCAAGTGGGAGTTGCTTTTTCTTTCTTGGACTCATTTCGAGAGGGTTTCGATGCTCTGTAGCGTCAACACTTTCATAAATAAAGAAAATAGCAGAACTAACCATCGTAACGTGCTGAGCGAGCGTAGAGTGGACGATGCTAGGAAGATGAAGGGCGGGTGGAGAAAGTGTGACTGGTGACAGCGGCGTTTCACTCCTTATGTACCCTGTCCTAGATAAGCCTCTTAAACGGCTGAAAAGACTCTCTAAGTACAGAGCTTCTACCGCAGGTGGGTTTAGACTTAAGCAGCTTAGTTCACACACATGTCTGTTAGAAAAAGCTACTTGCACACGTGCCTTCCTTTTTTCACTAGTATTCACCCTCTGCCGACTTATAAGACACCTATACACTCTTTCTCGTGAAATCTATGGAAGATGATGGAAGGACCACTGACTACATTTTCTTTGATCAGAGCGTGGAGGACGGCGTCGAACGGAGGGAACGTTGTGAACACAGCTTATAGGTTTTTTGGAAGAGGCCTTGTAAAGTCAAACTGGCGAGAGAGATGGCGTCTTTCAACATGACAATGCTGCTATGTTGGAAAAAAATAGCGTGATTTTTTCAAAAAGCTTCTATGAAAGATTTGACGTCTTCGTTGTTGTAGTGGATCAAGTAATCTGTCATAGTTTGCTTCTTCTTGTCATACTAAACTTTCTGACATGTGGCGTAGTCGGATTTCGGCCATTTTGACGCCCGTCAGTTCGCTGTCAAAAGTCGATCTCGGTGGCAGGGTTTTTTTGTTTACTAGTTTCTTGGTATACGTCATCCATTCGTAAGTATAAAGCAACCTTTCTCTTCGTTTGTAGTGAAAGCTCGCAAATAATTCGCGTAGCTGTAACCAAGTGCTAAAAAAGTTGACTACTACGTCCAAGAAAACTGTGTGTAAACCGTCAACTATTGATTGCTTCTCTTTATGACGCTGAATTGTTGGTTTCTTCGGTCTCCGGAGGCAAATAACGAGTGAAGGCGTATTTTTTGATCAGGTTCAAGTCGTAACTCTCCGAGTTGAAGCGTACGACTGGAGCTTGACGGATGTATCTCAGAAGCCGCTTCTTCAGTTGAACTAAGGGTTGTCTGGTGTGAGCTGCAGCGAAGCCGCCTGGAGAAGGGGTGAATGTCGCTTCCTCTAGCAGGAGAGCTTCACCTATCGCTACATGTAACTTCGCTAAGGTTGGTCGGTAAACTTCTAGCACAGCTTTCTCGATGACTTTGGCGTTCTCGTTTATGTGATTTTAAACTCGGTCTAACAAGGGGTTGGAATCTGCGTCGGATTCTCTGACGTACGCTGCCCCTCCTACCCCGGAAAGTCGTATGCGACGCTAGCCGACATCGCTGCATAGAGGGCAAAACTTAGGTATTGTTCTTCATTTTTCTACGGGTCACTCGTGATTGTACGGTCTTTTAAAAATTTTGAAACACTTTTCGCAAACGTCCTGCGGCATGTTTTTCTTTTTTTTGTTTTTTCACTTATTTACCAAATATTAAAAAAATAAACGTTATTTATCACTTCGAATACTAGACGCCTCTTACCACAAGATGCTATTAGCATAGTGAAAGACGCCTGTAGTGTAGGATCGAATTCAACCGATGTCCATCTTACTGCAGGGATCAGACGAGAGTGGTCAACACTGTTTTGTCACAGCTCAGTTTTATTTCTTTGGGTACAGCTGCATACAACCCTTGAACATACATTGCGACGTCGCCGCGTCCCATGTCGTCTTCTAACACTTTCATCAGAGCCATAGGCTCAGACGTCTCGTTGTACTTCCAAGCTTTCAGCACTTCATAGACAGGGTTCTTCACAGTCCTGTCAGAAGGCACAGGTTGAGAGATGGAAGCTACTTCATGAGAAGTCAACCCTAAGTAGATCCCTATGGTCTTCCAGTCTCTAGGGCAGAGCTCAGCTAAAAGAGAGAAATATTTCTGCACTTTCCACTCCATGTCTCCACTCTCTAAGCCATCCCACATGTCATGCTTGTCCATGTACTCACGTGAGAATTTGATGAGGTCCATACGGTAAGATTCTTCCAAGGCGGTGGCTAGGTCCTTCCACCTACTAGTACAACTTTTCTGGTACCAAGTAGTGAACATTTCTCTAGCTTGAGTTATGACGCTTGTCTCACAACTGAGATATCCCATATCCTTCAAGTTCACTTCAAGGTATGAACCTAACCGTATGTAATCTGATGTCGGCAACTTACTACTTATTTTCAGTAGCATAGCGTCTGACAAGTATCCTAACGGCTCTGCTGTGAAGTATGATGATACAGGTACTACTGCAGCAGAACCAATAACAGGAGTAGCGTCTGCGCTGGTATCAGACGACTCGTTGTCGGAACAGGGCAACCACACGAGTTCGTAAGGTGGTGGTGAGGGCAGTCGCCACGGACCGGACGCGCTACCAGTGGAAATGAGGTCGAAAAACGGACTGTGCGCCCGTGACCCTTCGGGTTCCTCGTACGCCTCGTCGTCAGCGTCGTTCTCTGTTTCACCCTGTTGCTTTAGGACATGCATGTCTACTACGCGCTGCTGGGGCTGAGTGTCCGAATAGCTGTAAGTCTCAGCGCGAGCAGCGTTGATGGCGTCGGTTGATGAAGCGGTGGAGAGGTTCTGTGCAACGTGCTGCGTGTCAGTACTAGTAGCGGTAGTCGCAGCAAGAGGTGTAGCAGCAGCAGCAGCAGCAGCAGCAGCAGCAGCAGCAGCAGGAGCAAGCGCAGCGCTAGCAGGTGCAGCAGTAGCAGGCGCAGCAGTAGCAGGCACAGCAGCAGCAGGCACAGCAGCCTCAGCAAGCGCAGCAGTAACAGGCACAGCAGTAACAGGCGCGGCAGCAGCAGCAGCAGCAGCAGCAGGCACAGCAGTAACAGGCGCGGCAGCAGCAGCAGCAGCAGCAGCAGTAGCAGCAGCACTAGCAGCACGAGGATCACTAGCAGCCGCAGCAGGCGCAGCAGTAGCGTGCTCAGCAGCAACAACCGTCGCGAGTGTAACAACGTCGCTACTACGACGACTACTACTACCACTACTACTGCTGTGTGCGCTCGCTACAGCGGGAGGGTGATAAGACCAAGCGGTTGCGGCGGTAGTCTCAATTTCAGTAGCAAGAGGAGACGCTGACAGTAAACGATCACCGTTCTGCGTATTCTTCTTGTTCTTGAACTCGATTAGATCCTTGGACGACAGTAGTTGTTGTGTTTTGCTCATGGTGGTGCCTGTAGAGAGCAGCAAAAGACTGAGTGAGTGAACGGGTGTTTCCAGGCCCGTTATATACTCCTTCTCGCTTCTAGAGCTAAGCTACTTACAGCTCTCTTCAGCTGCCGCCGGCTGACCGGTGACCATTCACAAAGAGAAACAAAAAGTCATAAGGCATGACGTTTTCAGCTGGATCCCTTTCCCCCTCCCCTTTGAGAGATCGACTGACACAAGCTAAGCTACTTACTGCCTTGTTCAGCAATTCAACGCGCGTTAGCTGTATAAAGGATTAAGCAGTTGCTGCCGCCAGCTGACCGGCGGACATTCCCAAAGAGAAACAAAAGACATAAGTCATGACGTTTTCAGCTGGATCTCTTTCCCCCCTCCCTCCTTTTTTTTTGAGAGATGGACTGCCATGAGCGGGCGGTGTACCGACTGTACTAATTCAACGCGCATTAGCTGTATAAAGGATTAAGCAGTCATGAGCTTAGAGTGTGTATACAAAAAAACTACAGGAGGCGTGTAGTGTGAAGCAGGACCCCCTAAGACGGGAGTGTCTGTCTGTGAGTAGAGTCGTGTGCATGTGGTGAGCGACTTAAGTGTAAAACAAAAAAAAATCACCGCCTCCTGCCGTGGTGAGTAGACTGGCCGGCGGCGGCCGGCTAGTTCAATAGGGGTGACAGCTGATTAAGGCTGTGCATGAAAATCCGATTTTCACCTGACCTCTGACGTTTGTTACAATGAATGCCAAAGGGGGAGAGAGTTGTCCTCAGGTAGGGGGTAGGAGGTAAGGCTAATGGATAAGGAAAAAAAACACCATTTTCAGCTGGCCACCACAGATGGCGATGACATACCCCTCGTCATCTAAGCTCTTAAGAAGCTCTTACGGAACGGAGCGGCTGCTGGACAGCTGGGGTGAGTAGACCGGCCGGCGGCGGCTAGCTAGTTCAATAGGAGTGACAGCTGACTAAGGCTGTGCATGAAAATCCGATTTTCACCTGACCTCTGACGTTTGTTACAATGAATGCTAAAGGGGGAGAGAGTCGTCCTCAGGTAGGGAGTAGGAGGTAAGGCTAATGGATAAAGAAAAAACACCATTTTCAGCTGGCCACCAAAGATGGTGATGACATTCCCCTCGTCATCTAAGCTCTTAAGAAGCTCTTACGGAGCGGAGCGGCTGCTGGACAGCTGGGGTGCTGTTGGAAATAGGATTAAACTCCCTCTGTATAAAAGCTCTGATTTCTGTTGGAAAAAAACCATATCACCTCTGACCACAGTAACGTCTACTACCACCACCACCAGCACCACCGCCGCTGCCACCGCCGCCGCCGC
This sequence comes from Harmothoe impar, assembly GCA_947462335.1. NCBI lineage: Eukaryota > Metazoa > Annelida > Polychaeta > Phyllodocida > Polynoidae > Harmothoe > Harmothoe impar. Next base: position 69,573,262 of record OX381717.1, on the reverse strand, counting down.
CGCCAGTCACAGCTGATCGCCTCATTAAAGCATGTGACGTCGTCGCTTCTAGTCACTTGCTTCATCAAGTCGCTTCCAGGCACGTGATCTTAAAGACCCTCACTTCTTAAACAAAAAAAACGAAGAGACACGCTTCTTCCTCTCGAGAGGAAGAATGACGTATATAAGGAGGCTGACACGTGTATAGGCGCCTTATTAGTCGGCAAGGGGTAAATACTAGTGAAAAAGGAAGGCAGGTGTGCAGGTAGCTTTCTAACAGACACGTGTGTGCACTAAGCTGCTTAAGTCTAAACCCACCTGCAGTAGTCAAGTAGCATGTGAAAACTTACTTAACAGATCACTTAATTGAGTAGAGACTCTGTACTGAGAGAGTCTTTTCAGCTGTTTAAGAGGATTATCTAGGACAGGGTACATAAGGAGTGAAACGCCGCTCTCACCCATCACACTTTCTCGACTCGCCCTTCATCATCGTAGCATCGTCCACTCCACGCTCGCTCAGCATGTTATGAGGGTTATTTCTACCTTTACAGCTTCTTTTCTTATCGAAGTGTCGACGCTACAGAGCATCAAAACTCTCCAAATGAGTCCAAGAAAGAAAAAGCAACTCCCACTAGAAGCAAGAAGAGAAACAGTGCCCTATGATGCATGTGAGGTAAAGAAACATTGGAAGGACGTCACCAAGGAGCAATGGATAGAAGCATGCTTCAACTTCATCGGAACGGAAGTAGTTTCATTTGGACAGAGGGAGAAAATTTTGTTGGAGCTATTTTTCTTAGCTCCGTATAGTTGGCGTGACTGTAGTGGTGAAATTCCTTCAGGTTTTTCAGGGTTCGGCATACAAGTTATCTGGTCTTTGAAGGAGCTTCGATATATGCAACGCACTCACGAGGAGATTGTTCAGAAAATGACGGAATTCGAAACAGGAGAAGACACAATATGGTGCGAGGAGACGACATATGCGGACGATGATCTGGAGTACATCATTTGTAGCCCGTTGGAACATTATGTTAAAGACTTTGAGGACATGCTAGCCAGCACTGCGATGACCCCGAAAGAGAGATCCCTTACTGCACAGAAGGAGGCCAAAGCTGTGTTGGAAAAGCTCAAGTTTGGTCAAGGATTCACTCTTCAAAGCAGCTGTGTGAGTGTGATAAAAAGTGTTGTGTTGAAACATCCGGACATGAAGTTTTCGCGTGCTGTCGACACACTTCCTTTGCCTGAACTGATGATGAACATGATCGACCCCATCGTACCAACATGTTTCGACTCTGCCAATTGCCCCATGTATAAAATGGTTTCAAGTTTTGCCTGTGGCCGATGGCTAAACGATCCACTGAAGTCAGAAAACCTCCTTGATTTAGTCGACTGACTAAATGTATTTTCTCATACTAGTATTAGTAGCATTAGTAATAGCGGCTACTCGGTCTCGTGCAGCACAAGCAGCAGCATCTGTCAGCAGCATCCGTGACATCGTCAGCAGCAGCAGCACGATCAGCACAAGCAGCAGCTGCTGCAGCAGCTGCACAAGCAGCACAAGCAGCATCATCTGTCAGCAGCATCCGTGACATCGTCAGCAGCAGCAGCAGCAGCAGCAGCTGCACGAGTAGCACAAGCAGCAGCATCTGTCAACAGCATCCGTGACATCGTCAGCAACTGCAGCAGCTGCACGAGCAGCACAAGCAGCAGCAGCTGTCAGCAGCTGCAGCAGCTGCACGAGCAGCACAAGCAGCAGCACCGACAGCAGCAGCAACAGCAAATCAGCAGCAGCAACAGCAGCAGCAGCAGCAGCAGCAGCAGCAGCGGCAATGTGGACCGCTAAATTCGAGATGGTGACATACCTGTTTCTTAGAATCGACATTCGACATGAGGTCTAGTGACATTTGACATGAAGCTTGAAAAACATAGTGACAGGTGACATGAGCAATTCTTAAAATCGACATGAGATATGAACATAATTAAGCGACATCGACATGCGCCATGGCTATTTTTTATTTTTTTTGAAGACAACCGCCATAGCTTCCTTATCCAGACCTCCACTAGTAGTGCTCTATAAGCGCAAGCTTTGCCTTAAGAGAGCTGTGGCTGTGAACCCTCTCCTCTCTCTGTACACACAGGTAAATATCAGAGTCAGCCAATGTCGCCAATACTACTCTCATACAAGGGTCAGGCGCTGCTGGACTATAATAGATGAGTCAAGGACTGTTCTACTGAGGGTCAGGCTAGGCCGGACATTCAATAACGGGCTGGACTTTGGCAAATTTGCTTGAAAGTCTAGCCAGCAAGAGATGCACATCATCATAAACGCAATCATGATACCTTTCATTGTAAGTAGACGAACCAGTAGCCTCGCCTCTCTGCCCTCTAAAAGAGAGGGCAGAGAAGCGAGTCTCACTCTTAAAAAACCCTTCCCCTCCCCCCCTCCCCCCCCATGCATCTTAAAGAGTGCCCCCCAGAGTGCCCCTCCCCCCCCCTCCCTCCTAGAAAAAAAGAGCCGCATTTTTGAATTATTTTTTAGCAAGCTTTCAGCTTGCTTTTTTTCTTTTTTAAAATTTATTTATCCATAAAAATCTCAAGTGACTTATTTTGAAATTCGCGCCAACCTAGTAGTCACGTGACCCCCTTAAGTATGTCACTTCCAGTCACGTGACCTATTTGAATTTCCCGCCAACATGGTGGTCACATGACCCTCTTAAGTAGGTCACTTCCGGTCACGTGACCTATTTGAATTTCCCGCCCAAAGGTCACGTGACCGGAAGTAGGTCACTTCCGGTCACGTGACCTATTTGAATTTCCCGCCAAAAGGGAGGCCTCTCATTGGCTGCTTTTGAATTTCCCGCCAAAAGGGAGGCCTCTGATTGGCTGCAGGTCGATTGAGTAATAAACAGTACTTAACTATAGTCCCGTTCCGATACATACTATACTACTACCTGCTGACACTACAGTCTGCATGACGCATCTACCACGCCCCCTGGTGGCCACCTGCTGACACTACAGCCTGCATGACGCCTCTACCACGCCCCCTGGTGGCCACCTGCTGACACTACAGCCTGCATGACGCCTCTACCACGCCCCCTGGTGGCCACCTGCTGACACTACAGCCTGCATGACGCCTCTACCACGCCCTCTGGTGCTGACACTAAAGCCTGCATGCCGCCTCTACCACGCCCCCTGGTGCTGACACTACAGCCTGCATGACGCCTCTACCACGCCCCCTGGTGGCCACCTGCTCACACTACAGTCTGCATGACGCCTCTACCACGCCCCCTGGTGGCCACCTGCTGACACTACAGCCTGCATGACGCCTCTACCACGCCCCCTGGTGCTGACACTACAGCCTGCATGACGCCTCTACCACGCCCCCTGGTGGCCACCTGCTGACACTACAGCCTGCATGACGCCTCTACCACGCCCCCTGGTGCTGACACTACAGCCTGCATGACGCCTCTACCACGCCCCCTGGTGGCCACCTGCTGACACTACAGCCTGCATGCCGCCTCTACCACGCCCCCTGGTGCTGACACTACAGCCTGCATGCCGCCTCTACCACGCCCCCTGGTGGCCACCTGCTGACACTACAGTCTGCATGACGCCTCTACCACGCCCCCTGGTGGCCACCTGCTCACACTACAGTCTGCATGACGCCTCTACCACGCCCCCTGGTGCTGACACTACAGCCTGCATGACGCCTCTACCACGCCCCCTGGTGCTGACACTACAGCCTGCATGACGCCTCTACCACGCCCCCTGGTGGCCACCTGCTGACACTACAGCCTGCATGACGCCTCTACCACGCCCCCTGGTGCTGACACTACAGCCTGCATGACGCCTCTACCACGCCCCCTGGTGGCCACCTGCTGACACTACAGTCTGCATGCCGCCTCTACCACGCCCCCTGGTGCTGACACTACAGCCTGCATGACGCCTCTACCACGCCCCCTGGTGGCCACCTGCTGACACTACAGTCTGCATGCCGCCTCTACCACGCCCCCTGGTGCTGACACTACAGTCTGCATGACGCCTCTACCACGCCCCCTGGTGGCCACCTGCTGACACTACAGTCTGCATGCCGCCTCTACCACGCCCCCTGGTGCTGACACTACAGTCTGCATGACGCCTCTACCACGCCCCCTGGTGCTGACACTACAGCCTGCATGACGCCTCTACCACGCCCCCTGGTGCTGACACTACAGCCTGCATGCCGCCTCTACCACGCCCCCTGGTGGCCACCTGCTGACACTACAGCCTGCATGACGCCTCTACCACGCCCCCTGGTGGCCACCTGCTGACACTACAGCCTGCATGACGCCTCTACCACGCCCCCTGGTGGCCACCTGCTGACACTACAGTCTGCATGACGCATCTACCACGCCCTCTGGTGGCCTCCTGCTGACACTACAGGCTGCATGCCGCCTCTACCACGCCCCCTGGTGGCCACCTGCTGACACTACAGCCTGCATGACGCCTCTACCACGCCCCCTGGTGGCCACCTGCTGACACTACAGCCTGCATGACGCCTCTACCACGCCCCCTGGTGCTGACACTACAGCCTGCATGACGCCTCTACCACGCCCCCTGGTGCTGACACTACAGCCTGCATGACGCCTCTACCACGCCCTCTGGTGCTGACACTACAGCCTGCATGCCGCCTCTACCACGCCCCCTGGTGGCCACCTGCTGACACTACAGCCTGCATGATGCCTCTACCACGCCCCCTGGTGGCCACCTGCTGACACTACAGCCTGCATGACGCCTCTACCACGCCCTCTGGTGGCCACCTGCTGACACTACAGCCTGCATGACGCCTCTACCACGCCCTCTGGTGGCCACCTGCTGACACTACAGTCTGCATGACGCCTCTACCACGCCCCCTGGTGCTGACACTACAGCCTGCATGACGCCTCTACCACGCCCCCTGGTGGCCACCTGCTGACACTACAGCCTGCATGACGCCTCTACCACGCCCTCTGGTGGCCACCTGCTGACACTACAGTCTGCATGACGCCTCTACCACGCCCCCTGGTGGCCACCTGCTGACACTACAGTCTGCATGACGCCTCTACCACGCCCCCTGGTGCTGACACTACAGCCTGCATGACGCCTCTACCACGCCCTCTGGTGGCCACCTGCTGACACTACAGTCTGCATGACGCCTCTACCACGCCCCCTGGTGGCCACCTGCTGACACTACAGTCTGCATGACGCCTCTACCACGCCCCCTGGTGCTGACACTACAGTCTGCATGACGCCTCTACCACGCCCCCTGGTGGCCACCTGCTGACACTACAGCCTGCATGACGCCTCTACCACGACCCCTGGTGGCCACCTGCTGACACTACAGTCTGCATGACGCCTCTACCACGCCCCCTGGTGCTGACACTACAGTCTGCATGACGCCTCTACCACGCCCCCTGGTGCTGACACTACAGCCTGCATGACGCCTCTACCACGCCCCCTGGTGGCCTCCTGCTGACACTACAGCCTGCATGACGCCTCTACCACGACCCCTGGTGGCCACCTGCTGACACTACAGTCTGCATGACGCCTCTACCACGCCCCCTGGTGCTGACACTACAGTCTGCATGACGCCTCTACCACGCCCCCTGGTGCTGACACTACAGCCTGCATGACGCCTCTACCACGCCCCCTGGTGGCCACCTGCTGACACTACAGCCTGCATGACGCCTCTACCACGACCCCTGGTGGCCACCTGCTGACACTACAGTCTGCATGACGCCTCTACCACGCCCCCTGGTGCTGACACTACAGTCTGCATGACGCCTCTACCACGCCCCCTGGTGCTGACACTACAGCCTGCATGACGCCTCTACCACGCCCCCTGGTGGCCACCTGCTGACACTACAGTCTGCATGACGCCTCTACCACGCCCCCTGGTGCTGACACTACAGTCTGCATGACGCCTCTACCACGCCCCCTGGTGGCCACCTGCTGACACTACAGCCTGCATGACGCCTCTACCACGCCCCCTGGTGGCCACCTGCTGACACTACAGTCTGCATGACGCCTCTACCACGCCCCCTGGTGCTGACACTACAGCCTGCATGACGCCTCTACCACGCCCCCTGGTGGCCACCTGCTGACACTACAGCCTGCATGACGCCTCTACCACGCCCCCTGGTGGCCACCTGCTGACACTACAGTCTGCATGACGCCTCTACCACGCCCCCTGGTGGCCACCTGCTGACACTACAGCCTGCATGACGCCTCTACCACGCCCTCTGGTGCTGACACTACAGCCTGCATGACGCCTCTACCACGCCCCCTGGTGGCCACCTGCTGACACTACAGTCTGCATGACGCCTCTACCACGCCCTCTGGTGGCCACCTGCTGACACTACAGTCTGCATGACGCCTCTACCACGCCCTCTGGTGGCCACACTACAGCCTGCATGACGCCTCTACCACGCCCCCTGGTGGCCTCCTGCTGACACTACAGCCTGCATGCCGCCTCTACCACGCCCCCTGGTGGCCTCCTGCTGACACTACAGTCTGCATGACGCCTCTACCACGCCCCCTGGTGGCCACCTGCTGACACTACAGTCTGCATGACGCCTCTACCACGCCCCCTGGTGCTGACACTACAGTCTGCATGACGCCTCTACCACGCCCCCTGGTGGCCTCCTGCTGACACTACAGTCTGCATGACGCCTCTACCCCGCCCTCTGGTGCTGACACTACAGCCTGCATGACGCCTCTACCACGCCCCCTGGTGCTGACACTACAGCCTGCATGACGCCTCTACCACGCCCCCTGGTGCTGACACTACAGCCTGCATGACGCCTCTACCACGCCCCCTGGTGCTGACACTACAGCCTGCATGACGCCTCTACCACGCCCCCTGGTGCTGACACTACAGCCTGCTTGACGCCTCTACCACGCCCCCTGGTGGCCACCTGCTGACACTACAGTCTGCATGCCGCCTCTACCACGCCCCCTGGTGGCCACCTGCTGACACTACAGTCTGCATGCCGCCTCTACCACGCCCCCTGGTGGCCTCCTGCTGACACTACAGCCTGCATGCCGCCTCTACCACGCCCCCTGGTGCTGACACTACAGCCTGCATGACGCCTCTACCACGCCCCCTGGTGGCCTCCTGCTGACACTACAGCCTGCATGCCGCCTCTACCACGCCCCCTGGTGGCCACCTGCTGACACTACAGTCTGCATGACGCCTCTACCACGCCCCCTGGTGCTGACACTACAGCCTGCATGCCGCCTCTACCACGCCCCCTGGTGCTGACACTACAGCCTGCATGACGCCTCTACCACGCCCCCTGGTGGCCTCCTGCTGACACTACAGCCTGCATGCCGCCTCTACCACGCCCCCTGGTGGCCACCTGCTGACACTACAGTCTGCATGACGCCTCTACCACGCCCCCTGGTGCTGACACTACAGCCTGCATGACGCCTCTACCACGCCCCCTGGTGCTGACACTACAGCCTGCATGCCGCCTCTACCACGCCCCCTGGTGGCCACCTGCTGACACTACAGTCTGCATGACGCCTCTACCACGCCCCCTGGTGGCCACCTGCTGACACTACAGCCTGCATGACGCCTCTACCACGCCCCCTGGTGGCCACCTGCTGACACTACAGCCTGCATGACGCCTCTACCACGCCCCCTGGTGCTGACACTACAGTCTGCATGACGCCTCTACCACGCCCCCTGGTGGCCACCTGCTGACACTACAGTCTGCATGACGCCTCTACCACGCCCCCTGGTGGCCACCTGCTGACACTACAGCCTGCATGACGCCTCTACCACGCCCCCTGGTGCTGACACTACAGCCTGCATGACGCCTCTACCACGCCCCCTGGTGGCCACCTGCTGACACTACAGTCTGCATGACGCATCTACCACGCCCCCTGGTGGCCACCTGCTGACACTACAGCCTGCATGACGCCTCTACCACGCCCCCTGGTGGCCACCTGCTGACACTACAGTCTGCATGACGCCTCTACCACGCCCTCTGGTGGCCACCTGCTGACACTACAGCCTGCATGACGCCTCTACCACGCCCCCTGGTGCTGACACTACAGCCTGCATGACGCCTCTACCACGCCCCCTGGTGGCCACCTGCTGACACTACAGTCTGCATGACGCCTCTACCACGCCCCCTGGTGGCCACCTGCTGACACTACAGCCTGCATGACGCCTCTACCACGCCCCCTGGTGCTGACACTACAGCCTGCATGACGCCTCTACCACGCCCCCTGGTGGCCACCTGCTGACACTACAGTCTGCATGACGCATCTACCACGCCCCCTGGTGGCCACCTGCTGACACTACAGTCTGCATGCCGCCTCTACCACGCCCCCTGGTGGCCACCTGCTGACACTACAGTCTGCATGACGCCTCTACCACGCCCCCTGGTGGCCACCTGCTGACACTACAGCCTGCATGCCGCCTCTACCACGCCCCCTGGTGGCCACCTGCTGACACTACAGTCTGCATGACGCCTCTACCACGCCCCCTGGTGGCCACCTGCTGACACTACAGCCTGCATGCCGCCTCTACCACGCCCTCTGGTGCTGACACTACAGCCTGCATGACGCCTCTACCACGCCCCCTGGTGCTGACACTACAGCCTGCATGCCGCCTCTACCACGCCCCCTGGTGGCCACCTGCTGACACTACAGCCTGCATGACGCATCTACCACGCCCCCTGGTGCTGACACTACAGTCTGCATGACGCCTCTACCACGCCCCCTGGTGGCCACCTGCTGACACTACAGCCTGCATGACGCATCTACCACGCCCCCTGGTGCTGACACTACAGTCTGCATGACGCCTCTACCACGCCCCCTGGTGGCCACCTGCTGACACTACAGCCTGCATGCCGCCTCTATCACGCCCCCTGGTGGCCACCTGCTGACACTACAGCCTGCATGACGCCTCTACCACGCCCCCTGGTGGCCACCTGCTGACACTACAGCCTGCATGACGCCTCTACCACGCCCCCTGGTGCTGACACTACAGCCTGCATGACGCCTCTACCACGCCCCCTGGTGGCCACCTGCTGACACTACAGCCTGCATGCCGCCTCTATCACGCCCCCTGGTGGCCACCTGCTGACACTACAGCCTGCATGACGCCTCTACCACGCCCCCTGGTGGCCACCTGCTGACACTACAGCCTGCATGCCGCCTCTACCACGCCCCCTGGTGCTGACACTACAGCCTGCATGACGCCTCTACCACGCCCCCTGGTGCTGACACTACAGCCTGCATGACGCCTCTACCACGCCCCCTGGTGCTGACACTACAGCCTGCATGCCGCCTCTACCACGCCCCCTGGTGGCCGCCTGCTGACACTACAGCCTGCATGACGCCTCTACCACGCCCCCTGGTGCTGACACTACAGCCTGCATGACGCCTCTACCACGCCCCCTGGTGCTGACACTACAGCCTGCATGACGCCTCTACCACGCCCCCTGGTGGCCACCTGCTGACACTACAGCCTGCATGACGCCTCTACCACGCCCCCTGGTGCTGACACTACAGCCTGCATGACGCCTCTACCACGCCCCCTGGTGGCCTCCTGCTGACACTACAGCCTGCATGACGCCTCTACCACGCCCTCTGGTGGCCTCCTGCTGACACTACAGTCTGCATGCCGCCTCTACCACGCCCCCTGGTGGCCACCTGCTGACACTACAGCCTGCATGACGCCTCTACCACGCCCCCTGGTGCTGACACTACAGCCTGCATGACGCCTCTACCACGCCCCCTGGTGGCCACCTGCTGACACTACAGCCTGCATGACGCCTCTACCACGCCCCCTGGTGCTGACACTACAGTCTGCATGCCGCCTCTACCACGCCCCCTGGTGGCCACCTGCTGACACTACAGCCTGCATGACGCCTCTACCACGCCCCCTGGTGCTGACACTACAGCCTGCATGACGCCTCTACCACGCCCCCTGGTGCTGACACTACAGCCTGCATGACGCCTCTACCACGCCCCCTGGTGGCCACCTGCTGACACTACAGCCTGCATGACGCCTCTACCACGCCCCCTGGTGCTGACACTACAGCCTGCATGACGCCTCTACCACGCCCCCTGGTGGCCTCCTGCTGACACTACAGTCTGCATGACGCCTCTACCACGCCCCCTGGTGCTGACACTACAGTCTGCATGACGCCTCTACCACGCCCCCTGGTGCTGACACTACAGCCTGCATGCCGCCTCTACCACGCCCCCTGGTGGCCACCTGCTGACACTACAGTCTGCATGACGCCTCTACCACGCCCCCTGGTGCTGACACTACAGCCTGCATGCCGCCTCTACCACGCCCCCTGGTGGCCACCTGCTGACACTACAGCCTGCATGACGCCTCTACCACGCCCCCTGGTGCTGACACTACAGCCTGCATGACGCCTCTACCACGCCCCCTGGTGGCCACCTGCTGACACTACAGTCTGCATGACGCCTCTACCACGCCCCCTGGTGGCCACCTGCTGACACTACAGTCTGCATGACGCCTCTACCACGCCCCCTGGTGGCCACCTGCTGACACTACAGCCTGCATGACGCCTCTACCACGCCCCCTGGTGCTGACACTACAGCCTGCATGACGCCTCTACCACGCCCCCTGGTGCTGACACTACAGTCTGCATGACGCATCTACCACGCCCCCTGGTGGCCACCTGCTGACACTACAGTCTGCATGCCGCCTCTACCACGCCCCCTGGTGCTGACACTACAGCCTGCATGACGCCTCTACCACGCCCCCTGGTGGCCTCCTGCTGACACTACAGTCTGCATGACGCCTCTACCACGCCCCCTGGTGCTGACACTACAGCCTGCATGACGCCTCTACCACGCCCCCTGGTGGCCACCTGCTGACACTACAGCCTGCATGACGCCTCTACCACGCCCCCTGGTGGCCACCTGCTGACACTACAGTCTGCATGACGCCTCTACCACGCCCTCTGGTGGCCACCTGCTGACACTACAGCCTGCATGATGCCTCTACCACGCCCTCTGGTGCTGACACTACAGCCTGCATGCCGCCTCTACCACGCCCCCTGGTGCTGACACTACAGCCTGCATGACGCCTCTACCACGCCCCCTGGTGGCCACCTGCTGACACTACAGTCTGCATGACGCCTCTACCACGCCCCCTGGTGGCCACCTGCTGACACTACAGTCTGCATGACGCCTCTACCACGCCCTCTGGTGCTGACACTACAGCCTGCATGCCGCCTCTACCACGCCCCCTGGTGGCCACCTGCAGACACTACAGCCTGCATGACGCCTCTACCACGCCCCCTGGTGGCCACCTGCTGACACTACAGCCTGCATGACGCCTCTACCACGCCCCCTGGTGGCCACCTGCTGACACTACAGCCTGCATGCCGCCTCTACCACCCCCCCTGGTGGCCTCCTGCTGACACTACAGCCTGCATGACGCATCTACCAGGCCCCCTGGTGGCCACCTGCTGACACTACAGCCTGCATGACGCCTCTACCACGCCCCCTGGTGGCCACCTGCTGACACTACAGCCTGCATGACGCCTCTACCACGCCCTCTGGTGCTGACACTACAGCCTGCATGACGCCTCTACCACGCCCTCTGGTGCTGACACTACAGCCTGCATGACGCCTCTACCACGCCCCCTGGTGGCCACCTGCTGACACTACAGTCTGCATGACGCCTCTACCACGCCCCCTGGTGGCCACCTGCTGACACTACAGTCTGCATGCCGCCTCTACCACGCCCCCTGGTGCTGACACTACAGCCTGCATGACGCCTCTACCACGCCCCCTGGTGGCCACCTGCTGACACTACAGCCTGCATGACGCCTCTACCACGCCCCCTGGTGGCCACCTGCTGACACTACAGTCTGCATGACGCCTCTACCACGCCCCCTGGTGGCCACCTGCTGACACTACAGTCTGCATGCCGCCTCTACCACGCCCCCTGGTGCTGACACTACAGCCTGCATGACGCCTCTACCACGCCCCCTGGTGGCCACCTGCTGACACTACAGCCTGCATGACGCCTCTACCACGCCCCCTGGTGGCCACCTGCTGACACTACAGTCTGCATGACGCCTCTACCACGCCCCCTGGTGGCCTCCTGCTGACACTACAGTCTGCATGACGCCTCTACCACGCCCCCTGGTGGCCACCTGCTGACACTACAGTCTGCATGACGCCTCTACCACGCCCTCTGGTGCTGACACTACAGCCTGCATGCCGCCTCTACCACGCCCCCTGGTGGCCACCTGCAGACACTACAGCCTGCATGACGCCTCTACCACGCCCCCTGGTGGCCACCTGCTGACACTACAGCCTGCATGACGCCTCTACCACGCCCCCTGGTGCTGACACTACAGCCTGCATGACGCCTCTACCACGCCCCCTGGTGCTGACACTACAGTCTGCATGCCGCCTCTACCACGCCCTCTGGTGGCCACCTGCTGACACTACAGTCTGCATGCCGCCTCTACCACCCCCCCTGGTGGCCTCCTGCTGACACTACAGCCTGCATGACGCATCTACCAGGCCCCCTGGTGGCCACCTGCTGACACTACAGCCTGCATGACGCCTCTACCACGCCCCCTGGTGGCCACCTGCTGACACTACAGCCTGCATGACGCCTCTACCACGCCCTCTGGTGCTGACACTACAGCCTGCATGACGCCTCTACCACGCCCTCTGGTGCTGACACTACAGCCTGCATGACGCCTCTACCACGCCCCCTGGTGGCCACCTGCTGACACTACAGTCTGCATGACGCCTCTACCACGCCCCCTGGTGGCCACCTGCTGACACTACAGCCTGCATGACGCCTCTACCACGCCCCCTGGTGCTGACACTACAGCCTGCATGCCGCCTCTACCACGCCCCCTGGTGGCCACCTGCTGACACTACAGCCTGCATGCCGCCTCTACCACGCCCCCTGGTGCTGACACTACAGCCTGCATGACGCCTCTACCACGCCCCCTGGTGGCCACCTGCTGACACTACAGTCTGCATGACGCCTCTACCACGCCCCCTGGTGGCCACCTGCTGACACTACAGCCTGCATGCCGCCTCTACCACGCCCCCTGGTGGCCACCTGCTGACACTACAGCCTGCTTGACGCCTCTACCACGCCCCCTGGTGGCCACCTGCTGACACTACAGCCTGCATGACGCCTCTACCACGCCCCCTGGTGGCCACCTGCTGACACTACAGCCTGCATGCCGCCTCTACCACGCCCCCTGGTGGCCACCTGCTGACACTACAGCCTGCATGACGCCTCTACCACGCCCCCTGGTGGCCACCTGCTGACACTACAGCCTGCATGCCGCCTCTACCACGCCCCCTGGTGGCCTCCTGCTGACACTACAGCCTGCACCTCCACCACCCCCTGGTGGGAAACTCACACACTGTTTACACATGCTTCTAGCTACTAGATACATCTGTATGATGTTGGTTTATCCTTGGTCATTTATTTAGACATCACATCTCAGCACCAACAATACATTGTTTGATTACCAAGTTACGAGGGGAGAATACCCTCCGTGTATGCTTGTAGAATCTGAAGATGGAGGAGAAACCAAAGTCTATCAATATTCACGTTCAACACGTTACTGGATAGAACAGTTATAAGTTGATAGTTACGCTCTTATGCCTAGCTACCCATATTGTAGTTCAGACAATTTTAACAGTCATTGAGATATTCTTGATTGAATATATGTATATTGTTTCAGGTATGACATAATGTACTCTTCTGGCCTTCTTCTCTATGGGGCTACATGTGATTATTCAGTGTTCATCAATGTCCTTCAATATTTATATGTTCCCATTGTTACAGTGTATAATGCAATAAGTAAGTGTATATTAATAGATATCTGGGTAGTCTATACCGGTTATTTCCCCATGGTAGGGTCGGCCGGGGGACGTTCTGTTGTCATCCTGTCAATCTAGTCCTGTAAGGGGAAGAGAAACAGCAGAGTGTAGTTTTCTACTTTTGTAATACACATCATAACCTTGGGGATTATTCTATAAGGAATTAGTCTTAGCTACACGGCCCATAAGATAGAAGTGGCATGAGTAGATTGAGTGAAATTACAAATAACATAAGTAGTATAGTATGTATCGGAACGGGACTATGGTTAACTACTGTTTATTACTCAATCGACATGCAGCCAATCAGAGGCCTCCATTTGGTCACGTGACCGGAAGTGACCTACTTAGGGGATTAGTGGTGACGTCACGTGACCTAGTTAGCCAATCAGAGGCCGCTATTTGGTCACGTGACCGGAAGTGACGTCATATGACCTACTTATGGACCGGAAGTGACGTCATATGACCTACTTAGGGGACCGGAGATGACGTCATATGACCTAATTTAGGATCACGTGACCGGAAGTGACCTGATGAGTCACGTGACCGGAAGTGACGTCACATGACCTAATGGCCAACCGGAAGTGAGTGACCTCATTGAGGATCACGTGACCGGAAGTGACCTGATTGATCACGTGACCGGAAGAAGAAGAAGAAGAAGAAGAAGTGACGTCACGCGACTTAATGAAGAGATGAGCGTCTTTAAGGGATCACGCGCTTTAAAATGTGATATATTTTTTTTTTTTTGGAGGAGGAGGAGGAGGAGGAGGAGAAGGAGAGGAGGAGGAGGAGGAGGAGGAGGAGGAGGAGGAGAAGGAGGAGGAGGCGAGTCTCTTATTTTTTTCGGTAAACCAATAAAAAACACTACGATATAAGTTGTTTTTTTTCATTTTTATTGTTTTACGAGCGACTGGAAGTGACTTATTGAACTAGGTAGAAGCGTTCTTTAGAGTGTATAAGGGGGGAGGGGAGGGGAGGGGAGGGGAGGGGAGGGGAGGGGAGGGGAGGGGAGGGGAGGGGAGGGGAGGGGGGGGAGGGGGCCCCTTTAAGATGCATGGGGAGGGGGGCGCTTTTAGGATGCATGGGGCGGGGGGGGGGAGGGAGGGGAGGGGAGGGGAGGGGGGGAGGGGGGCACTCTAGGGGGGGGGCGCTCTAAGGGGCGTTTGTCTCTTTTAAGAAAAAAAGAAAAGAAAAGATTTTAATCGAGAGACACGCTTCTTCCTCTCGAGAGGAAGAAGCGTGTCTCTTCATTTTTTTTGTTTATCACATGCCTCGATGAGGCGATCAGCTGCGACTGGAGGAAGTGACACTTTAAGAGGACACGCGACTTAATTGTTATAATATTTTTTTTACTTACTAATAAAGAAGACGTATGAAAATAAAACACAACAATTCACATGTCCGTCGTTCTCGTTGTTTCTTGCTTGATAAAGTCAAGTAATATCGCGATGCCGAGGCCAAACTTTCCCATGTCCTCAGTCAACACTCGAAGGAGTTCAAAAGGCGTACTGCCGGCACCGTCAGCTTCAGCTTGCCACATTTTCAACACTCGGAAGGCCCAATTAGCGGGACTTCCTCCGTATTCGCA
The DNA here is from genome assembly GCA_947462335.1 of Harmothoe impar. Classification (NCBI taxonomy): domain Eukaryota; kingdom Metazoa; phylum Annelida; class Polychaeta; order Phyllodocida; family Polynoidae; genus Harmothoe; species Harmothoe impar. Next base: position 69,557,814 of record OX381717.1, on the reverse strand, counting down.
TTCTTCAGCGATCTTATCTAACCTCTCAGGCGACAATTTTAAATGGTCCCCCACCTCTTTCCACCTGCTACCTACGCGTCTGCCGAGGGCACCCAAGTGCTTATGCATCGCGCGCGAGTCGGGGTTTTCGAAATCCAACCCCTGTCTGTGGAGAAGGGACATCCACTGAGCCAACAGTTCCACTCGTCTAATGCGGGTGAAGACGCGACCGAGCTCTCCCCATCTATGACGATGCGGGGTTTCACCCCACCAGACTCGGAACATCGCCGTACACAGCTCCTCCGGTGTCTTGACACTGCGCTCTACTAGAGCATCCATACGGGCGGCGGTAACTTTTAAGCTACTGCCCAACTCTCTCCAAGATCCGCTCAACTCTTTACCTAGTTGACGAAGCAAGGCGTCGCTATATGCTAAGCGCCGCTGTCCTACCTCTCTATTTTCCCCATCGGTCTGCCCCGCGCATCTCACGTCGTCAAGCCGCATTAACTTTTTTTCAGGTGGACAAGGTGGTGAAGGCGAGCTTGAAAGTGGAATAGCTTGAGCCATCTCGTCTCGTCTTGGCGGCGGCGGCGGCGGCGGCGGCGGTGGTGGTGGTAGTAGACGTTACTGTGGTCAGAGGCAATATGGTTTTTTCCAACAGAAATCAGAGCTTTTATACAGAGGGAGTTTAATCCTATTTCCAACAGCACTCCAGCTGTCTAGCGTCCTGTCCGCATGACGCTTTTTCAGCCGCTCCGCTCCTTAAGAGCTTAGATGACGAGGGGTATGTCATCGCTGTCGGTGGAGACCAGCTGAAAATGGTGTTTTTTCCTCATCCATAGCCTTACCTCCTACCCCCTACCTGAGGACGCCTCTCTCTCCCTCTGACATTCATTGTAACAAACGTCAGAGGTCAGGTGAAAATCGGATTTTTTCATGGACAGCCTTAGTCAGCTGTCACCCCTATTGAACTAGCCGGCCGCCGCCGGCCGGCCCGGTCTACTCACCACGGCAGGAGGCGGTGATTTTTTTTTGTCTTACACTTAAGTCGCTCACCACATGCACACGCCTCTACTCACAGACAGACACGTTCGTCTTAGGGTTCGTGTTAGAGAGAGCTAAAATGGCCGACAGGGTGGACGTGTGAGAGGAGGGCTCCGTGGGTATTTGCCGCTAAATCAGGGGAGACAGCAGCAAACGATTCTTAAAACCACACACTAAGGAGTATGAACACTATCTCTACCAATAGCCACATATAGGATATCAAATGGAAAAGGATAACGCCAGGTTCACAAGAAGTAAAGCGAGACAAGGTGTGCTACAGGAGTACAACGCTGCCGGCACCCCTGCTACTACTACCACCACCTCACAGACCCGCGCCATGGCGGGTAAGGCTCAATCTCCGGCTTCCTCTACGGTAACCCTCACCCTACCCCAACAACAAGGTATGCTTTCATCAGTGATAAATCTGTTCAGTCCAGAAAAAGCAACAGAGACCACCCCCTGCAATAGCATAGCTGACCTTGAATTATCCTTTATGAGGAAAATGAATGCCGTTGCCACCCAGCTACAAGGTATTACAACAACTCTTGACGAAAACACTAGAGTTAGTACTAAAAATACGAAAGACCTTGGAAATATTTTGGGTAAAGTTCAAACACAATCTGAAACCATTGCGAGTCTAGAAGCACGTATTAAAGAGCTGGAGGACCAACTGGAGGTCCCCGAGGACCTCCAAAACAGATTGTGGGAACTGGAAAGGGGTCAGGCCATGTGTGTGAACAGAGTGAATGCAGTGACAGCCCATACTGAACAATTAGACAAGCAGGGTCGAAGATGTGCTATGATATTCAGAGGCATTAAAGAGGAGGATCACCCAGCACCCCGGGCAGCCATTGTGAAATTATTAGCTGACTTAGGAACGGGGCTCACTGGGGGTGATATTGCGTCGGTACAGAGGCTAGGTCCAAAACCCAAAGCTGGTGCTAAAAATAGCAGACCAATTAAGGTAGTATTCACCCAGGCCAACGCTAAAGGTACAATATATACATACATTAGTAAAATGGGACAGTTGGAGGCCTGGAGAGGTGTACAGGTCACAGATGACCTCACTGACCTTGAGTCCAACCAACAACGTGACCTTAGAATTATCACGGCCAGGGCAAAGTCTCTCAACTATGATGCTAAAATGAAGGGGAAATCTGTCCTAGTACAGGGTCAGGTCTACACCTATAACGATATAGACAAACTTCCCCTCGAGATCCAACCTGCCAGCGCCAAGACCCTTCAACTGGAGTGCGGGGTGGTGTTTCAGTCACATCACAGTTATCTAAGTAACATGTACCCCACGTACTTCAAGTACAATGGTACTTGGTATAACTCTGCGGAACAGGCCTTTATGCATCAGATGGCGCTGATTTGTGATGCAAAGGGGATTGCTGAAAGGGTGATGCTTGCTGTGGATGGATATGAGGCTAAAGATGCTACAAGATCCCTAGTAAAATCTGAAAAATGGTTGGCCAATAGGGACAATGTACTCTATAACGTACAGAAGGCAAAGTTCTCCGACCACCCGCTCAGGCAGAGGCTCTTCAACACCCATGACAAACAACTAATTGAAGCTGGTCCTGATTCCCATTATGCCTCAGGTAGAAATATCACTGAAGGAGAATTGAATGGGGCGGAGGGCAGACCAGGTAACAACAAGTGTGGCGAGTTGTTAATGAGGATTAGGGGTGAGCTGAGAGGCGATCCACCAATACCTGAAGAGATGCCTGGACTAGAAGGAGACGAGGTTCAACCACCAGCGCCAACCCCGACAGGCTCACCTACCCCCTCCCCTCCTCACTCACCTGCACGACAGCCTATAGCAGCACTCGCCACCCCGCCAGCTGACCAGCCTATAGTGACTCAGTAACCACACTGCTTGAAACAGGTCGTATAACCTTATACAGCTATGCATAATATACTTCTAGTATCGGACAGTAGAGGAAAAAGCATGCAGGCTAAGATAAACAAGGTGCTGGCCGCAAAGGGTTATGAGGATACTATAGATATGACGGTGGAGCCTAAAGGTGGGCTGACCTGCCTCCAGACTGTACCACGTATCAATGAACTGCTTCAGACGGCGAGCTATGACATGCTGGTCATTCTGGTTGGTGTGTGTGACCTCTCAACTATCAAATGGCTACCTGGCGACGAATCAATCATTACACCAATATATAATGAAGTTGGTAATCTGGTGGAGGTTCTCACTGAAAGATTTGAATGTATAAAGGATGCTGTCAGTGGAAGAAACCAACCCATGGTGTTTGCTAAACAAGTAGGCGTATCGTATGCGCAGTACAACAAGTGCCATGCTCCCTCCATATACAACCCTGCTCTACATGACCACCTAGAGGCTCAAAGGGTCATCAACACTAGCATACCGCTACTCAATGAGATTATCACGGACATGAATAGTCAAATGGGCTTTCCTGGGCCCAAAATTAATGAGACGGTCCATGATCATAAGAGGGGGAAAGTAATCCACAAATATAAAAAAATCCCGGATGGGATTCACCCGGACACATATACCAGAAATGAGTGGGCTCGTATCATAGCCACTAATGCTATAACAGGGTATAACATCCTACACACCCCCACTGTACAGGTCTAGACATAACACTATGTACAATTGTCGTCGGGCACACAGACGCAGGCGACGTTTTGTTTATGGTGTTTGGCTACCCGTCAGTGCTTTTTCAATAGCGTCCAAAGCTAGCCGCCAGTTTTGAATCTCCATGTTAAACCAATGCAACCCCGCGTCGCCGTCCTGACTTTGGACGCTACTGTAGCTCCCATAGAGAATTAATTTTAGGACTGCAAGACCCTAAGCTCAGGTAAGGGCACATAGACGCATAACCAGAGTGAGGGGTCTTCCTAAATTACCTGCACCTTAGTATAATGATGCGTAAATGGTTTTCTGCTTAATTATGTATTGTAAACGTTCCACTGTAATGTATTTGTGATGCATACAGACTGTTATACATTCTACATCCCTTATAGTTCTGCTTAATCATGTATTGTAAATGTTCCACTGAAATGTATTTGTGATGCACACGGACTGCTATACACTCTGCATCCCTTATAATTCTGCCTATATATTATATCTGATATGATATGAATTGCCACACTGATGAACTCTATATACTGGCGAGTCATATATTATAGGCCATATGGTCTATAAAATCTTTATACTAACCATACCCCACTTACCACTCTACAGACTACAACGGACTCTGGTAAGGTGGGCATTGTACTTTGATACTAACCCATTGTCAAATGCTGTCTCCCCGACAAGCGAATATACGTTACATTGTTAACTGTACTATGATACATAAAAATTAATATGGTAAATACCTACACATTTCCCATACTTTTACTGTCTACTACTAGTCAGTCAATATGAGATTACACGTAGAAGACATGGGCAGCACTAGATGCATTAGCCCCATTCATTGTATAACATTGCTGAGAGGAGGGAGAGGTGAGGGGACCCTAAATGGTATGGGTCTGGGGGAAGGTATGTCCAACATGATACCGTATAATGTCTTTTGATATCGGTATTAATGGGGTAAAAGGCCTACATTTTACACATTTTAATGCTCGTAGTATATTTGGTGATATTGGGACAATACGTGAATATGTAATTGACTCCAATATTGATTGTGACACTTTTTCTGAAACATGGCTTGATGAGAGTGTGTCAGATAATCATGTTCACATAGAGGGTTATTCTATACACAGACTGGATAGGCAGCTCAAGGATGCAGGGGACATTAATCATGGGGGGCTACTAACATACATTAAGGATGGCCTTACGTCCAGCACTGAACTTTCCCAATATAATGCCAGCAATAAGGACATTGAAATACTATGGACAGTTGTCTCTAGAGCTCAAATGCATAGAATAGTCATAGCCAATGTCTATCTGCCTCCTAAGGGTGACGTACCCAAAGCCCTAGATATTATAAAAAATTCCTTTAATTTGATTGATTCTGATAAATACTCAGAAATCTTCTTACTAGGAGACTTCAATATAGACTACCTACATCACAACCCAGATAGGGACAGAATTGCTAACATGATATCTGGCCTCGGGGCACGACAGCTCATTAAAGATGTTACCAGGTATAACCCCAATAGGGAACAACGTGATTCCATAATTGATTTAATAATAACAAATTCGGAACACATAGGTGCCTCTGGGGTAAAGTCGATGGGTGGTCTCAGTGATCATGAACTCATATACACTACTAGGAAACATATTCCAACTCCCAAAATACCTCTGTCTTTCAAGGGGAGAAGTTATAGGCTCTTTAATGAAGCTGATTTTATACAGACTCTAAGAAATTTAGACTGGAACAATTTTTGGATTTGTGAAAACCCAAATGATGCCTGGGGCATGTTTATTTCATCCATCAACCATATCTTAGACATTAATTGTAAGGTTAAACAATTTAATTTTAAACAAAAGAAAAAACCCTGGCTTGATGCCAATTTAATAAGCCTAATTAAAGACAAAAACTATGCCATAAAACGTTTCAAAAGAACCAAATCCCAAGATGACAATAACATCAAACATTTCTATCAGAATCTCTCCAAGCAAGAAAATAAAAAAGCAGAAGAAAATTATCATAAAAAATTGGTGGATGAAAATATTCATAACCCCAAGGAGTATTGGAAATCCCTTAATAACATAATTAATCCCAAACCAGCCAATCTGTCCTTTAATCTAATACACCATACTACTAACCAGCCAGTAGATCCAGAAGCCACAGCAGACTATATAAATGAATACTTTGTTAACATAGGTTCCAATCTTGCCAGAACCCTGAATGAGCCATGGTCTTTTCAACCACCAGTGTATAATCCTGCTTTTACCTTTGCTGAGGTTAGTGAAGATACAGTTGTTAAGTTAATTCGCAAAATTAAGGCTAAAAAACCATCAGGTATTCCTATGGTGAAAACTTCTATTCTAAAAGCTGCCTTTTTAGGCCTACCTAGGCATATTACTTTTATTTTTAACCTAGTTCTAAGTACATCAATATTTCCAGATGATTGGAAGGTAGCCACCGTCACCCCACTACCAAAGGGTGGAAATCCCTCTGACGTGAACAATCTTAGACCCATCTCTATTCTGCCTGTACCCTCTAAATTAATAGAAAAAATTATACATATGCAAATAATGACATACCTAAAAAATAATGATATACTTACTGAAAATCAGGATGGTTTTAGGCCCGGACGATCAACTCTTAACAGTCTAGTTAAATTTACAGATAATATTTATAGAGCATCTAATGAAGACAAAGGAACAACAGCAATATTTTTAGATTTCAGAAAAGCTTTTGATACAATAAACCACCTTCTTTTAATAAATAAATAAGGAAAATTGGGATTTAGGCCTGCGTCCAGAAATCTGATTGAAAATTATCTAACCAACCGGGTACAGGCAACTAGGGCTAATGGTAAAACGTCTGACACACTCAATATTCCATGTGGAGTCCCCCAAGGATCGGTTCTAGGACCCTTACTTTTTATCATTTATATTAATGACCTTGGTTTTCCTTTAAAAGAAATGCATTGCCAACACTATGCGGATGATACTGTGCTCTACTACCCAAACAACAATTTTTCTCCTAATGTGGAAAATACTATTAATACTGAATTGGGTCTAGTGAACACTTGGTGTAAGGCAAATAAACTGTTATTGAATGCAAAGAAAACCAAGGTCATGCAGATTGGTACAGATGCAAATATAAAACTAATGCCTAGGGTCTCCTTGCGTCTAGATAATGCCCCTTTAACTAAGGCACATACATACAGGTATCTTGGTATTACCATAGACAGCAAGCTAGACTTTAAGGCTCATACTAAGGGTGTCACGAGAAATGTCAACCACAAGGTTAGATTGCTGAGAAGGGTGAGAAAGAAAATGGCTGAAAAAACTAGTGAAAAGGTGCTTACTTCTATGATTCTTCCAGCTATTGATTACGGAGATGTTTTATACCATATTTCCACAAAAAATACTCTAGAAAATTTACAGTATGCTTTTAACAGAGGCCTCAAAACTACTTATATAAATGATGAATTTCATATTGATGCCAGCCTCAGAAAGTGTGGTGTAAACAAGCTGGAAGATAGGAGAAAGATGCATATAAATTCAGCTGCTTTCGATTTTGCCTCCATTGATTCTAATGTTGACAAAAGAGACATTAGAACCAGAGCCCATGACAATAAGTTAGTTAAGATAATAGGGCCAAAAAATCCCCATTATAGAAAGAGTTTTGAATTCAGGGTTTCCACCTTATGGAATTCTTTTGAACCAGAAACAAGGTCCATAGAGGATAAAGAAAGATTCCAAAGGTGGAACAAGAAAAGGTTCAAGGACATACTATACCCTCCCAGAAACTAGAATTGAGTCTGGTCATTGTATACATGGTCTAGGTTATCCCCTCTCCTCTTATTCATCTCCTCTTAAAATGAAACTTAGTATATTGATTTCTCAATTTATGCTCTCAAGTGAACGATTAACATCATAGTTCACCTCTTGGAACAACAACACCAAGATTTTTTATTCTAAAAGGCTTTTCTATCAGCCATAGGCTTATAACATCAGCCGAAATTTGAATTTTTAGATTATAACTTTATCTATGTAGAAAGAAAAATTCTCTTTTCTAATGTAACAAGGTAATATAAGGTTATACTTGATCACATCCATAAACATCTTGGATGTGACCCTAGAGTGGAAATGCGCAAGCTGCTTCACAAGTTGAATAATTTTTTCTACATAATTCCATATGAAATAATATGTGTTATTGAAATCCTAAGTGATACCCATAAGGGCACTATTTGTACATATACTATATGAATATCATCTCTATGTATATGTACACATTAATTGCAAAACGCAAACAGGGCCTGGCTCTACGTTATGCAAGCAAAATAAATGAATTAACAACAACAACATAGGGGGTCCTGCTTCACGCCACACGCCTCCTGTAGTTTTTTTTGTATACACACTCTAAGCTCATCACCGTTAATCCTTTATACAGCTAATGCGCGTTGAATTGCTGAACAGGGTGGTAAGTAGCTTAGCTCATGACAGTGGATCCCTCAAAAAAGAGGGGAAAGGGATCCAGCTGAAAACGTCATGCCTTATGTCTTTTGTTTCTCTTTGTGAATGGCCGCTTCATCTTCTACCGCTACACTCAGTACCGACGGCGTGTGGCTGCTCTGTTCCAACAACGAGGCCTCGGATACCACCAGCGCTGCCGCTGCTCCTGTTATCGGTTCTGCTGATGATTGAGCTCACGCTGATGGTGTTACTCTTCTTGCGGGTCTGAAACGTTCTAAGGTGAGTTCCAGAACAACAAGGCCTACTAAGAAGAGAAAAATACAAGAAAAAGAACGAGATGGACCAGAAGAAGCAGAGAAAACCTCCCGTCCTCTCGGGTTAGAGTTCTGCTTAGACGGGACTTTGACGCTGGAGATCTGGGAGGACGTGGCTAGACTGTCTAGGAGGCCGCGCTACACAAAAGACGGCCAGGTGAAAGAGGCGTCTCTGACCAGAAGCAAGCGAGTGCACTTCACTGCCGACGCGCTGCGCGAGCTAATAGCGTGCATGACCGATATCAGCGCAGTGGTGCGCATACGCGACACAGCGTCCGCGCAAGGAAGACCTAATCACACCCCCTGGTTTGCAGTACGTCTGCGAAAAGTGTTTCAAAATTTTTAAAAGACCGCAAAACCCCGAGAGACTCTCTATGCGGCGAAGGCGATTGCCGAAAGATCGCCTGTCGACGCGAATCTCTCCGCGCATATGTGCTGTACCGAACGGTGAGGAAACGTTCACGGCGAATTGGCCTGCGATACAAACGGGCGTCAGGATGCACGGGACTCACGTGAGTGTAACAAACTTCAGGCTACCAACCGGCGAGTTGAGTGACGCTGTAGATACTATGCGTCGCATTCACTTGACACAAAGATTCAGATACAAAGTGGGTTTCTCGGTAGGCTTACTCTTACAACACAGAGAAGACAAGAGCAAACTGCGCTACTTTCACGCCTCCCAGAACAACGCAACTCTCATACAACCGCTCCCTACTATAACTAATTCAGAAACTTTGGAAGAGCTCCTCTCAAAGATGGAAAACACCGTCGCTTGCGAGGAAGTACGGAAACTTTGCGACGCTGACACCAAGTGGCACGTTCTTTTTCCTACCAATTTGAACATTTGCGTTCACATGGGACCGGGGGAATTTCCCATAGGCGGTAGGATCACTCAGGCCGGTCGAGTTGGAAAGAGAAGCGGCGTGTTAGATTTTCCCAACAAGGACAACCTCTGCGTCTTCCGCTGCATTTCCTTTCACTTATACGACACCAGCAAGCGCGCTTCAGATTTGTTACGTCAGTTCTGTCCCGCTGCCACACCTGAATCCTTTCCGGGTTTGAACATCCGCGACTTACCCGCGCTAGAGAACTTGTTTGATGTACAAATAGCGGTTTACACCGCGTCGCGTCAGGTGCCGGGGCGGAAGTTGAGAAGACGCGTTACTCTGATCAGACCGCCTTCCAGAACTCTGGCCGCCCGAGGTAAAGTCAACCTACACCTGACGGCGAAAGGCGGTTTGCACGTCTCTCTCGTCACGGACTTCAACGCGTACGCGGGCATATACGAATGTTGCAAGTGTAAGGCGGCGTTCACCACCGAGTTGCTGAAGAGACACAGGAACCAGCTTTCCTCTTGCCGACAAGTCAAGTTGCGCTACGTAGGTGGCATCTACCAAAATTCGAGAACGATTTTCGAAGCGCTAGCAGACTTCTCCATTTTTCCCCCCGACGGACATTCCGGAATCTACCCTTACAAGATTGCCTTCGATTTCGAGGCTTTCTTCAGACCGTGCAGAGAACCGTCAACGGAACACGTGTCCCTGCTGTGGGATCACGTCCCTTTGTCGGCTAGCGTCGCATCCGACTTTCCGGGGTGGGAGGGGCCAGTCTGCTTCGTCAGAGAATCCGACGCAGATTCCGACCCCTTGTTGGACCGAGTTTTAAATCACATAAACGAGAACGCCAAAGTCATCGGGGAAGCTGTGCTAGAACTTTACCGACCGACGTTAGCAAAGTTAGATGAGGCGATAGGTGAAGCTCTCCTGCTGGAGGAGGCGACATTCACCCCTTCTCCAGGCGGCTTCGCTGCGGCTCAGACCAGACACCCGTTAGTTCAACTGAAGAAGCGGCTTCTGAGATACATCCGTCAAGCTCCAGTCGTGGGCTTCAACTCGGGGCATTACGACTTGAACCTGATCAAAATACGCCTTCACTCGTTCTTTGCCTCCGGAGACCGAAGAAACCAAGAATTCAGCGTCATAAAGAGAAGCAATCAATACTTGGCGGTTTACACACAGCACACGGTTTTCTTGGACGTAGTCAACTATTTGGCACCCGGTTACAACTACGCGACCTATTTGCGAGCTTTCACCAGGAACGAAGAGAAAGGTCACTTTCCTTACAAATGGATGACGTCTACCAGGAAACTGGCAAACAGAACACTGCCACCGAGATCGGCTTTTGACAGCGAACTGACGGGCGTCAAAATGTCCGAATCCGACTACGCCGCATGTCAGAAAGTTTGGTCCGACGAGAAGATGCAAACTATGGGAGATTACTTGATCCACTACAACAACAAAGACGTCAAACCTTTCATAGAAGCTCTGAAAAATCACGCTAAATTTTTCCAAGATCGCGGCATTGACATGTTGAAAGACGGGGTTTCTCTCGCCGGTTTGACTTTACGGTTCCTCTTCCAAAACCTAGAAGACGCGTTCACAACGTTCCCCCAGTTCGACGCCGTCCTCCACGCTCTGATCAAAGAAAATCTAGTCGGCGGTCCTTCCATCATCTTCCATAGATATCACGAGAAGGGCACCACGCGGATAAGGGAGCACAAGTACGGCGAAGAAGCGAGACCGTGCCAACACATCCTAGGACTAGACGCTAACTCTCTGTACTTGCGCTGCATGAGCGAAGCGCACTGCACGGGCTATTACGCGGTGAGACGACCTGAGACCGAGTTCAAGCCCGAAATTAGGCAAAGAAACTCTCACAGCGCTTTGGAGTGGTTACGCTTCGTAGAGCACGACCGCGACGTGAAACTGCGCCACGCTTTGAACGGCGGCGAGATGGTTGTAGGCTGTCGAAGAATTCGCGTCGACGGGTTTCACGCGGCCTCTAATACGGTTTTCCAGTTTCACGGGTGTTGGTTCCACGCTCACGAGTGCATACCGTCGCACCGATATCAGTGCGCTTCACTGAGGGAGGAGAGACGCGACAGAACGACTATAGTAAGCGCTTACTTGAAAGCGCTAGGTCACAAGCTGGTCGTCGTGTGGGAGTGCGAATGGAGAGAGATGAAGCGTCGAGATGAGCGGGTTAAGGCCTCCCAACAACGCTGGAAGGTTGACGCTTTGAAAGTGTCTCGAAACGCGATGAGCGAGAGCGACATCGTTTCCGCTGTGAAAGACTGGAAAATGTTCGGTTTAGTTCAAGTGGACATCAGTACGCCGCCTCACCTACGAGACTACTTCGAAGAAATGACCCCCGTTTTCAAGAACGCGGCCGTTTCAAAATCGGACATAGGACCTCACATGTCAGACTTTGCACAGGAAGAAAAGCTGTTGAACACGCCTCAGAGATGTCTGATAGGGAGTTACCACGGAAAAAATATTCTCTTGGGAACGCCGCTTCTCAAGTGGTATTTAGAGCACGGTTTGATAGTCACCAAAGTGCAGCTGGTCGTAGAATACCTACCTAAACGCTCCTTTGCCGGTTTCGCGGACGAAGTAACGGCGGCGCGAAGACGTGGCGACGTGAACGAGAACGAGAAAATTCTGTCAGACTGTTACAAGTTAATGGGAAACGCCACGTACGGTAAAACAATCTGCAACAAAGAAAAACACACGGCGGTGAGATACACTGACAGTCGGAAGTTCGAACTATTGGCCAATTCGTGGCACTTCAAAAAGGCGTCCGAGTTGAGTTCCGATCTGTTTGAAGTCGAACTACAACCGAAAACAGTCAAGAACAACCTCCCTATTCAAATAGGGTTCATGGTATACCAGTACGCGAAGTTGAAAATGTTAGAGTTCACATACGACTTCTTGGACAGATTCGTCGATCGGCGCGATTATGCCCTTTGTCAAATGGACACCGACAGTCTTTACATGGCTCTCAGCGGTGACACGTTGGATGACCTAGTCAAACCTCGCCTGAGAGAGACGTACTTCAGAGAGAAACGAAAGTGGATTCTGGCAGCGGTGTGCGACGATCACTTAGAGCTTTTCGTGAAGACAAAAACGGAAAGAGTGCGAGAATGGTGTCCGCTGCCCGGCGGATGTTGTGAGAGACGGTACCTTCACGATCTGAGAACTTCGGGGCTTATGAAAGCGGAGTGGGAAGGTGACGGGATCCTAAGTCTCAACCCTAAGACTTACATTTGCTACGATCGAGTCAGCGGCACCGGTGAAAGAAAATCCAAAAAATGGAGTGCAAAAGGCGTACAGAAGAAACAAAACCCTAAGGAACCAGACGACTTCTTGGATGTTCTTCGCCAACGAAAAACTCTCATTGCTGTAAATAGAAATTTCAAAGTGGTGCGAAACAAAATGGTCACCTACACCATAGAGAAAGACGGCGTGCGCTACTTGTATTATAAGCGTTGCGTGCATTCTGACGGTGTGACAACGAGTCCTTTAGAGATATGAAAAAAAATAGTAAGCGTGGTATTGATTGATTGAGTGCATCTTTTCAAAAATAGAGTGTTTATCAAGATTGAAAAAAAAATAAATAAAAAAAAAAAAAAAAATATTGTTGTGTTTATATTTTCATACGGCTTCTTTTACTAGTAAGTCGCGCAGTCTCTTAAAGCGTCACTCATGCGACGACGTCGCTTCCAGTCACGTGATCCTAAACAAAAAAAATGAAGAGACACGCTTCTTCCTCTCGAGAGGAAGAAGCGTGTCTCTCGATTAAAATCTTTTCTTTTCTTTTTTTCTTAAAAGAGACAAACGCCCCTTAGAGCGCCCCCCCCTAGAGTCCCGTTCCGATACATACTCTATACTACTAACATACAAGATAACTATATAGCTGCAACTGTATACAATTAATCAGATGGATTCATACATGTTGCCAAAGTGACTCAACCTTGTACCACACATAGTATGGCTGACAAGACTTGGCAGTCACACAATCATTTTGCCCAAGATGAAATTGTTTGTGTCATTGTTTGTGTCTAGTAGATAAAGGGTCATGTATCTCTATCTTGGATGGTACATGTGGACTCACTGCTAGCACTGTATGTACCTGTTATATTGCTGTGCTACAAAACTGACCTCAGGTCTTGTTGAGGTAGGCCTAGCGCTGACTGTGTACGCTGCTCATGTCATGGCTGTGACTCATGTCATGGCTGTGACTCACGTCACGGCTGTGACTCATGTCATGGCTGTGACTCATGTCACGGCTGTGACTCATGTCACGGCTGTGACTCATGTCACGGCTGTGACTCATGTCACGGCTGTGACTCACGTCACGGCTGTGACTCATGTCACGGATGTGACTCACGTCACGGCTGTGACTCATGTCACGGATGTGACTCATGTCACGGATGTGACTCATGTCACGGCTGTGACTCATGTCACGGCTGTGACTCATGTCAGTACTACACGTACCAGAGTGGGAGGACGCTGCCTGTCTCTGACTGGTGACACCTGGGAAGGTAAAAGATGTAAAGCGGTAACAAATTTGTTAGACAACCACAGGCTGTAACTGGTGTGGTGATGTACAAATACACTGTTTGACAACCACAGGCTGTAACTGATGTGGTGATGTACAAAGAGACCATTGAACTATCCTCTCCAGAAAAAAGGTAAATACACAGCCAGGTTCGGCCCAGATTGTTCCTTGCATGGAATTGGGAGGTACTTTTTGGGCTGATCATAAGATTGGCCCAGATAACACCTTCCTTGGATCTATGTGCCTGGCCCACACTAACCTGGCCTGGATAGCAACCTGCTGTAAAAGCCACTGCCCAGCTGTCCCAGGCACTGTACAGAGCCTCGTGGATGCTGGTCATTACTTGCAAATACACCATTAGACTATCCTCTCCAGACACAGGTCTCTACCCAAACCAGACTTATTCTCGGCCCTGATAGTTCCTTCCATGAGTGTTTGATCTCAGGGATCTGGTCCAGATCATGTTCCAACCTGGATGAACAGGTGGCGCCACCGCTGAGAGACCCGTTATGAAAAAACACTGCCCAGCGTTCAAACGCAGTTGCTGCTGTCTACTCATGGTGCAGACTTAACTATTGGAGTGAGTCTACCAGTACTACACCCCCAGAACCCCCCTGCCAGGTCTTGTACTACACTTGTACAGAACCCCCCTGCCAGGTCTTGTACTACACCCCAGAACCCCCCTGACCTAAGAATGTATATTTTGAATCAGAATTTGTATTTCTATGTTAGTTAGAAGCAGAGATATCCATCTTTATAGATTATCTATATTCTCACCGTCCTGAATATTCAAAATGGCCGCCATATGCCCTGTGTGAGTTTCCTAAAAGATTGGCCCGGTGGAATCAACTCCCCATGGGTCCCAGTTATTGGAAAAATACACCAACCTTTTAGGGTAGAGCCAACACCCTAAACCCCCAATATGGGCTCTTGGCCCCCTTGGTACTGATCTGTCAACGCTGGTGGCACACAGGAAAGAAGCTGGGTGGAAAGCAGGCTGAATTGAGTGAAAATTCTTTTATTTATCCTGGAAAGTTACATATTATGCTGGTAAACATGCTGCTTAGTGCATGTGGCTGACCCTGAGACTCAGCAGCACTTCCATACAAGCAGCGTGTCCTTGTCTGGCTGCTCAGCAGGCCATGTACAGCCAGCGTGTCTGGCTGCCAACTAATCAGTCATGATTCTGCACAATGTGCCATACCTCCAGACACCATGGGGAGGCTTCACTGTTAATCCAGGCATGATTAAAACTCCTGCCCAGCTAACAAGAGAATGTAAGTTTACGTCAAAATAATGTTTTAAAAACTGTAGATAACGTTATGCCATAGTAAGGAGCATTTGATGAACGTTATATGAGGTTATATAACATTATAAAATGTTGTATAACGTTTTTTGTTTACTTCTTGGTGAGGTGAATCTACATTGGCACTTAAATGTACTCTAGTGAGTAACTCTCCATTGCTGCATTCAAGCATCATGCCACCCCCATAGGGTCGACATAATGCACCAATGTATTTACTAGTGCCCATGTAGTTCCTTGTTGGTGCTGCGTTGGTGTATCATAACTACAGATGTTACATGCTGAAACCCTCTTACCCCCATTACCTTAATGTTAAGTTAATTAACCCTTTAAGGGCCGCTGCTGCCTCGGGGCAGCACCAGTGCTGCCTAGGCAGCAATATAATAAAATCACCGCTATCCATATAAAACAAATATTAAGATATTTTTGAAGCAATCCAAAAAACATTCCACATAGATACTTTGTCTCCTTTTTAGAAAATCAACTATTCTACATCCAATACAACGTATTTCACTCCTTAGCCACTAGCCCAGAGTAGCACCTGTAAGCCAATATTATATCATCACGGCATAGGGCCAGTGGTTAAGGCCAAAATTACAATTGTCAATGCCAGCAGTTAAAGGGTTAAACATTTCTGACTATGATGGCACAGATTGTACACCACCATGAGGATTTGATATGTATGATACCAGTGTTGCCAAAAACCTTTTATACACAAGGGCCAATGTGGCCTGTGTAGCGAGATATTACAGAGGCCATTTGTCTATTACACAGGGCAAATAGAACTAGAATCTAGCGCATATACATTGATGTCATGTAGGGATTTCATACTAACTAGAACTGCTGAAATGTATTGAGAAATGTGTAAATCTGTTGAATATTTGTTAGATGGCCATATCTTAAGTTCTAATAGGACTATCTAAAAGATTCTTTCACTATTAGAAAGCTAAGGTAAGGACCCGTGTCATTTCGGTAACACTAGTATGGGGGTGATATGGCAACATGTCAGTTAGTCAGTGTGAAAGACCCCATAGCAGGAATAGGGGCCTGAATAGGAATAGGGGCCTAGGGAAGAAATAGGGGTCTAGGGCAGAAAGAGGGGCCTAGGGCAGGAATAGGGGCCTTGGGCTGTAATAGGGGCCTAGGGCTGTAATAGGGGCCTTGGGCTGTAATAGGGGCCTTGGGCTGTAATAGGGGCCTAGGGCAGGAATAGGGGCCTAGGGCAGGAATAGGGGCCTAGGGCAGGAATAGGGGCCTTGGGCTGTAATAGGGGCCTAGGGCTGTAATAGGGGCCTAGGGCAGGAATAGGGGCCTTGGGCTGTAATAGGGGCCTAGGGCTGTAATAGGGGCCTAGGGCAGGAATAGGGGCCTGGGGCTGGGATAGGGGCCTGGGGTTCGGATAGGGGCCTTGGGCTGGAATAGGAGCCTAGGGCAGGATTAGTCACTGTCAGTTTGTCTGTGTTTGTCCAAAGGGAGTGCATATTTTACAACAATTATAATAATTTACCTCGGATCATATCCGATATGTTCCAAGATACCACTCGTTGAGAAACTGTCATTCAGACTGATCATGGTGGACCTGTGTCTAACACAGCACCCAGTATGACCCTGTTTACTGACAGCGAGTCAGAGTGGAGGCACACCGGGAGGCCGTGATCCCTGCCAGACACCGTGAGGCCGTGATCCCAGACACACCAGCAGTCTGGAACACCGAGGCATCCTGCTAACAACTGACACATGTTTTGGTGCTTTTTAGCTTTGGAGAAAATATGAAATACAGCAAAAAGAAACTTATACTGCATAAAAGAAAAATGTACTTTAACCTCCCACTTTATAATCATCATTAATAAGTGATCCTTAGAAGTATTATTAATATTGTAATGAAGTTCTTAAATCAAGCTAGACCTTTTCATAATAATGTATACATTGTACATATATCTTTGTGTGTATCAATCAACAAGCTTGTGTATGTAGCATTGGGAACTGTATGCTACACACATAGTAGAACTATATATGATTTATAGTTGTGTTTGCTTGCTTGCTTGCTTCCTCCCTCCCTCCTTGCCCTTCCTTCCTTCCTTCCTGCCCATCATTCATTCCCTCCTTCCTCCCTCCCTCCCTCTCTGCTTTACTCCCTCCCTCCCCTCCTTCCTCCCTCACCTTCGTTCCTTTCTATCTCCCTTCCTTCCATCTCTCCTCCCACTCTCTCCTCTGTCCTTCATAACTTTAGTTAGCTTTAAACGTGACCATCTGCTTTAGTTCTCCCAGCAGGTTGATTGCATGCACATCAAAACAAGGCTACAGGAGGTTACCAAGAGTTTAATCCATCCGTGGGTGCATGCCCCCTGGTGCATGCCTCAAGTGGTTAATCTGTAAGCCCCCGGGGACCCCCTGGTAGCCACATGGAGACCCCTGCTAGTCTCTTGCTCCTAGACAATCCCATGCCAAGGTCTCTTGATGCTTGTCCAGGAAATGAGGGGTGGGTTTTGGGTTAAATAGCGGGCCGTGGGCCGTGGCTCCCAGAACACAGCCGGCCCGGAGGAGGGACACAGGGCACATCGAGCACAGCCAGACCTGGAGGACAGTGCAGAATATTTCAACGTTTCTTTCTGCTCGGCCGATGCCCGACCACGTGGCGGCCCGAGGCGGGGGCCCGGGGCCAGTCCTCCTCCTGCTGATCATGGTCCTCAGCACACTGCTCACCCAGGTAACTTCTATTTACTGCCAGGAATTCTTTGATGTGACTTTGCAGCAAGCTCCCAGGTTCCTCTCCTCCACTGCTGCTCAGCTCGTCTTTACACCACTGGTTGTCTTTTCTCTATTTCATTGTTACTTTCTCCATTCTCTATACTTTAATGCCCTTATTCCATTGTTGTGTATTTGTGACGTCACAATGGTGTCACAATGTGTATATTGGTGTCACAGTGTGTATATTGGTGTCACAATATGTGTATCTGTCACAGTACAAGTGTATATCTGTCACAGTTCATTATGTATATCTGTCACAATACAGGTGTATTTCTGTCATATAACATGACCTGCTACAATCTATCCAAGAAATCAAATACAGAGCTGCTCTCTGATTGGATGAGACTCTGTGATCGGCACCTTTGACCAATTAGCGACGTTCTTAGCTAACACAGGGTGAGTGGCTAGACACTGTGGGTATATCTAGATGGATATACTATGGCCATGTTTGAGATAACTTTGAGGGGAGTGGGCGGCCACATTTTTGTCTACTCCCTTTCAGTGGGTATTCCACTGCCTTGATTTGGTGCCGCCCTGCATTGATTGGCAAGTCACCAATTCATGACTGCCAGTGGTACATTTCATGTAGCCATGACTGAAAGTTGTCTGGGGGAAATCACCTTGTGTTTTTATGTGGTTTTTGTGCATACTATAATCTGGGAATCTGATGATGGAGACTTTAAGAAATTCATTGCCATAACCCAGAAAAAAATACATTTATCTCTGTAAATAGCTACGCCAATTGGTGGTGTTTATTAGTTGGATGGGTGGTCCTACGGATTACGCAAACACATGCAGGCCGGGTTTTCACTCAAGACACGGGGATACCCCCTCCCTATTCTCCTTGTTGTGAGCCCCCATTACGTTACATCCCCTCAATTATGTATTGAGTAATTAGGAAACATATGAAGCTACAAGCCAGTACCCGAAATTTTTATATAGGAAACCCAGGTGTAAAGTTGTGATTGTGTAAAGTTGATTATTTTACAAATCATCAAAGTGTTCAGAATATGTGCCCCGCGCAAATTATCTTGGATACACATCCACAAGAGGGATTCAATACCTTTTCATTCATGCCTGTATTTATTTGCTAAGTTTGCTTTAACAGCCGCGGGTTTGCCCATTTGTAAAGGTTTGTTTCATCACATTGCAAAGCCGCTCACCACTGCCGGCACACATTAGGGTATGTCCCGGGAGGGAGGAGGGGGGGGGGTAAAAGCCGTGAAAACTGTGTACGGCTAGGGCGTGATGACACCTATTGTGTAGGGGGTCCATGTGAATGTGAGTTCTCTATGGGAGAGTTCTCCAATAGGTGCCTCTTTTATTTGGTGAATAACCTCAAATTATGTCGGTTCTAGACATGACAGAAACAATATAAAAACAGTTTTGTTATCCTCATTACATGGTGCATTAATACAAATACGCATTATAACAGAATGATATATTTCTAATTTCTCTTTGGTGATGCTACTGTAAAGAACAAAAACATTTTGAAGGTGCATTTTCAAAACCCAATCTGCCTAGTACATTGTAGTATAATTATTGGCACCACTCAGGTAGCTGAGAGTAAGCCACTCATATGTGACTGTTAACAATGCGGTGCAGTGTAAAAATCTGATCATTGAAATTTTGGGAGTCACTGTAAAATTTGACAGTTTATCACCGCAATGTGATCTAGGGTGAGACTGTGTAAAATTCATTACTTTTACATTGAACGTCCATAAACTGGAATGATAAAACTTTTTTTTTTCATTTATTGTGAATCTCATAATGAATTTGCCCTCCACTTGGCAGCCTGGAAGATTTGGGGACTTAAATGAAACCTCTCACTTTAAAACGTATCTAAATGTGTTAAAATAATAACAATGTCCCATTGCCTAATCAATAACAGAGATAATCTTGAAGCCTTTGATATATTATAGATAATGAACATATGATTTCCCTTTCTATATCAGTGGGTACAAACAAGGAATGTAAAAAAAAACATTTTGTCATTTTGTGGTGATTAAAAATATACATCTACTATTTGTAGGCCTGAAATTAAGTTGAAAGCCTTTCATATTATGCGTCATAATGAAAGGCTTGTAGAAGCCCCTCTATAAGAGATCACATTTATCAATATTTGTCATAAAACATTGTGCTCTCAGTCTGGAAAAAGTAGTTATTTTGGTTTCCTCGTAAAACTTATGAGTCAGACCCCACATTTATGTACCAAGTCGTGTTTTCAGTGTTTTGCACCTTCCATGAGCTATAAAATATAGAGCTCTGCACCATACTAGGTATTATTGGTATTAGGTGAGAGGGAACACTCCAGGCTTTCAGAATTGTACTTTTTATTTGTCTCGAACCAACATTTTAGGATTTATGGCCCTCCAAATAGAGGGGGGTGTTAAATCGCCAATTTTGTCGTACGATTTCAGGGACAGGCTCAAACTATGCATTTGGGACCCAAAACTCGGGAAATCACAAAAATATTTCTGCCAAGTAGTGAGAAAACAGCCAAAATTCAGGCTTTCAGATTCCTACTCAAACCTCACCATGCCTTCAGAAAAATGGTCAGAAACCTTCATTTGGGACCCAAAGAGAGCATTTAAAGTCGTATTGTTGTGATAGAGGAATCGAACTGTGGAATCACCTGAACATTTCATGCCGCAAAGCCAAATCTAAAACTATTTTCAAAGATAAGGCAAAAGCCACACTAGTTTCTCACTTTAATCAAAGGCAGCGAGAGAAGGGCCTGGTGACCCACCCGTGCCTGGCCACTATCCTCTGCCCCTAATATTGTGATTGAATAATCATGTACCTATCCATGTAATTATTCGACTATATAATTATAATCTATACTCATGTATTTATTCCGTACCGAATCTGCCTTATACGAGATACAATATCTCTTTTGAATGTAATTGTATTTGAAAATCACTCTGTGCAATAAATACTCTTATAAACTCAAAAATTATAGGGGTGTTTCCCCCTCTGGGGAGGGTGTGTGTCCATAGTAAAATACCGATTAATCTGCTTTTTTGAAGGTATTTGGTCCTATACAATCAGGTCCCTATACTGCCATAAAACACCATCATGAACTGTTCTGGAGGGCCCCTTGTTTCTGTTAACTACCCCCTATGACCCCTAACCCCTAACCCCCACCCCTCAGTATGCACCAATAGCCATCAGATAACTCCCCCCCCCCTTCGCCTCTATATTACACTGTACTCAGAATGTCAGGAATTTTGAACATTAATAGTCATTCACAGACACCTTAGTGTGTCTTGGGAGTAAGACAGTGATGGGGTGGGGATATGGAGGGGGCCCAGACCTCCTCCCTTACCCTATGTACAGACATAAGGCCAAACAAAAAAAAAGGTTGTGTTCAGGTAACCCGACCTACCCTATTATTTTCGCCCGACCCTAAACTAATTTTGAATTCTTTTTTTTTAGATTCATCTTGGTTAGGGTACCTTATGACCCGAGGACCTATTACATTTATCATATTTTGTGGGATAAGAGGGAAGGAAAGTCACACTGTTTACGCTTATTCTTTGTATAGCAGATAATGGTAGCATTTAGAACTGATAATGCCTTAATTAGACTATTCAATTGGTTTGTAAATGGATAGTGGGGATATTAGTTACAAAAAATATGATAATTGGTGGTGGGAAATATATCAATTGTAAGCATGTTGCGAATCAGAAGTATCCTTCCTCAAACTTACCTCAAAAAATAATTTCTAAAACAAAAAGAAATCCGACCTACCTACCCATTTTTTTTGGCCATGTTACCTGAACACGACTACATTTTTTGTTTGGCCTAAGAGGAGGGCTATCTCAGTCCATCTAAGAACTCCAACCACCAGACCTCTTATAATTTATTCATCCTACATGAATGGCTTTAGCACCTCATCAGAAAACTGATAAGAGACCCAAAGAGACTATTACAGGTTATATTCTTGCGATTGCATGAATATAACCCAACTCTTGGAGGGCCTTTGCTTCAATATATTTAAATTGTCAACATATTAAAAAAGGTTTAGATCAGATAGATAATACCCTTTTCAAAGGTCTCTATATTCATTTTGAGTTATCCTACCAATGGTCACAACCCCCCCCCCCCCCATTCTATGCCCAGTACCTCACCCCATGTGTATTCCTTGTCAAGATGACTGCTTAATGTTGTTACGCTTATTATACATGGTAATTCTATAATAGTTATAGCAGAGATCTAATATTAACATCACTAATAACCTCCTGACACAACCATAAATAAAAACCCTGACTCTCCTCCTTAACTAAGTTTTAATGCATAGAATGATGGATGGTAGAGGGGGGGGGCGTGAAAATGACTCCAAATACGGACTGGTGTCCATATCTCTCAGTCTACCCCTTGCATGGTTAGTATCCTAGACATAAGACAAGAGACAATTATTTAATTCAATTCTCTGAGGTTAAATTGATACTCTGAACCCTAAATATTGTAACAGGCAGCGCGGACTGCTGTGTTATTTGTATACCTATTCCATGTGCACTGACCGGTTTCATAACAAGTTACATAATCATCTACACCAGGTGGCTCTGGTGATGTGGTCAGGTGACCCCCACAGGCCTGTATATAAGGTGACTGCTTCCCCATTGGAAGCCAGTCAGGTTTGGGACTGTCGTGACAAGACCACCCTGTGCTCCGGGCTTAACTCTATGCTGTAGGGTTGCCCCACTGTATTATAGTGATCTGATCTGATCCCTGTATAGCTGATGGTTATACTTGTCATTATAATACTCCAGAGTTACCCTTTTTAATAAAGTCGCCGTATATTAAAGTATAATTTACCTTGTCCGGTGTTTGATTCTCATGCGTTACACTCGTAGTACTCGACCAACTACATTGGTGCCGTGACCATTTGATCGAACCGACCGTGATAAGGTATTAAATAGGCTTATAGTGTATGGATTACCTATACGATATTGTCAGCTCGTTTAGCGGCAGGACTAAAACCCCTGCTGAGGAACGTGAGGAGGCCGTACAAAATGTTCGGTTCTTCACGGGCAAATCAAATAGGGGGGAGAGCCGGGGTGCCTTGGAGGTGCCCGGTGACGACCTCTCCCAAGGAGCAATAGGTGATCCTATTGTGGAGGCTTTTGCCAGAGGTGAGGACGGAGAGCAATCTCCGGTCCCAGGACCCTTTGATATCAGCCCCAGGAGATCGTTGGACTCCCTCTCCACGAACCTTTTCTGCCCCGAGGGTCAGAAAATACCGGGCAGAGAGACGCGTTCTCTCGGCCTTGCTCCCGTCTGTTCCACACCGACGGTAGCGGATCCTTCATTGGATCCAAACACGCCCGTGTTTACCGACGGTGGCTCCGACACACCCGAGGGTGCAGTCGGTGGTAAACCGTCGGTAAAGGAAGGCGTGGCGGCAAAGGCTCCTGTAACTGGGACCCTGCCGGCTACAGAGGAACAATCCAGCTTACCGCTGGATGCAACTCTGTTGGCTGACATGGAGATTGGGACAAAGCAGCCTGAACTGCGGAACCTCGAAGAGGCCCGGAGGGAGCTTGCTTCCATCAGCAACACTAGGAATTTATTTCTTAGGGAAGTTGATGAGAAGAAAAGGTTCCTTCTGGAGCTCCAAGGGGAGTTGACTTCTCAAAAGGCTGAGGTTGATAAGCTTGTGCGACAGAGGGTGTCTGGGGAATGTGAGGTGGCGAGTTTGAATACCTTGGGAAAGGATTTGAGCACGCAGCTCCAGTTAGCTAGGCGGGACCTCGAAAGCTTAAAGCAAACCAACCTTGAGCTAAAAGAGAAGTCAGAACAGGTACCACCACAAACTCCGGTGGTACCACCGGTCGTAACTACACCTAATTTGTACACATCGGTGACACCTTCTGGTGTCCCGACGATAGTACATACTACGGTCCCTAGTATGACACCTCAGATGGGGGCAAGCTACTTAAAGACTCCGGTCTGTGGTGGCGCCTTTGGGGGTTTGGCAACACCTCCAGGGTACACCCACCCATCTACTGGTTCAACGATGTTGAACCAGCAGCAGACCTTGGTCTCGGTTCCAGTACCGAAGCCCAGAGCTAGACAGGGTTTAACCCCGGTCCAGCGGGCTAAGTACGACAGGAACCCTGCCATAGAGAAGCTGGGGACAGACATCGTCCCGTGGGACATCGATGATTTGGATGAACGGTATGCTCCTTTCAACTTTGGGGAGACCAAACATCCAGATGCAGCCCGTCAAAAGGCCATCGATATTCCGCCTTTCACAGGGTCGCCACCCTGGAGAAAGTACAAAGTTCGGTTCAAGGCTATTGTGGAGAGCAATCGCTGGAACAATCAGCAAGCGCTGGTTGCTCTGAAGCAAGCACTCTGCAACGGGCCAGGTGAACCAGCCCTTTTGGCATTTGAGCAAGTGAAGGTCAAGACATTGAGCTCACTTGAGGAGACTGCTGAATGGGCGATTGGTAAGATTGGTGAGCATGACCCAAGGACTCAGTTGCTCAAGCGTGTACAACGCAAGGAAGAGCATCTGAGATCCTACGGATTTGCTTTACAGGAACTGATATCCGAGTGTTATCAGGGATGTAGACCTGACACACCCACTATCATCCAGGAGTTAACCTCCAGGTTTGTCAATGGGGTCAGGGACACTAATCTCCAAGCATATCTGCGGGAAAAATGGCAGCCGGACTTGTCTCTGGCTGACCTGTTTGACCATGCAGATGTGTATGAAACCAAACAGGCTGTTTTTCCAAGTGGCGGTGTGGCGGCATCCCCATCTGTAGCCCCGAAAGGAGCTCAGGTTACGGAGGCTGCTACAAAGCCACCAAAGGAAAAACAGCCCGCCTCTAAGGAGGTGGCGGCAGTGACGTCTGAAAGGGACATGGAAAAACTGATTGAGGGTTTGTTGCGGAAGCACTTGGAAAAGAGCTCCGCGTCCACTTCTGGCTCTGGAAGGAGAAAGAGAAAGAAGAAGGACACAAAACCTCAACCATGTCGACGCTGTCAGGAGATGGGTCATTGGGCTAGCGAATGCAAAGCCCCTGAACCTGTTGCTGCTAAAACCGAAAAGGAGACGGAAAACTGAATGGGGCCCATCCTTTTGGCGAGGATGGCGCCCCCACAGTTAGCCATGCCTGTAAGGGTTTAGTAGACGGTGTTAACACTTCCATGAACCAAGGCCGCGCAGAGGCAGAAGGGTCTGATCAACCTGTAAGCGTCTGGCAAGGCGGGGCTGGCAAGGACAAACGGAATCCTAAGGATTCTGTAGTCGCTGGCTTAGAGGAGTCTTGGTTAGAATCGATTGCCCAGAGCAGTGCGATTCAAGACTCCCCGAGCGACCCATGTTGGGATTACCTCCTGACAAAAGGGGTTGCTATGGATGGAGGGGACAGGCCGATGCTGACCTCTGAGTGTGTTCCTTTACGGGGACAATGCTGGTACCTGAGTCTGGTTATTTCCGGGACGCGTGGTGAATTTTTGGTCGACACGGGTGCCTCTCACACCCTGGTTGATCGTAAATTCATGGCCCGTCTTTGCAACCAGCCCGATGCTCCGCTACTAGGAGTAAAGGCTCGGACTGCTACGGGAGATAGTATGCAGACTTATGGCAGAACTGTAAAACCTATGTTGGTGGATGGCAAGACATACTGGATATGTCCAACCATCACCGACATCACTGATGATGGCATCCTGGGGATGGACTTTGCTGCTCTTTACGGAGTGACAATGAACACCGCAACAGGCCGACTTCAGATTAAACATCCTTATAAACAATCTGTACAGTGCGTTTTAAGGAATGGTTCTTCTGTGGCGTCAGTGGCACAGGACACAAAGCTAGCACCGGGACATGTTTCAGATGTCCTAGTCAGCTGCGTGGGAGTGCAGGCCAAACGGCCGGGAATGTTTGAACCAGAAGATCAAAAGCTCGCCGAGCTAGGTCTTGCTGGCTATCATACTTACCTGGCCAACGCTCGTTGGGGGGGTGATACCAATCTGTAACTCGAGTAGTAGAGAAGTCACTCTACGAAAGGGGACACCTATTGGTAACACTACGCGAGCATATGGTGTTGATTCGCTGACTACGGATTTTGTGGACGTAGGTCTGGTTGCTGGACATCCTGCCCATGAGGATGCCCTAGCAAACTCCAGCCTACCGAAACATCTAAGATCCCTGTTGCGTGAGTCACACCTAGATACCCTGGAGAGCGAAATGGTGGCGCATGAGCTGTCAGAATTCTCTGACGCTTTTGCGCAACCAGGAGATCCTCTAGGGCGTACCGACACGGTACAACACCGGGTTGATACTGGGGACGCGCTTCCCAGTAGAATTCCCTACCGTCGGTTACCCATGGCTAAAAAAAGTGCTATGGAGGCTGAGGTAGAAAAGATGTGATTCAACCTAGCGAGAGTCCATGGTCAAGTCCTGTGGTGATGGTCACCAAGAAGGATGGTTCCTGTCGATTTTGCATCGACTATAGGAAGTTGAACGGACTCACTAGGAAGAATGCATATCCTCTACCTCGGATAGATGAATGTGTGGAATCTCTGGGTGGGGCGAAATGGTTCTGTACACTAGATTTACAATCTGGTTATTGGCAGATCGGCATGGACCCCCGGGACCGAGAAAAAACTGCATTTTCTACCCATATGGGACTATTTGAGTTCAACGTCATGCCATTTGGGCTATGCAATGCCCCGGCAACCTTTGAGGCAATGATGGAAACCATGTTACAGGGTTTACTTTGGAAAAAGTGCCTAGTTTACTTGGACGACATCATCGTCTTCGGGGGTTCTGTGGAGGAAACTCTACAGAACCTCCAAGCTGTGCTGAAACGCATCTTATCATATGGTCTGAAATTGAAACCTTCAAAGTGCAAGCTTTTTAGGAAATCAGTTGAATACCTAGGTAGAATTGTTTCTGAACATGGCATCATGGCTGATCCTCATAAGATCGAAGTGGTACAGAACTGGCCTCGTCCGATGGACACGAAGGAGATACGCTCTTTCATCGGGTTTTGTTCATACTACAGAGATTTTATACCTGGATTCTCGAGAGTCGCAGCTCCCTTACAAGAGCTGATGATTGGAGAGAAGAAGGCTAAGGCTAAAATAGTCTGCTCTCCAGCCGCAGAACAGTCTTTCAGTGAGTTAAAGAGACTCTTCTTAGAAACACCTGTTTTGCACTACCCTGCACCTGTTGGTAAGTTCATCTTGGACACTGATGCTTCTAATACAAGTATTGGTGCTGCCTTGTCGCAGATCCAGGATGGGCGAGAAGTGCCGCTGGCATTTTCGTCCAACAGTCTAAGCAAAACACAACGTAACTACTGCACAACCAAGCGTGAACTCTTGGCAGTGGTGGTTTACACAAAAAAGTACAGACATTTCCTATATGGTGGGAATTATCTCGTACGGACGGATCATTCATCTCTGCAGTGGCTCCTTAACTTCAAGGATGCTGAGGGGATGATGGGTAGATGGTTGAACCACCTCTCTGAGTTTGGCATGACGAATGATCATATCATACACAGGAGTGGAGTAGATCATGTGAATGCGGACAGCCTGTCCCGCTATCCTATCCGGAACTGTCACCGTGTAGACTGCCGAGACTGTGGGTCTCACAATGCAGTGATTGCGTCTGTGGGTGCGAAAGTTCCTAACTGGACGTTGAATCACTTGAAGGATGAGCAGCTTGCGGATCCGGCTATTTCGAGGGTGTACTCCTTGAAGTTGTTGGGCCTGTCCAAGCCTGTTCGCCCCGCACTTTCGCTGGAATGTAAAGAATCTTTTTATACGGAACAGTGTATTGTGCCGCTGGAGGGTGCAACCTGGCAGGAAGAGAACAGCTCAGTCTGTAGTGCCTTTGTCACTCAGACTACAGTTGCTCAATTACTGTCATGGCCACCGAACTTCAGCACACTTTGGCAGACAACGAACTGAGGCAAAGATTAAGAGTAGATATTACTGGCCTGGTATGACTTTGGACATACGGCGTTGGGTGAAGCAATGTCCCCAATGCTGTTTATCAAAGCCTGGACCTGGTATCGGTAAACTACCTCTAAGTCAAGAGCTATTCGGTGTTCGGTTTGCCCGGATCGCTGTTGATATCATTAGTGGTTTCAACACGACCCCCTGTGGGAATACCTGTATGATGGTGGTACAGGACTACTATACCAAGTACGTCCAAGTATATCCGTTGGTAAATCATACAGCTGTTACCTGCGCTGAAGCACTTTTCGAGAATTGGATCCTCACGTGGGGAGGTCCTTTAATGCTTCACTCCGACCAGGGTCGTGAGTTTGAATCTCGACTGTGGGCAGAATTGTGTAGAAAAATACACATCTGCAAGACGCATACGAACCCCTATCGACCACAATCGGACGGTATGGTGGAACGTTTCAATCGGACGTTGATCCAATGTCTCACGACAATGGTTAATGAGCATCGAGATGATTGGGATGAGCACGCTCGCTATATCTCTCATGCTTACAACGCTACCGAACATGCGTCGACGGGCTGTACGCCCAACATGCTCGTAATGGGTGAAGACATAGTCATGCCGAGTGACATGGTCTATGGCGTGCAGGGACACCAGCTCGAGCAACCCTGCACAGTAATGTTTGTAGAGTCATTGCGACAATCATTACGCGAGTCCTATGGAGTAGTAAGGGACAACTTGGAAAAATCTGCTACTTTGCAGAAGGTGGGCTATGACACGGGCCTTAAACTCCGCCAATTTAAGGTGGGGGATAAGGTCGCGAGGTTTAGCACACCTAATTCCAAAGTCAAGACCCTGTACTCTTGGGATGGACCGCATACGGTAACTATGATGGTTAGTGAAACTACTGTGGTGATCCGTTTGAAAAAGGGAACATTGACCAAATCACATGTGGCAAGACTCAGACCTTGGTATGGGGAGCCATATGTAGATGACGAAAATGAGGCCCTAGGCGCTGACACTGGTCCAGTGAAAGTGCCGACCGACCCTGTGCCACCGACGGTACCTAAGGTAAAACCGACGGTTGAACCAACGGTACCAACAGTGGCACGACGACGGGGTCGTCCGAGGAAAATACCGATTGAACCACAGCCGTGTGTTACCAAGCCCAAGCGTGGTAGGCCTCGTAAAAAAAGGCCGGCTACGCGGAAGGGGCTGACCGTAGACGCCGGTAAACATAGTAGTTCGGTACCACCAGTACCGCAACCGCTAGACTTACCGACAGAAGGTCTACGGAGGAGCGCACGTGTTCGAGAGCGAGAAAAGAATGTGTAAACGTTTTTTTCTTACCTTGTTGACGACAAATAGCTGTTGGCTTGATTATATTTCCCTGGACTATTGAGTACTGGGGCGGTGGTCTCCGTTCCCGGTACACGATCACCAAAACACAACGAGAAGCAGAGGGCTATCCGGTGTTGGTTATCCGTTGGAGGTAGAAAAGCACATGTTCGGGGCGGGTGACTGGCTTCGCCGGCTAATTCTAAGTAAGGGATTAGCTTTGATCACATATCGCTGAGAAGCATGCTGCTGTATCATATCCTCCAACGCTGGTACACTATCACCGTATTTCCCTGTGGCGCTGCCACAAAGAGTATGTGTGGGATGCGACGAATGTATCGTCAAATACCACACAGGAGGAGGTCTCACCTGGTTGTTGATGACAACCAGGGTGATGACCAGCAGTCGACTGGGGCGTCAACCCAGCCTTCTGGCCCTCCACAGCAGGAGGCTCACTCATCACCTCCACAGGTGGTTGAGGATGGTGCCTCTGTGTCCGACCACGGGGATGCTGAAGGGCTCGGGTGTTACCCTTGTAGCCTGGAGACATGCCTCGATTTGATGCTGCTTTCTCTGATCTCTTGGCCGCTGGCTTTGAGCTCTTCAGAGAAAAGTTGGCAGTCAACTCAAGTAGACTGCTTTGGTATCAAGGCACCCAAGTAGGAAGGTACTACTTCAGCAACCTCTGGTTGTTGGGAGTGGAGGCCATTCGACAGGGTGTGGTACGGACGGCTGAACGTGCCAGACTGCTTGCCGAGAGTGAGCAGAATCTGGATCAAGATCACGCCTTTGATAAGGCAACGATCACCCAGCTCGAGTCCTGACTGAGTACTTGTGACGCCAGGTTGTTCGGGAAGTTCGGGCTAAAGCTAACAGATTGGGAGAGGGCTGGTTTTCCAGACCTCAGGACAGTTTTGGGGCTGCCACCAAGGCCGCCATCATTACTGACCACCCCGATACTGTTGGCTCAGCCTCCTCGGTACGATGCTCCCTTTGCATTTTTGGTCAGCATACGGCCTAGAGGCTGGTGGAGGGGTATCTGTGACCCCTGCTACCGCGAGTACTTCCTCGGTGGCAGCAGGTGATGGCCTCTCCTCTCAGGTGGTGACTAGTGTAGTTTGCGCTGCACCTGTCTCACCTGAGAAAAGCCCTGATAAGGTGGAAAAGCCGGCTGGTGGTGTCCCTCTAGACACCTAAAGTCTTGCCTTATCAGGCCCTCTGGGGAGCACTGTTCCGCTCCTAGGAGGTAAAACTAAACCGACATCGCTACCCGCCCCAGACCGGAGAGGCGCAAACCGACAGTGGAGTCGCTACCGACTCCTGAAGGAAGCAAACCGATGGTACTACCGTGGCTACCCTAGGCCACAACCGTCGGTCATCAACGACTCTAACGCTGGCCGGGGCTACCGATCCTGTGGTCATTTGTTATTGACCTATGAACTTTTAAGGATCGCCTTCCTGTGATATAATTATATATGGAGGCATGGACCTGCCTTTTTATACTTTATTTCACAAGAGATGATATTACACTATACCAGTGTAGGACTCTATTCATCTCTACCACCATGAACTGCTAGGTACTGGAGTACCAACCCTAATAAGGATGACGATTTATCCCACCTTATTTAGGATCTGCATTTATGGATTTTATATATAAACTATTCTTCGCCGGAGGAAGTGGGAACTACTATAGTTCCATTATTTATATATAAGGACACTAACTCCACACAGATTCGCACCATTGCTGAACGTAGTAGGTGATGTGTTGTGTTTCCAAAGTGGTTATTGGTGCCTTGTTTTAGTAACTGATACTAGTCAAGGACTATCAGTTGGACAGTTTCTATATCATGTGCCTACGGGACTATGGTTTTTACAAAGACTATATTGTTGATATAAACTGTTATGTGCATGTTAACTTGTATGTTCATGTATGTATGCCTGTTTTAACTATGAGTAAAAATGTTACTTGTTGCTAAATAGATATACGTGGTATATAATGTATCTAAGAGGTATTATTATTATAATTCCAACCCTACCTACATTCTAAAGGGGGGTAGTGTAACAGGCAGCGCGGACTGCTGTGTTATTTGTATACCTATTCCATGTGCACTGACCGTGACGGTTTCATAACAAGTTACATAATCATCTACACCAGGTGGCTCTGGTGGTGTGGTCAGGTGACCCCCATAGGCCTGTATATAAGGTGACTGCTTCCCCATTGGAAGCCAGTCAGGTTTGGGACTGTCGTGACAAGACCACCCTGTGCTCCGGGCTTAACTCTATGCTGTAGGGTTGCCCCACTGTATTATAGTGATCTGATCTGATCCCTGTATAGCTGATGGTTATACTTGTCATTATAATACTCCAGAGTTACCCTTTTTAATAAAGTCGCCGTATATTAAAGTATAATTTACCTTGTCCGGTGTTTGATTCTCATGCGTTACACTCGTAGTACTCGACCAACTACAATATTATTGAAGCTAATAATAAACCCTGCAATTAAATATCATGGGGAGGGGTAGGTAACCCTGATACCTCATTTGCAATGCTAAAGATCAGATTTTGTCAAAGACGGGCATACATGCAACATCTGAGGGTGCTGCTATGATATTCAGATATATGAAAAGAAACATAGGCCTGGTGCTTGGTAGACCTATGCCATCCCTTATATGGGGTAAAGGGTAAGTTGGTAGAACTCATTTCAAACTTTGAGGACAGATGAATACATATCTTGATATTACACCAAATATTGAACCCAGATTTTATTTGAAGTACAGTATCCATCTACCAGCTGTAGTAGATACACCTACCAGGGTGATCTTTTTTTTTTGGGGGGTGGGGGGGGTGGGGGGCTTTGGGGCCCCTCTTTTAACCACACCACTGTGCCACTCCCAGGCATGATACATACCATGAGAGGCAATGCTGTGCACTGTACTGGTCACATGGTGGGAGGGTTGGGATGATGGTTGTATTGTGTAATATGGAGGCGAGGGGGGGGGGGGGTATTTCATGGCTAGTAGTTAGGGGTGAGGGGGGTGGAGGGGGGTCATAGGGGGTGGTTAACAGGAACAGGGAGCCCTTAAGAAAGGTTCAAACTATCAGACAGGTCTTATGTTAATAGATTATTTCAGTATAGGGTAATGTAGAGGCGAAGGGAAGGGGAGAGTTATCTGATGGCTATTGGTGCATGTTAGGGGGGGGGGGGTCATAGAGGGGGGTTAACAGAAAGAGGGGACCCTCCAGAAGGGTTTAATCTGCCTGATTAGGTGTCCTGAGGATCTTTTATGGCAGTATAGGGATGTGATTGTAAGGGAGCAAATGCCTTCAAAATAGCTGATTTATCAGTATTTTACCAAGGACGAACCACCTCCCCAAAGGTGTCAACACCTCTATAATCACAACAACATGACTTTAAATGCCGGTCCCAAATGAAGGTTTCTGACCATTTTCATGAAGACATGATTTGATTTTAGAAGGAATCTGAAAGCCAGAATTTTGGCTGTTTTCTCACTATTTGGCCGATCTTCGGACCCCATTTACGGGGGGGGGGGGCGGTCACAGGGGGTCTGAAAACAATATTTTAGTTATTTCCCGTGTTTTTGGACTCAAATGCATAGTTTGAGCCTGTCCCCGAAGAAGTAGATTTATCACCCCCCCTACTCAAATGTAAAACAAATACCCCAAAAGCTCTTTTTTTCCTCTTCATTTGTCTCCCATGGCCAGGAAACCCATTAGAAGTCTCCCAAATCAACATGGTTTACAAGGTATATGTGTTAGCTATCAGATTCATGAGTTTTAACTGGAATTTCTGTTCTCAATTTTTCATCCCAGCCCTCCTTTTAATAAATGCCACTCGTGTAATGTCCGTAACGATAACTCTTGATGCCTCAGCCTGGTTACTTCCAATGGCCACTCAATATCAACTCTATATGTAATATATGGGGGTCAATGGGTTCTCAAGCCACAAAAAAGAATTAGGAGCCTCCCGGTTTTATTTTAGCCTACAGGATTACTGGAACTACAGTCTGCGGATAAAGGTAAACGACGATGGCAAGTGGCGTTAACCGTGTGTCATAAAATGACCCGGCCTATTTATTAGAATACTATAAAAAGAGAAAAAAACAAACCATATGCTGTGCTCTTCTTGCTTTGCTTGCTGCTTGCCAATGATAGAGTTTCTCCCCTCCCAGCGTGGAGAGTTCCTCGAGCCTCTAGGGAATATCAACAGGGGGCACTGTCCATCCCACTAATACGAGGATAACTATAAATTATTCCTGGACATTACTGGAACTACAGTCTGCGGATAAAGGTAAACAACGATGGCAAGTGGCGTTAACCATGTGTCATAAAATGATCCGGCACACCCAGACTGAAGTGTGTAAGTTCAAGTATGTCCGTATGACTAAGTACGCTTGCTGCTTGCTGCACGGAGCGCGTCCGTGACCTTTTTGTCCATGTTGATTCTTGCTGACATAGGCTTGGCGAGGTAGATGAGGGCGGTCAGACTCGCCCAGTCACCCACCTGCCTGATGTCTTCTAGTGGGATGCCGCATTGATGAAAGAATGCTGCTGCTGCTCTCCGCATACTGTGAACCCCTGCCCGTTCTGGGTTCCTCGAGCCTCTGGGGAATATCACCAGGGGGCACTGTCCATCCCACTAATACGAGGATAACTATAACTTATTCCTGGACTACAAAAGAGTTGATT
Organism: Harmothoe impar; assembly: GCA_947462335.1. Classification (NCBI taxonomy): domain Eukaryota; kingdom Metazoa; phylum Annelida; class Polychaeta; order Phyllodocida; family Polynoidae; genus Harmothoe; species Harmothoe impar. The sequence continues at coordinate 69,523,969 of OX381717.1, read as the reverse complement.
TGTAATACAGTTAACATTACAGACATTACCACACATAAATCCTCTATAAATCGATAAACACCCCAAACCCATCAATTCAAAGTAATTCCTATCCATGGCTAGTATGCATTCATTCCTTCTGGAAGGAATTGCAGCCTAAATTCTCTTCTGTGTATCAGAAAAGGGGTTTTCAATGCAAAACTGTAATATCCGTCATGTTAACTCTGTAATGTCCATAACGTTAACTCTGACTGACCGTAAGCCCCCCCCTGCTGCATTTTAAGACATGCACTATGCTAAATAACAACATAATAAGATAGAATAGACATTGCTACAGCACTGTGTGGTATTTAGATGCATTCCTATGGGTATAACTCAACCTTTCAGCCCTCCAAATGATTTATTGAGTCAGAAAAGGACAAAATTTCCACCAAAATCTCACTGTCAAGCCCTAAAGCCCTGACAGGGGTATGTTTTCTGTTGTTTATATAATACCTACTTACTTTTCATTACTTGAGTGTGTTAAACTTGAGCTGGTAAGCTCTTTTTGATTACTAGAGCTAAAAATAGTTACCGTTACGGACATTACAGAGTTAACGTTACAGACATTACATGAAAATTGAAAATCCTCAAGGAAACGTAGATACTGATGATATGTATATTTTTTCTGGAAAGCATGTTGAAGGGTTATCTAATCTAAAATCCTAATCAAGAAGAAAGAAAAAATGCCATATTTTTAATTTGTGAGGGTAGAATTTGTTGTATGTAATGTCCGTAACGTTAACGATATTTTTAATTTCTTTTGAAAAAACTACTTCCACACAGTCAATCATCTCTATATTTTAACACAACATGCCCCTATGGTACTTCTATCATCCTAAATAGTTATCAACCCTATAAAACATACTTCGTTTTTTATGGGTGCTTAGTGCTACCAATACTGTAATGTCCGTAACTTTAACTGCATAAAAAATGCCTGTTTTTTGCAATTAGAATGACAAAAAGGGTCTCCTTGTATGCAAAACTATACATATTTTGGAAGGAGATACACTGAAGATAATACACCGTGGCTTCAATGATCATTAAAACAGTTTTTGATCAAGCTAGAGGAAAGTTGGTGATATTTTGTAAATATTTCCACATTCTCAAGATTTTTGGAAAGCCCCCCTAGTGACAATATAAAAGGTATTTGGTTTATGGTTTTCAAATTTGGTATGCCTGATTATACATAGTGTAGCTCTTGTATACCAAAATAGAAATTACTGTGGTGTTTTTCAGATATTTTATGCGATGTTTAATATTTTCAGCGTAATGTCTGTAACGTTAACTCCAGGTTGTGTTTGAGAGTGAATAAAAACTGACCCCCTGGGAGTTAAGCTTTCCCTCGAGTGGATTCTGGGACCTAAGATACTAATCTTTCAATCAGATTTGGTACCAGATTAGTGCATTTTTAGGAATTCTGACTCATATATATGTGTTTATGTCTAATCTCATTTATCTATACTGAACCTTGCACATTGCGATTTATGAAAATCATAGGCTCTTTTGCAAAACTTACTTCTTTCCTGTAGAATAATAAGAAAATAATCTCATTTCTTGCATATAATCTCTCTTGTTAGACCAATTTTCAGGAGCCAGGATGCGAAATGGCCGGATGTCAATTCACGTTTTCCTGTGTTCTAAATATTGATGGGTAGACCCATGATTTTGAAGGAAATGACTTCATATACAGAGGTCTCACTACATATATACCACAAATGTTGGGGCCAGTGAGTGTGTGAGTAGTGGGTCCACCGCAGGCCTTGTGGTGGGCGTCCCTACTGCAGGCCCAATTATGTTTAATTTCCTCTAGACCAGATAGAGACATTTCAGAAGGCTCAGCGGATGGTGTCTCTATCCAGTCTATTTGAGACCCATGTGGATGTACTGTGCCCTATTCCCTAACTAGTTCCTGCGTTTATCTTTTACAGTTCCTGTGTTTATCTTTTACAGCTAGTTCCTGTTTATCTATTACAGTTCCTGTATATTTATTACAGTTCCTGTTTATCTATTACAGCTCCCGTGTTCATCTATTACAGTTCCCGTGTTTATCTATTGCAGGGAGGTGCGGCCTGTACAGCCACCACGTGCTACTTTGGCGGCACGTGCGTCACGTCTATAGCAGGAGACACCTGCACCTGTCCCACAGGTACCAGCGGCACCAACTGTGAATACAGTAAGTGCTGGATAATTATACCTGTCCCTTATACTGACTCTTAGACTGGTACACCTGTCCCTTACAACAACTGTTAGACCTAAATTACTGGACCTATGTTAATGCCCAGTGAATAGCAGTTCAGGATCCAGTTGCTACAGCCTTCACACAAGTTGATACAGTCATGAATATATATTTTCAGGTGACATCTTCAGCACAACGCTTCAAGTAGGACAGTTTGGTGATAATTCTAATAATGATCTCAACTTCTTCAGAAGTCACAAATTTACAAGATCTGCAAAGGTTACTCAAATCAAGTACTACGCTAAACGCAAATGCTGCAAGTTTTTTGTTGGATTCTGGGAAAGAGTAAGTAGCCTTCTTTGCAGATTTGTATGATGAAGAAATGATGCCGATGAAACCCTTTTCTGAATGATGTTATGTTTAGGAAGCATAGAATAATTGATGTTCTTTTAATATTCAGTCAGTAGTTGAAATTTCCATGCATAAAATTCACATTTCATTCTCAATGACTGTATAGCGTCAAAGACTGCATGCCTGTAGATAGTGGAGTAGTGGAGTGTCAAAGACTGTATCGTGTCAAAGACTGCATGCCTCTACATAGGGTAGTGGTGGGGTGTCAAAGACTGTATCTTGCAGGTTCATGTTAACATGGTGCAGGTTGTGTTACCATGGTGCAGGTTGTGTTACCATGGTGCAGGTTCATGTTACCATGGTGCAGGTTGTGTTACCATGGTGCAGGTTCATGTTACCATGGTGCAGGTTCATGTTACCATGGTGCAGGTTGTGTTACCATGGTGCAGGTTCATGTTACCATGGTGCAGGTTGTGTTACCATGGTGCAGGTTCATGTTACCATGGTGCAGGTCCATGTTACCATGGTGCAGGTTCATGCTACCATGGTGCAGGTTCATGTTACCATGGTGCAGGTTCATGTTACCATGGTGCAGGTTGTGTTCATGAAGCCCACAATGCAGCTATCTCTATGACGTTGATGTTGTTACAGCTGATAGGCTGCTTTAATAGATGATGGAACAATGCACTAATTATCATTTTAGCATGACACATATTCCTACACGCTGAAGGCCAAGGTGGAGATCACGCCTCCCTCTACAGGGATCAACACCTACAGCATTCCTGCCACAGCCCAGCCTACTGTACACAACATGTACTGCTTCTCCATTCACCAAAGCACTCAAGATCCTCATACTGGTGTCATCACCCTAGCGAAATCTGATTCTAGCAGTTTCAACCAATATGGACTAACGTATACCAACTTGATGAGGACTTATAGGGTAATAACGGTTGATAGTAACCTGCCTATTGGCTACACCATGAGTAAGTAGTTGTTCAGCTCTTTGTCTGATGCTTTAAGTGACTGACTGTGCATGAAATGACTCAGCCCTCCCCTGTCCTGCTGCTAAGCTGTGTAGACAGGACTAGTTAAAGTGGTTTACATGAACTTCAACTTTCTGACAGAACCCCAAACATATCAATATCTAAGAACTGTGGGAGATAACCATGTGTAATAACTGTGTCAGACCATACTTAGATATATCTATGGTCAGAGAGAAAGTTGTGTGTGAGAGAAAGTTGTGTGTGAGAGAAAGTCATGTGTGAGGGAAGGTCGTGTGTGAGAGAACTGTGGGAGATAAGAATAGTTCCAGCTTGTGTATGAGACTATGTTTAACTGATTACAGCATGGACTTATGGAGCTGAGGAGACGAAAATGATGTCACCTGCACTTGAAGCTGTAACCATCGTTGGTGAGTAGAACATTGCATTCAATATTTCATTATCTATATTCCTTTATTGATCCTAATTACCTAGTTACCTTATACCTAGATAGCAAGTTTAAAGACATTCTATTCTAAAGCAATGATTTAAGAAGTAAGGTCGCTCGGATAGAGGAATGATGTATCTGTTTTGTCTGTTATTAAGATTCTATTTACTATGTTAATTATGTATACATGCATATCAAATAACAGTTCAGATACAGTTCCAAGAGTGTTCTGTGTGTCAAAATAAGTATTGACCAATAACTTTTGCAAAACCTAACCCATGAGCCAAATGTCAGTTTGGTTGGTAAAATCCAGTTATATTAAAAATGATATGACTTATAACTGGGGTTTAAAAGTATACATAGCTTGGGTTTTAGGGTATATATCATGCGGCTAGATTTGTGTCACAAGGGATGCGTAGATCTCACTAAAACTACTATCAAGTCCCACTGGCACTGCAAGATGTGTCTGTCCTGTCACACTAACACTACTAGATGTGTCTGTCCTGTCACACTAACACTGATTGATGTGTCTGTCCTGTCACACTAACACTACTAGATGTGTCTGTTCTGTCACACTAACACCACTAGATGTGTCTGTCCTGTCACACTAACACTACTAGATGTGTCTGTCCTGTCACACTAACACTACTAGATGTGTCTGTGCTGTCACACTGACACTACTAGATGTGTCTGTCCTGTCACACTAGATGTGTCTGTCCTGTCACACTAGATGTGTCTGTCCTGTCACACTAACACTACTAGATGTGTCTGTCCTGTCACACTAGATGTGTCTGTCCTGTCACACTAACACTACTAGATGTGTCTGTCCTCAAACTAACACTACTAGATGTGTCTGTCCTGTCACACTAACACTACTAGATGTGTCTGTCCTGTCACACTAGATGTGTCTGTCCTGTCACACTAGATGTGTCTGTCCTGTCACACTAACACTACTAGATGTGTCTGTCCTGTCACACTAACACTACTAGATGTGTCTGTCCTGTCACACTAACACTACTAGATGTGTCTGTCCTGTCACACTAACACTACTAGATGTGTCTGTCCGGTCAAACTAGATGTGTCTGTCCTGTCACATGAGATGTGTCTGTCCTGTCACACTGACACTACTAGATGTGTCTGTCCTGTCACACTAGATGTGTCTGTCCTGTCGAACTAACACTACTAGATGTGTCTGCCCTGTCACACTAGATGTGTCTGTCCTGTCACATGAGATGTGTCTGTCCTGTCACACTGACACTACTAGATGTGTCTGTCCTGTCACACTAACACTACTAGATGTGTCTGTCCTGTCACACTAACACTACTAGATGTGTCTGTCCTGTCACACTAACACTACTAGATGTGTCTGTCCTGTCACACTAGATGTGTCTGTCCTGTCACACTGTCACTACTAGATGTGTCTGTCCTGTCACACTTACACTATTAGATGTGTCTGTCCTGTCACATGAGATGTGTCTGACCTGTCACACTAACACTACTAGATGTGTCTGTCCTGTCACACTTACACTACTAGATGTGTCTGTCATGTCACACTAGATGTGTCTGTCCTGTCACACTAGATGTGTCTGTCCTGTCACACTAACACTACTAGATGTGTCTGACCTGTCACACTAACACTACTAGATGTGTCTGTCCTGTCACACTAACACTACTAGATGTGTCTGTCCTGTCACACTAGATGTGTCTGTCCTGTCACACTGTCACTACTAGATGTGTCTGTCCTGTCACACTTACACTATTAGATGTGTCTGTCCTGTCACACTAGATGTGTCTGTCCTGTCACACTAGATGTGTCTGTCCTGTCACACTAGATGTGTCTGTCCTGTCACACTAGATGTGTCTGTCATGTCACACTAGATGTGTCTGTCCTGTCACACTAGATGTGTCTGTCCTGTCACACTAACACTACTAGATGTGTCTGACCTGTCACACTAACACTACTAGATGTGTCTGTCATGTCACACTAACACTACTAGATGTGTCTGTCATGTCACACTAGATGTGTCTGTCCTGTCACACTAGATGTGTCTGTCCTGTCACACTAACACTACTAGATGTGTCCGTCTTGTCCAACTAGATGTGTCTGTCCTGTCACACTAGATGTGTCTGTCCTGTCACACTAACACTACTAGATGTGTCTGTCCTGTCACACTAGATGTGTCTGTCCTGTCACACTAACACTACTAGATGTGTCTGTCCTGTCACACTAGATGTGTCTGTCCTGTCACACTAACACTACTAGATGTGTCTGTCATGTCACACTAGATGTGTCTGTCCTGTCACTACTAGATGTGTCTGTCCTGTCACACTAACACCACTAGATGTGTCTGTCCTGTCACACTAACACTACTAGATGTGTCTGTCCTGTCACACTAACACTACTAGATGTGTCTGTCCTGTCACACTAGATGTGTCTGTCCTGTCACACTGACACTACTAGATGTGTCTGTGCTGTCACACTAGATGTGTCTGTCCTGTCACACTAGATGTGTCTGTCCTGTCACACTGACACCACTAGATGTGTCTGTCCTGTCACACTAACACTACTAGATGTTTCTGTCCTGTCACACTAGATGTGTCTGTCCTGTCACACTAGATGTGTCTGTCCTGTCACACTAACACCACTAGATGTGTCTGTCCTGTCACACTAACACTACTAGATGTGTCTGTCCTGTCACACTAACACCACTAGATGTGTCTGTCCTGTCACACTAATGCTACTAGATGTGTATTCGCTGTCACACTAACACTACAAGGTGTGTCTGTCCTGTCACACTGACACTACTAGATGTGTCTGTCCTGTCACACTAGATGTGTCTGTGCTGTCACACTAGATGTGTCTGTCCTGTCACACTAACACTACTAGATGTGTCTGTCCTGTCACACTAACACTACTAGATGTGTCTGTCCTGTCACACTAGATGCGTCTGTCCTGTCACACTAGATGTGTCTGTCCTGTCACACTAAAACCACTAGATGTGTCTGACCTGTCACACTAACACTACTAGATGTGTCTGTCCTGTCACACTGACACCACTAGATGTGTCTGTCCTGTCACACTAGATGTGTCTGTCCTGTCACACTAACACTACTAGATGTGTCTGTCCTGTCACACTGACACCACTAGATGTGTCTGTCCTGTCACACTAACACTACTAGATGTGTCTGTCCTGTCACACTAACACCACTAGATGTGTCTGTCCTGTCACACTGACACTACTAGATGTGTCTGTCCTGTCACACTAGATGTGTCTGTCCTGTCACACTGACACCACTAGATGTATCTGTCCTGTCAGACTAGATGTGTCTGTCCTGTCACACTAGATGTGTCTGTCCTCTCACACTAGATGTGTCTGTCCTGTCACACTAACACTACTAGATGTATCTGTCCTGTCACACCAACACTACTAGATGTGTCTGTCCTGGCACACTAGATGTGTCTGTCCTGTCACACCAACACTACTAGATGTGTCTGTCCTGGCACACTAGAAGTGTCTGTCCTGTCACACTAACACTACTAGATGTATCTGTCCTGTCACAATAACACTACTAGATGTGTCCGTCCTGGCACACTAGATGTGTCATTATGTCACACTGGCACTGCAAGATGTCACCAGGGCTGTGTCTAGTGCTAGAGGTTTGTACTTACAGATGACTGTTTGAGCAGTCCATGCCACAACGGAGGCACGTGTAGCTTTAACGCGTATGTGGCAAGCGGCAGATACAGCTGCAGCTGCACCAACATGTGGACCGGCACCCACTGTGAAACAGGTGAGTCATCAAACCAGAGGACAGCAACCTGAGGGCAGTAACCTGAGGGCATTAACCTGAGGGCATTAACATGAGGGCAGCAACCTGAGGGCATTAACCTGAATGCAGCAACCTGAGGATATTAACCTGAGGGCAGCAACTTGAGGGCATTAACCTGAGGGCAGCAAACTGAGGGCATTAACCTGAGGGCATTAACATGAGGGCATTAATCTGAGGGCATTTACATGAGGGCATTAACCTGAGGGCATTAACATGAGGGCAGCAACCTGAGGGCATTAACCTGAATGCAGCAACCTGAGGGTATTAACCTGAGGGCAGCAACTTGAGGGCATTAACCTGAGGGCAGCAAACTGAGGGCATTAACCTGAGGGCATTCACCTGAGGGCATTTACCTGAATGCATTTACCTGAATGCAGCAACCTGAGGGCATTAACCTGAGGGCATTAACCTGAGGGCATTAACCTGAGGGCATTAACCTGAGGGCATTAACATGAGGGCAGCAACCTGAGGGCAGTTACCTGAGGGAATTAACCTGAGGGCATTAACATGAGGGCAGCAACCTGAGGGCATTAACCTGAGGGCATTAACCTGAGGTCAGCAATCTGAGGGCATTAACATGAGGGCATTAACCTGAGGGCATTAACCTGAGTGAAGCAACCTGAGGGCATCAATAGGGCAACTTTTGGGCATGTGACAAACAGGAGAGTTTTAAGTTTTAATTTCAGTATATATGTCAATAATATCCCATTTGGAAATCTATATTCGACAGCTGCAAACATGTGTAGATTTCTGACACTCCCCGTCATTGTTACCCCTGGTCTGTCGTTGATCATATTACCAGTACAGGATGTCACAATGTCATATTCATGTTTTGATCCAGAGTCTGACTGTACAAGTAACCCATGCCAGAATGCTGGGACGTGTAGCCCTACCCCAGTATCTGGTTACTCCTGCACATGTGCACCAGGCAAAACTGGCACCCACTGTGAAAGAGGTAAGTCATCAAACCCGAGAGTACTGAGCCGAGGGTACTGACCTGAGGGCATTAGCTTTTAACTTATCCATGAGATTTTCAGTTTTAATTTCAGTATATACAGTAAAACTTCGTTATAAGGAGGACTTTGGGACCAGTGCAATTTGCTCCTTATAAGCAAGGTCAGCCTTATAAAAGTCCAGCAACAGAACACTCCCTACATGTGTCTCTTATACCCTTATAGACTTGATTTGAATACAATTCATGTATCATTTCAAGTAAAACCTCCTTCTAGAACCCCTTCATGGAGCTTTTGATCTCCCTTCCTCCTGAGGGAAGCTACAAACGTATTCTCCCCACCTCTATGGGATCGGGCAGTGGGTAATTTTAATCAGTATGTAACTGTAATCCTGAGAAATAACTTCCCTGGGTAAGGTTTGCATGTACGAAATAAGGAAATGAGCCAAAATTACCTCCTTATATCAGAGGTTAAGGTAAAAACACCTCCTTCTAAGAGGGTTTTCTTACTATATAAATGTATAGAGAAAAATCGGGACCACACAAATCTGCTCCTTATAAGCAAGGTCTCCTTATATCAGAGTTCCTTATAACGAAGTTTCCCATTTGGAAATCTATATTTGACAGCTGCAAACATGTGTAGATTTCTGACACTCCCCGTCATTGTTACCCCTGGTCTGTGGTTGGTCATATTACCAGTACAGGATGTCACAATGTCATATTCATGTTTTGATCCAGCGTCTGACTGTACAAGTAACCCATGCCAGAATGCTGGGATGTGTAGCCCTGCCCAAGTATCTGGCTACTCCTGCACTTGTGCACCAGGCACTACTCTTTATGATGTTATTCTTCTTGGTGCATTTTACATCTTATACTACAATTAATGATGAGGTGATCTGGACCATATATATGTATCTAAACCCAGACCTCAATCTATCTGTCTTTACCTATTGTATTAGAAACTGTCTAGTCAACCCTATCACTGTTTGGTCTGTAACAAAATAATACATTGTAAGTTCAATCAAGAAATGTTTTTCTCTCAAACGAGTCCTGTTCATCTGGTTTTGTTGTTTGTTTCACTTCAGCAATTGCTTGTCTGAGTAACCCATGCAGGGACGGGGACACATGTCATGGGGACAGCTCGGACAGCTACGTGTGCTGTAAGTATAAGCAGTGTCAGCTACATCTGCTGTAAGTATAAGCAGTGTCAGCTACGTCTGCTGTAAGTATAAGCAGTGTCAGCTACGTCTGCTGTAAGTATAAGCAGTGTCAGCTACGTCTGCTGTAAGTATAAGCAGTGTTAGCTGTATGTCATGTCAGCATGTATGTCGTGTCAGTTAAGTGTGCTGTACGTAGTGTCAGCTACGTGTGCTGTACGTAGTGTCAGCTACGTGTGCTGTATGTGGTGTCAGCTACATGTGCTGTATGTAGTGTCAGCTACGTGTGCTGTACGTAGTGTCAGCTACGTGTGCTGTACGTAGTGTCAGCTACGTGTGCTGTACGTAGTTTCAGCTACGTGTGCTGTACGTAGTTTCAGCTACGTGTGCTGTACGTAGTGTCAGCTACGTGTGCTGTATGTAGTGTCAGCTACGTGTGCTGTACCTGTACGTAGTGTCAGCTATGTGTGCTGTATGTAGTGTCAGCTACGTGTGCTGTACATAGTGTCAGCTACGTGTGCTGTACCTGTACGTAGTGTCAGCTATGTGTGCTGTACGTCGTGTCAGCTACGTGTGCTGTACGTAGTGTCAGCTACGTGTGCTGTACGTAGTGTCAGCTACGTGTGCTGTACGTAGTGTCAGCTACGTGTGCTGTACGTCGTGTCAGCTACGTGTGCTGTATGTAGTGTCAGCTACGTGTGCTGTACGTAGTGTCAGTTAAGTGTGCTGTACGTAGTGTCAGCTACGTGTGCTGTACGTAGTGTCAGCTACGTGTGCTGTATGTGGTGTCAGCTACATGTGCTGTATGTAGTGTCAGCTACGTGTGCTGTACGTAGTGTCAGCTACGTGTGCTGTACGTAGTGTCAGCTACGTGTGCTGTACGTAGTTTCAGCTACGTGTGCTGTACGTAGTTTCAGCTACGTGTGCTGTACGTAGTGTCAGCTACGTGTGCTGTACGTAGTGTCAGCTACGTGTGCTGTACGTCGTGTCAGCTACGTGTGCTGTATGTAGTGTCAGCTACGTGTGCCGTATGTAGTGTCAGCTACGTGTGCTGTACGTAGTGTCAGCTACGTGTGCTGTACGTAGTGTCAGCTACATGTGCTGTACGTAGTGTCAGCTACGTGTGCTGTACGTAGTGTCAGCTACGTGTGCTGTACGTAGTGTCAGCTACGTGTGCTGTACGTCGTGTCAGCTACGTGTGCTGTACGTCGTGTCAGCTACGTGTGCTGTACGTAGTGACAGCTACGTGTGCTGTATGTAGTGTCAGCTACGTCTGCTGTACGTAGTGTCAGCTACGTCTGCTGTATGTAGTGTCAGCTATGTGTGCTGTACCTATAAGTAGTGTAAGCTACGTGTGCTGTACGTAGTGTCAGCTATGTCTGCTGCCTGTAGTGTCAGCTTTTCAGTTATGAGTTAAAATCGGAAAATTTATGGGTATTTATTCCGAAAATTACGAAAATATATACCCAGCGATAAAGCCTCTGATATTTTGTGCCTGGTATGTATTAGACTCTATGCAGCAAGGCTCATGGTATGTCATGCCTGATGTACATATATGATTCTGCATACAACAAGGTTATGTAGTTCATGGCATTTCTAGCCTGATGTTTATATCTATGGAATCTGCCTTTGCAGTGTCCCCTTCCTGTCGCTGGACTGAAATAGGGGATTCCTATTTTGGAACTCAAACAACCACAACTAGTGGCAAGACATGCCAGCGTTGGGATGCACAGGTTTGTTTACATTCTGAGATATTCAATTTTTCTCAAGTTCTAAATCTGCTTGTCACCAAGGCTACATTTGAAATGAAATGAAATAGTTATTAAATCATTAGATTCACTGAGAATGTTAAGACTGAACTAGCTCTGGGATTACCCAGATTACATGGATGCCAATACACTGAGGACATGACTTTATTCTTATTCCTCAGTCGCCTCATGCACATACTCAGAGCGCCCTCTATGTGAGTCTCAGTGAATCCTCCAACTACTGCCGGAACCTGGCAAAGTGTGACACCTGTGGCGGCCCCTGGTGTTACACGACCGACCCCAACACCCGCTGGGAGGCCTGCAACATCCCCGGCTGTTCCCGTAAGTACACATTAGACATCATAATACACTTTATGTTACACCACTGCCAAAGTGGAGAGCATCTTAGATAGTGCAAATATATCATGGCACACTGCACGAACAATTCAAACATTTCTCCAAGCTGTGTGACTCTATGAACACCTGCAGGATGAATGCAGTCCCTGAAGCTGCTGTTGTTTGTGCTTGCAGCTGACTGTGGCAGCAGTCCGTGTGAGAATGGAGGCACGTGTGTGCCCGCCTACCAGACCGGCTACAGCTGTACCTGTGCTGCAGGCTACAATGCAGACCACTGCCAGAACCGTGAGTACAACAACCCTGTCCGCACTGCAGCTGGTAATCCCTACACATCAGGAATCAATTCTCCTTCTATATAGATCTACTGGTCCATACACACTCACTGCAGCACAAGTAAATGAAAACGTGCTGCGAGTCAGACGTTATGACATAATATCAGATGTTGGTAGTGTTCATTAACTGTGTTAGATGTAATATCCTTCACCATGTTAGACCTTGATATCCTTCACGGCACCATGTTAGACACAGACACAGGAGTTGAAAGCCTCCCTTGCCCTTCCAGACGTGGCGTGTGTGAGCAGCCCATGCCAGCATGACGGGACGTGCAGCAGCCAGGCCGGGAGCTCCACAGACTACCAGTGTGCCTGTACCCCCAGCATGACCGGCACACACTGCGAAAACTGTGAGTTACCCATCATTCATAACTGCCATAGCAAGTTTCAAGAATAATTATGTCAGGAGACTTGCCTGTTAAAATGTATTCACGAATCAAGTATAAGACAATTTGGCCTCTATTTTATCTGTTGTAATTGTAGTGAGGTAACCATGGTTATGTTGTTGTAGATGTAGTCAGGTAACCATGGTTATGTTGTTGTAGATGTAGTGAGGTAACCATGGTTATGTTGTTGTAGATGTAGTGAGGTAACCATGGTTAAGATGTTGTAGATGTAGTGAGGTAACCATGGTTATGTTGTTGTAGATGTGGTGAGGTAACCATGGTTATGTTGTTGTAGATGTAGTGAGGTAACCAAGGTTATGTTGTTGTAGATGTAGTAAGGTAACCAAGGTTATGTTGTTGTAGATGTGGTGAGGTAACCATGGTTATGTTGTTGTAGATGTAGTGAGGTAACCATGGTTATGTCGTTGTAGATCTAGTGAGGTAACCATGGTTATGTTGTTGTAGATGTAGTGAGGTAACCATGGTTATGTTGTTGTAGATGTAGTGAGGTAACCATGGTTATGTTGTTGTAGATGTGGTGAGGTAACCATGGTTATGTTGTTGTAGATGTAGTGAGGTAACCATGGTTATGTCGTTGTAGATCTAGTGAGGTAACCATGGTAGTGTTGTTGTAGATGCAGTAAGGTAACCATGGTAATGTTGTTGTAGATGTGGTGAGGTAACCATGGTAGTGTTGTAGATGTTGTGAGGTAACCATGGTAACGTTGTTGTAGATGTAGTGAGGGAACCATGGTAATGTTGTTGTAGATGTAGTGAGGGAACCATGGTAGTGTTGTTGTAGATGTTGTGAGGTAACCATGGTAATGTTGCTGTAGATGTAGTGAGGGAACCATGGTAATGTTGTTGTAGATGTGGTGAGGTAACCATGGTAATGTTGTTGTAGATGTGGTGAGGTAACCATGGTAATGTTGTTGTAGATGTGGTGAGGTAACCATGGTAATGTTGTTGTAGATGTGGTGAGGTAACCATGGTAATCTTGTTGTAGATGTGGTCTGCCTTAGCAACCCGTGTGAGAATGATGCGACCTGCGCCCCACACCCGGACAACGCCTCCCACTACAGCTGTACCTGCACCGGCACCAAGTCTGGCACCAACTGTGACCAACGTGAGGCACAGAATTAGGCTAAACAACTGAGCTATTTTAAAGAATTGGGCAGTTTGTTTACTATGGGATATGCATTAACTTTATCTTCCCTATAAATAACCTGTTTGTTGTAGATGTAATAATCTAACTTTATCTTCCCTATAAATAACCTGTATGTTGTATGTGTAATAATCTAACTTTATCTACCTGCTACAACAGACACCACATGTCTGAGTAACCCATGCCAGCATGAGGGGACGTGTGTGCCGGAAGTGCTGGACGGCTCTGTGGGGGCCGGATACTCCTGTCAGTGTGCAGCCGGCAAGACGGGCACCCACTGTGAATCACGTAAGTTAAACCGCCCAAGATGAGGGCACCAAAGTACCTCTGTAGACATGGTTTAGTTATCTAATTAGAAAACTACAAAAGATGTTACAAAGGTAGCAGCTGTACATTGATGAATAAATCAAACTATTCTAATCACAGTCTATTCTATTGATGCTGGTGACATGATTTCGCTGAATCCGTACAACTATCACACTGCATGAACTTTGGCATTTAAGCAAACCTTTTATTGCTTAAAGTCACTCTTTAAGCAGCTTTAAGTTTGGTAAACTTGACAGTGCCAGTGGTTGTGGTATACATCCGTCCGTCACATCCTTTCCAGATACGGTCTGCCTGAGTAACCCTTGCCACAGTGGAGACACGTGTTACGGAAACAACCCGGACAGCTACCTCTGCCGTAAGCTACCACTTCTACTTTAGATCAAATCAACATGATATTATGCATTTCCTTAACACAGCAATAACATTATTTGCATACCCATTAGTTGTCACATGTCTTTTAACTTTAATTTCAAGTTCAGTAAACGTTTACAAGGTAGATTATAGGGGATGTTCAAAAATTATAATTGTCACTGTCAGGAGGCCTGGACGGGCTTTTGAGGTGACTAACAAATACTGTTTAGAATATTGACAAGGGAGTGGGAAGGTCCTGAAAATGTCTCAAAAACCAATGCCATAATTGTTGAATGTTCCCATTGAATGTTTATGGATATAATGGCTTCACATTGGTGGTGTTAAACAGAATTCTTTGCTTAACAGTTTAGTTAGTCCTGTTCCTGATTGTGTTACCATACTACTATTTACTTTACTAGTGTCTTCAACCTGTCGCTGGGAGGAGGCGGGTATAACGTACCAAGGCACCGTGTCTGAGACTAAGTCTGGGCGTGCCTGTCAGCGCTGGGACGCCCAGACCCCCCAGACCCACCCCTACACCACACCTGCTGCCTACCTAGCCCTGAGTGTGGCTGAGGCTGCAGCCTACTGCAGGAACCCCTCTGCTGATGCAGCAGGCCCCTGGTGTTACGGGGCAGACAACAACAACGCTGACGGCACCTGGGGCTACTGCAATATACCCGGCTGTGCTGGTGAGTACTCAGGGTAATATTCAGAACTAATTCTAATTCAGGGTTAGGGTTAACCCTAACCCTAACCCTGACCCAACAACAACGCCCACGGTACCTGGGGCTACTGCTACTAGTACTCGGGGGAATAATCAGGACAAATTCTAATTATTTGACTAGAGGTCATTGTTATTGCAGATTAGGTTGAATTCCATTTTACTGGCCACAGCACATGCAATGGTCATGCCTAATTTTGTATGAGTTCAGGGATAGATGTTTCGCTCCTTTTTCCACCTTTATCCCTTAATAAACCATATTTCCTCATGACTCTATATGTAAAGAGCATGTTGTGTTGTTGCAGTTGAGTGTGGCAGCTCTCCATGTCAGAACGGAGCAACGTGCGTGCCGGGCTGGGTGGAGGGCTACAACTGCAGCTGTCCTCCCAACTACTATGGCACCCACTGCACAAGTAGGTCTCTCAACATGGGGCAAATATAATTACTTCAAATCCTTTTTTAGTTCAGTTAATTTATTTGGTTATTTAGTGTAAGCTACCAAAGTGTCCTTTGTTTAAAAAAATTGATATCTGGGAGTATATATCATTGTTTGAATAAAACCCATCATTGAGTTACTATATGAAGGCTGCTTGTTGTGCTACCCTAGATCCGTGTGACAGTAACCCGTGTCAGCTGGATGGAACCTGCCTCCCAGACACGACCCACGGCCTCGATTATACCTGCTCCTGTCAGACTGGTACTACAGGCACGCACTGCGAGAACTGTAAGTACTGACATCAACCTGCACCCTGTCAGAAGGGCACCGCAAGCATGAAACTAGTACTACACACAGCACCACATAGAACATACAGGTGCACACAGGGGGAACTAATACTATAGGGGTCAAGCTGGTTGTACTGTGGGCTATTACTTTAGCTGGTACTGACAAGATAAGCACTGATAACAGCGGTCACATGGGTAAAACTGTTACACAATGTCCCTCAAGCTTTTGCAGTGAATGTAGGGAATTATTTCATTGGTGTAGGGACAGTGATCTATAAACGGCATCGCCATGTCAGTCCATGGCATTATAACTGCCATGAAATCATTGTGTGCTGTGCCTCTGAGAACCCTTTATCTTGTATGTTTCAGACATTGTGTGCCTGAGTGACCCGTGTGAGAACTCGGGGACCTGCGGCGTGATGGCGGCCGATGTCTCTCAGTTTGAGTGCAGCTGTATCGTGGGCAAGGACGGCATCCAGTGTGAACATCGTGAGTAGCGGAAGTACTAGATGTGTTTGTATGGCCAAGATTAACTATCCAAGAATTAACCAGAATTAAAAAAGACATAATTCATGATGATACAAAGATACTCATTGTGCTGACCCTTGTAGTGGCATGCTTACAGACCTGATGTGCCTGAGCTCCCCGTGTGAGAACGGAGGTTCCTGTGTGCCGCACCCAGACGGTGGAGAACCCTACATCTGTGAATGTGTCCCCGGCAAGACGGGAGTCCACTGTGAGAACCGTGAGTACCAAGTCATATCATGTGTAAAAATATCCAAATCATCATTACACAACATAGACATTTACTTTGATGACAACTGTATTATGCACATTTGCTCTATATGTATTTGACAGTGTTAGAAGCTTGTATGCTTACAGATATTGCTTGTTTAGTACATGGCATGCGTATATTACAGATATTGCCTAAGTAAGAAGCATGTATCAATTACAGATATTGCCTGTTTACTAAGAGGCATGTGTGTATTACAGATATCCCCTGTCTGAGTAACCCGTGCCGGAGTGGAGACACGTGTCATGGTGACGGCTGGGACACCTACATCTGCTGTAAGTACCCGATTCACTCCCAGCTAGATACATGATGGATAAGCATGGCTGAAAGCTTATTAGGCTAAATGTTTGGTCAACATTTTGTTGCCTGATTCCATGGTTCTTGGTATGTAAACTAAGCCTTGTTTACTGTGACAGTGGCCTCCACGTGTCGCTGGTTGGGGCAGGGGGAGTATGATTGTATGGTTCATGTTGTGACTAATGCTTGTTGACTGTGACAGTGGCCTCCACATGTCGGTGGTCGGAGCGGGGGGAGTCCTACTTTGGTGTGACCAACACGACCTCCCAGAACGGGACATGCCAGCGCTGGGACGCCCAGAGCCCCAACAGCCACTCCTACAATGCAGCCAGCTTCCAAGAAGAGAACCTGGCCAGCACCAACAACTACTGCCGCAACCCTGCGGCCTCCCATGCTGCCCCCTGGTGCTATACCACAGAGGCAGCCAGCTGGGCCTACTGCACGGTGCCAGGCTGTTCATGTAAGTCACATATATATCATATACTGCCCTGAGGGTACTGCACAGTGCCAGGCTGTTCATGTAACTCACATATATATCATATACTGAGGTATCCATCCTAACCCGGAGTACTGCACTGTTCCAGGACGTTCATGTTAGTACATCACTATACCATATACAGCTGGGACTACTGTACTGTGCCAGAGTCTTCATATAAGCACATCACTATACCATATCCCTCTGTTGCTGCCCTATTCTCTGACGGTGCCTCTGTTGCTGCCCTAATCTCTGATGGTGCCTCTGTTGCTGCCCTAATCTCTGACAGTGCCTCTGTTGCTGCCCTAATCTCTGACAGTGTCTCTGTTGCTGCCCTAATCTCTGATGGTGCCTCTGTTGCTGCCCTAATCTCTGATGGTCCCTCCGTTGCTGCCCTCTAAACGGTGCCCCTGTTACTGCCCTTATCTCTGACGGTGCCTCTGTTGCTGCCCACAGTGGACTGTGTGAGTGACCCGTGCCAGAACCTGGGGACGTGCGTGCCGGGCTGGGAAGATGGCTACAACTGCAGCTGCACTGACAACTACTTTGGGGAACACTGTACAAGTAAGACCTCCCTAGTCCTGAATGTCTCCTTTAATATCTTCACGCACAAGTTTGTAACGTACATAGATAAGGTTGTCCATATATTATATAACAATTCTAGATTCCTAAATAGGATCACCATGATTAAAATGGCCAGTGTGGGCAGTGTGTCTGCAGATTTTGATTTTGTTAAATGTCATTTCAATTTTCTTATGATTTTCTGTTGGAGTAATTCCAATTGTTACACCCAGTTGTATGTTGTATGCTACACCCAGCTGTATGTTGTATGCTACACCCAGTTGTATGTTGTATGTTACACCCAGTTGTATGTTGTATATTACACCCAGTTGTATGTTGTATGCTACACCCAGTTGTATGTTGTATGCTACACCCAGTTGTATGTTGTATGCTACACCCAGTTGTATGTTGTATGTTGTATGCTACACCCAGTTGTATGTTGTATGTGAGTACTCTTTGACACTTTGTAGATCCGTGTGACAGCAGCCCGTGCATGAACAATGGCAGCTGTAACCCCAACATGGACACGGGCCTGGACTACAGCTGCAGCTGCCCTGAGGGCCGCACCGGGATGCACTGCGAGTTCTGTAAGCTGCCTCCTGCTATACTTCTGTGTTCAGCAGGGACTATAACTACTGACTTGTTAAGACTTCTGTGTTCAGCAGGGACTATAACTACTGACTTGTTAAGACTTCTGTGTTCAGCAGGGACTATAACTACTGACTTGTTAAGACTTCTGTGTTCAGCAGGGGACTATAACTACTGACTTGTGTTCATTGACATATCATTTAGTGGAATGTCTAATTCTTTAGTATTATTTAGCATGATTTATAATTAGCAGTATCATAATCAATATGATTACCCCACAGTCCATGCTGCATCACTGTAAATATCTACCAGTCTTTGTTACATCTTATTCAGTATTTCTGTACAGCTGATGAATTGTGCTTTTACATTAGTTTGTACACACTTATAATTATGTATTACTATGACAGAAGACATTGTTTTATAGCAATATAAACATCTATAATTAGTACAGTAGATGTTGTTTTATAGCAATATAAACATCTATAATTAGTACAGCAGATATTGTTTTATAGCAATATAAACATCTATAATTAGTACAGTAGATGTTGTTTTATGGCAATATAAACCTCTATAATTAGTACAGCAGATATTGTTTTATAGCAATATGAACATCTATAATTTAGTACAGTAGACATTGCCTCCCTTCACCTCCAGGGACCGTGTGCCTGAGTGACCCGTGTGAGAATGATGGAACATGCGGTGTAGAGGATGACAATGTCAACAACTTTGCCTGTGACTGTGTCATTGGTAAAAATGGAACACAGTGTGAAATACGTGAGTCATTTCAACACTTACAAGTTGAGTTTCAGATCACATTTCCCCTTAACATGAATTCTGATGTATAAGCCTAATCCTCATATGTATAAGCTGCAACGAGAGCATAGGAAACCTTATAATCTATGTTGCATATCACAAACCTCAAATGAACAATATCAAATGCTGTAAATCCCTCTGGGGTTCTGACAAGCTTCTATGCAAACATTTATGGTAGTTGCACATGTTGCAAGCATTAGAAATCAATAAAGTGCCATGTTTTAGAGATACAGCCTATTGTGTGTCTGTCCTCTGGAGGAGTATGTTTGAGTGACCAGACACGTATAACCCTGCTGTCCTACCTTACAGACTAAAGCTGTCTGAGTGACCCTTGTACAGCTGTTGTCCTACCTTACAGACTACACCTGTCTGAGTGACCCTTGTACAGCTGTTGTCCTACCTTACAGACTACACCTGTCTGAGTGACCCTTGTACAGCTGTTGTCCTACCTTACAGACTACACCTGTCTGAGTGACCCGTGTCAGTGGGGTGCCACCTGCCTGCCGCACCCAGACGGGGGCGAGCCCTACCTCTGCTCCTGTCCACCCGGTAAAACCGGCAACCACTGTGAGAACCGTGAGTACACCTTCCTCATCTACCCTCTTCTCATCATGATGGTCATGTTCAGTGAGCAGGAACCTGCTTGTGTAGGGAGCTCCTTTCCCAGGGAGACACCCCCACCCCTGTATATTGGGGAGGGATATACTTGACATATACTGGGGTGTATTTACCTGTGCATTAGGGAGGCTGACCTGGGCCTGTCACCAACTCCTAATGCTGCCTTCAGCATGTGTGGCTTTGACTTGTATCTCATTCATGGACCGTGCCCCACCGTGTAAAAACTACTGTATTGCAGATGTGTCCTGCCTGAGTAACCCGTGTCGGTCTGGGGACACGTGCTGGGGGGATACCTGGGACTCCCATGTCTGCCGTGAGTACCGGGAACTCCTTCCCAGCTGAACCATTCAGTACATGACCTATTTACAATGACACCTTAATGTACCATCTTGAACCTAATGACAATGAAATTAGGTAAAAATTATTTGAATGAAATAGGAGTTTTGATGTCAATGATTTGAAAAATATAGAAATGTGCTTGAAGCACCTGTATTGGTAGCAAACTGTATCAGTGTGTGTGAGATAAGTAGCTAAGAAGCAGCCTGTGTTTGTCCACTGCCAGTGTCATCATGGTGCCGCTGGAGTGAACGTGGAGAGTCTTACTATGGAGGCCTGAACACGACCCAGAACAACCACACGTGTCAGCGCTGGGACGCCTCCAGCCCCCACGCCCACCCCTACAACACCTCCTACACCTACCTGGCCTCCTACCACTTCTACGAGCTCAGCCTGCCAGACACCAACAACTACTGCAGGAACCCCAGCGGCAACCACACTGGCCCCTGGTGCTTCACTGACTCAGCCTCGGTCGTCACTGACTACTGTACCATCCCTGGCTGCTCCCGTGAGAAACCTACTCCCCTATTGTACATGTGTCATACAATCAGTCATACCTCACCATACAAACCCCCAATGTATGTTTATCATACCATCTCATACCTCACCAAACAAACCTACTCCCTAATGTACATGTGTCATACAATCAGCCTGATCATACAAGTTTACAGATTCAGTCAGTCTCATGTTGATGAAACAAGAAGAACATACCGCAAATATTTATAGAAAGTCAGAGAGTAGATAATAGAGAGCAAGGATATATACACCTTACCATGTTGCTGTAGAGGTTGATGTTGGTAAAACCCCGTCTTGTAGAGAGCTAAGACATAAACACCTTACCATGTTGCTGTAAAGGTTGTGATGTTGGTAAAACCCCGTCTTGTAGAGAGCTAAGACATATACACCTTACCATGTTGCTGTAAAGGTTGTGATGTTGGTAAAACCCTGTCTTGTAGAGAGCTAGGACATATACCACCTTACCATGTTGCTGTAGAGGTTGATGTTGGTAAAACCCCGTCTTGTCTCCCCTGTAGTGGACTGTGAGTCGTGGCCGTGTGAGAACGGAGGGACGTGTGTGCCGGGCTGGGTGGACGGCTACAACTGTACATGTCCTCAACGCTACTACGGACTCATGTGTACCAGTGAGTATAGCTTTATCAGTGTGACATCACTACAAGTATAGTCTGTGTGACATTAATATAAGTATAGCCTAGTCTGTGTGACATAAACATAACAAGTAGTTGCAACTACACCTATCCTAAAGTTATTACAATACCAATACAGCAAGAATGGGTGACTTTCTGGAAAAACATTTGCAAGTGTGACCGACAGGTACATGAATATTACCTCAAAAACTTCTAATATATACAATGTGAAAGACAATTGTCCTGTGAATCTCCTGATATGAGATGTTCACAAATATTGCCATTACAGACAATGGTATTAGGATTTTGTTGAAACCAATGTAAGCACAACTTTATTATGACTCTCTTGCTGCATCGGTCTATAGTAGGTAGCACATCTCTTCCCTAGGTAAAGCATCAGGTTTTCCAAATATCAGTAGAATCGCTATTCAAGAAATGTTCACAGAAAATGAAAACCTTTTTTCATTGATGCTGTAACAATAACAAATGAAAATGTTCATTGTATGAATGTGGTACAACAATTCCCCAGTTCATGCCCGTTAATAGGCCACCCCTGTGTTCTGCCTAAAGACGTATTTCTTTTGCAGACCCATGTAACAGTGACCCGTGTCAGAATGGCGCGACCTGCAACCCCAACACAGAAACCGGCCTGGACTACTACTGCACATGTGCACCTGGCAAAACTGGTGTCCATTGTGAAAGCCGTAAGTCTGCAGGAGCTTTATATATTGGTATATAGTTGGTCTGCAGGTGCTTTATCTGCATTATAGATTGATATTTAGTGTTTTAGGGGATGGAGAGGGTGTTTATATTACTGTCCAATCTCATATGAAGATCTCATCTTTAAATAGTTATAGACAATCACATTTAACCACTCTAGAGCATTTAGCCTTTCTAGAGTACAGGCTGGTATTTTCGGCCGGGGGGTATTTTCGGCCACTATGGCTATATTTTTGTGCTACCCTTTTAGATGGTTGGAATATACATTATGAAATTATTTCAGAAGACAGCTGAAAGTATTGTTTTTGTTTCCTGCACATAAGGGGGAACCCAGGTTATCCGAATCAAGTATAAATTTCCTCATTTAAAGAGAGACCACTAAATCTGTTGGCTATGACCTTGTAGCCTTAACACGTCTGTTAATATATTAATATAGAATCACCAGTTGCCTAGGGGTAATCATATTGTAACAAGTTGTGCTAAGTATATTATAGCTCTACTTTATATTTTAGGTGAAATTTTCTATTTTTATATCATCCATCCCAAGTTTAGGGGGGTGGCCAGAAATAGGTGCCATAATTCAGCTGTGGGAGGTGTTTTCGGCCACCAGGCAGTATTTATGCTGTAAAAGGCACCCATAACACTTTTTCAACCTGGCAACAGCTTTTCTCAGCTGGCAAACACATTTAATATGCACGTTTAAATATTTATGGAGCAGTTTGTATAGAAAATATATACTTTCCTGTTAGGTATATTCGTTTAGAATAGATTTTGAAACCTAGATCTACATTTTTGGGTGAGCTAAGACAGAAGACTTACCACCATCATCCATATGTAAGGCAGACCCTGAAAGTATGGGTTGAAGCCTATTCACATATCTTTTATAAGAGATATAAAGAGAATAAAAATCTGATTGTGGGAGCCAAATTAAATAAATGTACCTATTTTGCATCTACTTCCACTTTTAATTGGCACATACATGCAAAGTGGCCGAAAATACCAACCCCTGGCCGAAAATACCCCCCCCCAAAAACTGAAAATTTTACGATTGGCCCTGCTTGTACCAGTAAAACTGTTTTTGTGGTGCCAACTGTCCAAATATGTTGGAAATACCCTCCCTTACTTCATCTATCACTAAAATTGCTATAGATATGCTTTAGATATTTCCTTGTGTGGTGGCAAATTAAAGCTTAAGGTGGGTCGCTACCCTTGGGTCAAAGTCACTGAAAGTTAACAGAATCTCGCCAATTTTTTTTTACAGGCAGTTTAAATAAGTTAAAATCGGAAAATGTAAAGAAAAATAGGGGGTCCCGAACTACTTTTTGAAATATAGAATTTTGAAAAATTAAAGTATTTTGAATTTTTTCTGAAAATGAGAAAAAATGTGAAAACTTCCATGATTTTTTTTCATATCAACCATTATGCGCAGAAATGTAAAACATCACATGTGAAACACCTATATGTTCCCCTTTACTGTAAAAATGATTTTACAATTTTATGCCATGGCATTTTGGGTAAAAGTATGAGGTTTTGGGAAAGAGTACAAAGAAATCGTCATTATTTGTAGCCTTAGTGGCTAAATATAATATTCAGTATTAACAGAATTTTTTTTAACTCTCTCAGAAAATAGTTCAGATCATTTGCTAACATACAAAAGTAATTTTGATAGGGGGTCCCAGGCATATTTTTAGGGGTTTGGCCCTTTGAAAATGAAAAATAATGCCAGAAAATGACTAATTTAAATAAATATGGCATTGCATGATGGGTAAAATGACAAAAATCGATGTATAAAATTGTCATGATTTATACTCTTGGTTATTTTGAGCAATATCATAGCATCTATAGTGTTCTAAATAGTAAATATCTGCAATGTACTAGCTCATGTTAAAAAAAAAGAAATATTATCAATTACCAATATATCAAATATTCAAAGGATTACAAAATGCACAATTTTGCTTGAAATGATGTAAACACAGTTTAGGGAATGCATATATGTATCTGGCTATGCAATATTAGCCCATTCTGATAGATTTAAGAATTTGAAGAAATCAAAGGGTAGCGATCCACCTTAAGTGGCTGAAAATACCCCCCAGTACTCTATATTGACAAATTACAAATAAATGCTCCTTACGTTGTACATCTTTGTTGTTTAATAGCTGTGATGTTTGGCTTCAGACACGGTTTGTCTCAGTAACCCGTGCAGGGACGGGGACACATGCTTTGGTGACAGCTGGGACACCTTCATCTGCTGTAAGTACAATACACACAGCCACTCTGTACCCATACAAAGTGTTATTGACGTCTTACTAGGGGTACTAATATAATATGGTATCAGACATGGAGTTCATAAACATGTTCATTACTTTAAGTACACATATAAACTGTTGATGCATGCCTGACTATGTGATATCCCCCTGTAGTGTCCTCCTTCTGCCGCTGGGATGCGGTGGGACACTCCTACTTTGGGACTCACCAGTACACACTGAGCGGCAAGACCTGCCAGCGCTGGGATGCACAGGTCAGTAGTCGGCCATCTCAGGGACTTAACTAAGTCTGCCACACCATTTCTGGCAGGACATATTAGCTATTAATCTTGCATTGAAGCAGATTTGAATCTGAAAAATAACATAAATAAAACGATTCAGTTCACTAAGGATATGATTATAAATTATCCTTTACTGTCCACTCACGCTCACTCTGTTAACCAGACTGGATACTTGTGTGTTGTGTAAACTGGATACTTGTGTGTTGTGTAAACTGGATACTTGTGTGTTGTGTAAGCTGGATACTTGTGTGTTGTGTAAACTGGATACTTGTGTGTTGTGTAAACTGGATACTTGTGTGTTGTGTAAACTGGATACTTGTGTGTTGTGTAAGCTGGATACTTGTGTGTTGTGTAAACTGGATACTTGTGTGTTGTGTAAACTGGATACTTGTATGTTGTGTAAACTGGATACTTGTGTGTTGTGTAAACTGGATACTTGTGTGTTGTGTAAACTGGATACTTCTATGTTGTGTAAACTGGATACTTGTGTGTTGTGTAAACTGGATACTTGTGTGTTGTGTTAACTGGATACTTGTGTGTTGTGTAAACTGGATACTTGTGTGTTGTGTAAACTGGATACTTGTATGTTGTGTAAACTGGATACTTGTGTGTTGTGTAAACTGGATACTTGTGTGTTGTGTAAACTGGATACTTGTGTGTTGTGTAAACTGGATACTTGTGTGTTGTGTAAACTGGATACTTGTTTGTTGTGTAAGCTGGATACTTGTGTGTTGTGTAAACTGGATACTTGTGTGTTGGGTAAACTGGATACTTGTTTGTTGTGTAAACTCGATACTTGTGTGTTGTGTAAGCTGGATACTTGTGTGTTGTGTAAACTGGATACTTGTGTGTTGTGTAAGCTGGATACTTGTGTGTTGTGTAAACTGGATACTTGTGTGTTGTGTAAGCTGGATACTTGTGTGTTGTGTAAACTGGATACTTGTGTGTTGTGTAAACTGGATACTTGTGTGTTGTGTAAGCTGGATACTTGTGTGTTGTGTAAGCTGGATACTTGTATGTCGTGTAAACTGGATACTTCCATGTTGTGTAAACTGGATACTTCTATGTTGTGTAAACTGGTGACTTCTATGTTGTGCTAACTGGTAATGTTGTGTTCCAGACACCCTACACCCATTCCACTAACCAGACAGGATACTTCCACGAGCTGCTGATTGAGGACATGTCCAACTACTGCCGTAACCCTGACAACACCAGCACGGCTGGGCCCTGGTGCTACACCACAGACAGCAGTGTCAGGTGGGAGACCTGCGACATACGGGGGTGTTCGTGTAAGTACCCAGCATAACCTGCCACATACGGGGGTGTTCATGTAAGTACATACCCTAACCTACGACATACCGGGGCGTTCGTGTAAGTACCAAGCATAACCTGCCACATACGCGGGTGTTCGTGCAACTACACACCCTAACCTACGACATACGGGGGTGTTCTTGTTAGAACATACCCTAACCTGCCACATACGGGGGTGTTTGTATAAGTACACAGCATAACCTGCCACATACGGGGGTGTTCATATAACTACACACCCTAACCACATACAGGGGTGCTAATGTAATGCTGTGTTGTTGGACTGTGACAGTAACAGCTGCTAATGTAATGCTCTGTCATTGCAGTGGACTGTGACAGTAACCCTTGCCTGAACGGAGGGACGTGTGTGCCGGGGTATGAGACTGGCTATTACTGCAAGTGTGCGGATGGATTTTATGAGGACCAGTGTGAAAAACGTAAGTTACTATATATACTCAGCATTTCATGCACCTTTTCTCTTATGAGGACTTGTGTATTGCATATCTCTGCTGTTAATCAGGAATCTACTATCTACATATAGCATCTTGATATTCCCCAAATGATGTCATCCAGCTCTTGTTATATACACCTGTTTCCTTGATTTCAGTGGCTGTCATCACCAACAACACAGCAGCCTATGGCTTCATAGATTCCTCCTTCTCTATTGATGGCTACATGGCGGCCATAGTGGAACTAACTGCCTTTAATAATGAAGGCTCATGCTCCGAAATGCATTCTGGTGTGCGTATCCTGACATCTGATGGACAGACGGGTTATGGGTATGATATAGGAAGCAATTCAAACAGCAGGTGCGCTGTATCAAAGAGATATGGCACTAATGCTGAGACAAGCACAGTCCTGAAAAGTGAATCATGCACAGCACCTTTTAGCTGTAACGAGGTGAGCTTACATTTCAATTATAGCTTAAAGTTTTTCCCCCGGTTGGTTTTGTGTGTGTCCACATATAACATGCTCCATTCCCCGGCAGGCTCGCAGCTTCTGGCTGACGTGGGACGACTGGACGCTCACACTGGGCGCAGGCACGGAAATCAAGCAGAACACATTGGTCACATACTTCCACAACGACTTCCCCGGCACCATGACCAAGATCGGCTTCACTGGTTGGACCTCCTACCTCGCTAAGTGGAGGCTTCTTGGAGGTAGGTACCAATGCCATTCATACCAGAACCAATATGTACCCTCATGATGTGGTTGCTAAATATGTATTTAAAGTGAACCTATTCACATGGAATTAAACTTCTGTCATCTACATGTGCCTGGCCAATTAACCATAAACAATTAAATGTCCAAATGGTATCAGTTTGCAGGATGTGAGAAATAAACATATTAGTACTGATAAGAATGCCCCGTCCTGCCCAGCGCTAGACATGTCCCCAATGTTGCCCGCAGCCCCCCCCCCGCACAGCCTTTATTTAGATAGTTGCCAAGGTTGCTGTCAAGTTATTATACTTTTGCACAAAAATGATGTTACTGGCTTACTTTAACATTGACATTATACACCAAATTGGTTGGGGATGAGCCTCCATTTTAGAGTGCCTCTGTGTTGTAGGATAGTTCCATAATCCAGGCCTGATACAATCAATTGTCTACATTCTCCCAGCAGCCAGTTTACTTATGACATTTTGGACGTTCATTTGTTCATAATTAGAAAGCCTAAGTCTAATAATGACCAACTACATGTGTAGAGACCACTGCCTGTCCAGTTACTTTGATGTGTTGTACTTTATGTTGCAGCGTGTAGAGCCCATTGTTACTTTGATGTTTTATACTTTATGTTGCAGCGTGTAGATCCCACTGTTACTTTGGCGTGTTGTACTTTATGTTGCAGCTTGTAGATCCCACTGTTACTTTGACGTGTTGTACTTTATGTTGCAGCTTGTAGATCCCACTGTTACTTTGATGTTTTATACTTTATGTTGCAGTGTGTAGATCCCACTGCCTGTCCTGTTACTTTGATTTATTGTACTTTACATTGCAGCGTGTAGAGCTCACTGCCTGTCCTGTTACTTTGACGAGACCCTGACCAGCATCTGCACCAAGTGTTCTGACCTCTACCATCTTGTTGACAACAGCTGCCAAGGTAACCGACATCTCCTCATTCTGTCTTTGTGGTTCTAAAGATATATCTGTGCGGATAGTTTTCATTTTGCAGTTATTCTTTTTATTTAGGTATCTAATTACAGATCTAACTACATGGTTTCAGCGCATTGCCGTTCTTCCACCAAAAGTAACCAAATGACCTGGAAGAAGTCAACTAATTTAGATGTGCATGTCTCTCAATGATTGACGCTTTGATTCCTACAGCCCGCTTCCCAGAGGGTGACTTCTACCTGAGGTACCGGGATAACTCCAAGCAGTGTTTAAAGGCTGAGATCACGTCTTCCTCCACGGCGTACACGGCTCTTATTGTGTCCACCACAGACTGCACCCCCTTCAGGGTAATTACCATATACCAACCCAGTAAACACCCTACGTAATTCCAACGTAGCTCAGAGGTTTCCCTAGGTAGTTTTCCTACCAATGGTTTGAAATTTGACTTTTTGCAAGGTTTATAAACGTCAAAACATTCAGGTTTATTTACGTATACCTTATGTAAACCATGCAATTACCCTAAACCACATGTAAACATGTACTTACCATATACCATGTAAACCATGCAATTACCATATACCATGTAAACCATGCAATTACCATATACCACATGTAAACATGTACTTACCATATACCATGTAAACCATGCAATTACCATATACCATGTAAACCATGCAATTACCATATACCATGTAAACCATGCAATTACCATATACAGTAAAACTTGGCTATAACGAGCATGGCTACAACAAGCACTGGCTTATAACAAGCATATTTGCCATATTCTGTTCTTTCATGCAATTACCATATACCATGTAAACCATGCAATTACCATATACCACATGTAAACCATGCAATTACCATATACCACATGTAAACCAGGTTAACTCTTCATGGTCACCCAATCAATATTAAGCTTGATGAAATTCATTTTAAAGGGTTTTAACCATTTAGTGACCAAAGAGGTTTCCCAAGTCTGTTGCATCAAGTGTCTTGTTGAAGCAAGTCCTTATTTTGCTAGGAGTAATCTGTACCGTAGAAGACAATAGGGAACTAAACAGGGGTATTAAAAGAGTATTATAGCAGTACCATGGGTAGACATATTGAATTTAGACAATCACCTCAGTTATTTTGGCTAAGATGTGTCTGTGTGTGTTCTCTGCTGCAGGTGACGTCTGGTGCTGAGGTGGGGATGAGTGCAGACACCCAGGTCATAGAGTCTACGGCTTGGCCCGGCTACTACCTCAGACACACCGGCTTTGTTTATAGACTCGAGAAGAACGTTGACAATAACGTGGCTGCTGATGCGGTGGTGTATGTTCTGAACGACACCTCCAACTCCCAGTACATCTACTTCCGGTCAGCTCACCCCTCCTATTCCAACTACTACATAGCCCCAGAATCATTGAGTGTCAAACTACTGGCTCTCACATCCAGTCTACAACAAGCCCACCTGTACCCTGTAGGTAAGCACCTGGTACACTCACCTCCTCAGCAGTATGAACCTCAAGTACAGATCAAGTCAATAGCAAACATCATCAGATCTCTGTCAGTTCCAGTTTTATAGATAACCTTTAGCTGCATCATCAATGTGCAACTCCATTAACTGACGGACATTATTTTTTCCCACAACAGAGCTACCGTACATCCGTACCCGAACATTGGGCACCATCCTAGACTGGGTCTCTGACCTGGATGACTACGTAGGTGTGTCCTTCATGGTGAAGGGGGATGTGTCCAACAACTTCTACCTGACTGACGGCAGCTCCAACACCAACCTCTACCGCTTCTACATCACCAGTCAAGCTGCCTACCTCAGGTACCAATCTTACTGTTATAGGTCCACGACGTAGCCCAGATACATCACGAGTACCAGCACTAACATCAGGTACCCAGCTTACTGTTATAGCGCCCCCACATACCCCAGGTACACCACTAGTGCCCCCATACCCCAGGTACACCACTAGTGCCCCCACATACCTCAGGTACACCACTAGTGCCCCCATACCCCAGGTACATCACTAGTGCCCCCCATACCCCAGGTACACCACTAGTGCCCCCATACCCCAGGTACAACACTAGTGCCCCCCCATACCCCAGGTACACCACTAGTGCCCCCCCATACCCCAGGTACAACACTAGTGCCCCCCATACCTCAGGTACATCACTAGTGCCCCCCATACCCCAGGTACAACACTAGTGCCCCCACATACCCCAGGTACATCACTAGTGCCCCCATACCCCAGGTACACCACTAGTGCCCCCATACCCCAGGTACACCACTAGTGCCCTCATACCCCAGGTACACCACTAGTGCCCCCACATACCCCAGGTACACCACTAGTACCCCCACATACCCCAGGTACACCACTAGTACCCCCACATACCCCAGGTACCTGCCTGTTCTACCCCCATGTACTACTTGTATTCTATCCAGAGGTAAACTACATACACCAAGGATATACCTAGTATGGTAGCCCACGCCTACTATAGGCCATGCCAAAGGGACCGCTCTACCCCATCAGGAATAAAGGCAAAGAAAAACCGAGCCTTGAACAAGCCACCTTACTGGGCTCCACCTTCATCCCTGGATTTAATGCCATTCACAAGATTGCACTAAAAAACTGTGACATGCTAGGCAGTTCTCCCAGTACCCGGAAAACTGGGTGGTTGGCATGAATGTCTATGTCACACTTAGTTTGCACTTCTAGTGCAGATAATGACCCCTCCCTTGGTTTTTAATTGTAGGGCCTAGCCCATATCAATACATGCTAGGTTTAAAGCATGTACCTGAGCTGTGCTGCTCTGTGTTCCCAGGTTGTCGAGCGTGACCAGCTCTAACAGTGCGTCCCAGACTGGCAGCTTCCTCAGCAGCTCCCAGTACACACACCTGTGGGTGTCCTGGAGGGACGGCATCATCAGGTTCGGAACAGGTACCATCAACACACCTCAGTATTATTCTGGTATCAATATCAACAGAAATAGTGAGAAAGCCAAATGATGATCTGGAAAATTCATTGAATAAATTTGGTAACACTATCACCTAGTTTTGGTAAAATGTGTAGTTTTAGTTATAATTGCTCTCCCTTTGTCTGCAGGCCGCTACATTGGTACCAATGAGCAGTTCAGCTACCGGCACAACGGGCCCTACACAGTGAGAGCCATGCGGGTCGGTGGTCTATATGCAGAATGGTATTTGTTCGGAAGTAAGTAAATTTTAGAAAAGTAAATTAAACAATAATGCTTGATGATATGATAAAGTAGACCACTGATTTACAAGAACTCTCTTGCTTAAAGCTCCAGAATCAGCAGTAAGCCTTCAGCACGCAGGAGACTAGAACTGTGCTAGACAGACTCCATGAGACCCCTTGTCTGTCCTCTATAGTGAGTGTTCCGATGACAGACAGTTGTCTGTGGCTTAGCTCTCATGACTCACCCATGTGTTGACTTACAGAATGTGCACGGCGCTGCAGCGGCTGCGGCTTTGACAACCTAACCGCTTCCCTCACACCAGTGTGTCACCAGTGTGAGAACAGCTACATGACGAACCAGGACCGCACCCAGCCCTGTGTGGGTGAGTAGGGTGTGTGACAGTGTGTGTGGGTGAGTAGGGTGTGTGACAGGATGTGTGGGTGACAATGTGTGTGGGTGAGTAGGATGTGTGACAGTGTGTGTGGGTGAGTAGGGTGTGTGACAGTGTGTGTGGGTGACAGTGTGTGTGGGTGACAGTGTGTGTGGGTGAGTAGGGTGGGTGACAGTGTGTGTGGGTGACAGGGTGTGTGGGTGAGTAGGGTGTGTGACAGTGTGTGTGGGTGAGTAGGGTGGGTGACAGTGTGTGTGGGTGAGTAGGGTGGGTGACAGTGTGTGTGGGTGACAGTGTGTGTGGGTGACAATGTGTGTGGGTGACAGTGTGTGTGGGTGACAGTGTGTGTGGGTGACAGTGTGTGTGGGTGACAGTGTGTGTGGGTGACAGGGTGTGTGGGTGACAGTGTGTGTGGGTGACAGTGTGTGTGGGTGACAGTGTGTGTGGGTGACAGGATGTGTGTGGGTGACAGTGTGTGAGGGTGAGTAGGGTGTGTGACAGTGTGTGTGGGTGACAGTGTGTGTGGGTGACAGTGTGTGTGGGTGACAGGGTGTGCGGGTGACAGTGTGTGTGGGTGACAGTGTGTGTGGGTGACAGTGTGTGTGGGTGACAGTGTGTGTGGGTGACAGTGTGTGTGGGTGACAGGGTGTGTGGGTGAGTAGGGTGTGTGACAGTGTGTGTGGGTGACAGTGTGTGTGGGTGACAGGGTGTGTGGGTGAGTAGGGTGTGTGGGTGAGTAGGGTGTGTGACAGTGTGTGTGGGTGAGTAGGGTGTGTGACAGTGTGTGTGGGTGACAGTGTGTGTGGGTGACAGTGTGTGTGGGTGACAGTGTGTGTGGGTGACAGGGTGTGTGGGTGAGTAGGGTGTGTGACAGTGTGTGTGGGTGACAGTGTGTGTGGGTGACAGGGTGTGTGGGTGAGTAGGGTGAGTGACAGTGTGTGTGGGTGACAGTGTGTGTGGGTGAGTAGGGTGTGTGACAGTGTGTGTGGGTGAGTAGGGTGTGTGACAGTGTGTGTGGGTGACAGTGTGTGTGGGTGAGTAGGGTGGA
This sequence comes from Harmothoe impar, assembly GCA_947462335.1. Taxonomy (NCBI): domain Eukaryota; kingdom Metazoa; phylum Annelida; class Polychaeta; order Phyllodocida; family Polynoidae; genus Harmothoe; species Harmothoe impar. Next base: position 69,490,998 of record OX381717.1, on the reverse strand, counting down.
TGACAGTGTGTGTGGGTGACAGTGTGTGTGGGTGAGTAGGGTGTGTGACAGTGTGTGTGGGTGACAGTGTGTGTGGGTGAGTAGGGTGGATGACAGTGTGTGTGGGTGACAGTGTGTGTGGGTGACACCAGGAAATATGTCGCAACCCAACCCTGGGCAGTGTGTTGTTGTTACAGAGTTCTGTGTTGTATCATGTTGCTGTTGTATTGTGTTGTTGTTTTGTGTGCTTGTTGTATCGTGTTCTTGTTGTATTATGTTGTTTTATTGTGCTGTTTTTGTTTCGTGTAGTTTGTGTGTACGTGTTCTGTGTTGTATTGCATTGTTATATTGTGTTGTTCTACTGTGTTGTTGTATCATGTTGTTGTTGTGGTCTGTTGTTGTTATATTGAGTTGTTGTATTTTGCTGTTGTTGTATTGTGTTGTTGTTGTATGGTGTTGTTGTTGTATTGTGTTGTTTTATTGTGTTGTTGTTGTATTGTGTTGTTGTTGTTGTATCTTGTTGTTCTTGTAACGTGTTGTATCATCTTGTAATGTGTTGTTGTTCCTCACACAGAGTTCCATGTTGTAACGTCTTGTTGTTCCTCACACGGAGTTCCGTGTTGTAACGTTTTGTTGTTTCTCACGCAGAGTTCCGGGCGCTGGGTTGCTTTGCGATGGGGGATGCGGAGGGAGGAGACATGGGCTCTGCACGGCAGGAGATGCCCTCCATGACCCCCGCTCTGTGTGCAGAGAAGTGCTACACGGCTAACTACAGCTACGCTGCAACCAGTGCTGGCAACACGTGTGGTTGTGGAGAATACTTCGCTACTAACGGCCAGTACACAGCCAGCAAGTGTCAGGTAACCTGCACAGGTGACAGTGGCAGCTACTGCGGTGACAACTATGCCTACATCGTCTATGCTCTCAACCCAAGTTAGTATATAACGTTGACTTTTCATGCAAATATATGTTACAGCAACCAGCCCTTTGGAAGGCTATCAGTTGTAGAAAGCAGATAAGTGGGTCCTACATGTAAATTGATAAAATACTATAAAGAAATGGACAAACTGATTTCTTTGTCCTCGTTATTGTAAGACAATTAGAAAACAAATGCGAAATAGCAAATTTACAATTGAAATGATTCATGGAGGTAATTTCATCTTTTATTACCAGGGAGATATATCTTCAAGACAGACACGAGTAAGACGCAGGTGGAGACGGGTCTGAATGTGACGTCCAACCACACCTTGCTGCTGTTTGACTACATGGGCTGCCGTAATGCCTATGTCTCCCTCTGGGACTCCTCCAACAGCATCCACAACAACTACGAGCTGGGCCTCGGCCAGACCAGCACCGACAACATCCAGCAACTCAGGTACACATCACCATTATACAGTCATAAGGCTGTCTCACCACATTGATACAAGTTGATTGTCAATGACTAGGTGACCTTTATGAGTGGGTGACCTCTATGACCTGGTGACCTCTATGACTAGGTGACCTCTATGACAGGATAACCTCTATGACCGGGTGACCTCTATAACCGGGTGACCTCTATAACCGGGTGACCTCTATGACCGGTGACCTCTATGACCAGGTGACCTCTAGGACTGAATGAGGTCTATGACCAGCCCCTGGCACCCAGATGGGTGCGAACATAAAAACAGAAATGCTTTACAAGTTAGGGTTAAATACTTTCCAAATCTTGGTCATTTTCAGTTCTCTGTCATCTATGACCAGTGGTTGTCTATGAATGGGTGACGTCTATGACCTGGGGACATCTATGACTGGCTCCTGGTACCCAGATGAGTACCAAAACAAAAAGACAAAATGGTTTAAAAGCTAAGGTTTATTATTTTTTTAAACTTAAATAGATTTATTTAATTTCTGTGTACCTGTGCCCAATTTTAGGCCTTTTCTTGCTTGCCAGTCATAGAGGGCATCTAGTCATAGAAGTCAACCGGTCATAGAGGCCACCCAGTCATAAATTATCAACTTGTATAAATCTGGTGGGATTTTTGAAATAGTGCCCTATTATAGTACCAGATATGTGGTTGCTATAAGTAAATAAGTAAAAATGAAGTGATAGGGCATGTTATCACCATGCTAAATTATTATGTAAAGAAGAGCTATCATTAAGATCTACAAACAAGCATCACTAAGCCTGGCAGTGCTAATAGACCATCCATGTTGTACTTGGCACAGACATGGCACATGGCAGCCAGTTGTGACATCAGAGACAGCTGCCAGGATCTCCTGCACTGACTCAAGGCCTTTCTGGCTTTACTGGAAGGATGGTAACATCAGAGTAGGAACCACGCATGAAGCTTTCGACAACCAGTTCTTATATTGGACTGACTCTTCCCCCCAGTATCCAAACAGACTGACTATTGCTTCCAATGAGTTTAGTGGTTTCTGGGAGTTACTAGGAAGTAAGTAAAAATGTCATGGTGTATTGACTTTTGACAAATACCTTTAACATGCTATTACATATAACTACCTTAATAAGCATAAATGTTATCGATTATAAGTCCACATATATTTTCACCTTAGCTCAGGAAATGACCCTGAAAAAACCTTGAATTTTGAATCGTATGTCTGCATAAACCTCTGAAATGATTTTCACATGGGGTATACATCTTTAAAATATATATGATGTTTCAATGAAAAGAGGTACATCTAAGTCTGTTTAAAATTGCCTTCGTTGACGGTTAAGTTGGGAGACTGGCTCCAAGCATACAGTCACATCTAGCTTTTCATAGAGATTTCCTATCCATCAAACATTATTTTGTACAGGTCTAATTTTCAGACTTTTATTCACAAGTTAACAAAAGTTAGCTTATAACTCATGATCCTTGTATTTCTTGAACAAAGATACATTGTTACCATTATTTGTTGCTGCAGCGTGCCCGGAGCACTGCGCCTCCTGCTTCATCAACTCTGACAGCCAGACACTGTGTTCCCGCTGTGACAACAACTACTTCCTGCACAACTACACCTGTCTCGGTACGTACACCACAACTACAGCTGTCTCTGTACCTACTGTAACACCACACACAACTACAGCTGTCTCGGTACGTACACACACACCACAACTACAGCTGTCTCTGTATGTACAAGCAAAACACAAAATAGAAAACACAAAACACAGCAACTACAGCTGCCTGGTGTGGCTAGACAATAGTTCTGACTCACACATGGCCTTGTGTGGCTACACAATAGTCCTGACGCTCACGTGGCCTTGTATGGCTACACTATAGTCCTGACTCACACATGGCCTTGTATGGCTACATTATAGTCCTGACTCACAAGTGGTCTTGTGTCGCTACAACTACAGTGACTCCCCCTCGTCTGGTAGCCTCTTTCTGAGAGTATATACATATAGAACATTACCGGCATCAATATATGAAATGATACCCTTAGTGTTTAGCTCAACCCTCTCACAGATATGTCTTGTGCCAACCTCACAGGAGCTGTATGACATACAAACTCAGAGCCTAAATACCTTGATATATATAATCTTTCATGAGGATGACTAAAATAATGTTCACAACATGTTTCAGAGTACCGCCACTTAGGTTGCTTCGCAGATACTGAGAGTCGTGACTTGCCGCACCATGAGACAATGGTCCATACCATGACCCCAGAGAAGTGTGCAGCTACCTGCTACCACAAAGGCTACCACTGGTCGGGTGTGCAGGTAGGCGATCAGTGCTTCTGTGGTAACCGCTTTGGGACCTATGGTAAGCTGGCAGACTCGGCCTGTACACACTACTGTAATGGTGAGAGCAGCACAAGATGTGGCTACAACTGGATGAACAACATCTGGGAGCTGTATCCATGTAAGTCACCTCCATACTGTATCCATGTAAGGCACCTTTATACTGTATCCACCTAAGGTACCTTTATACTGTATCCATGTAAGGCACCTTTATACTGTATCCACCTAAGGTACCTTTATACTGTATCCATGTAAGGCACCTTTATACTGTATCCATGTAAGGCACCTCTATACTGTATCCATGTAAGTCACCTTTATACTGTATCCATGTAAGGCACCTTTATACTGTATCCATGTAAGGCACCTTTATACTGTATCCATGTAAGGCACCTCTATACTGTATCCATGTAAGGCACCCCTATACTGTATCCATGTAAGGCACCTTTATACTGTATCCATGTAAGGCACCTTTATACTGTATCCATGTAAGGCACCTTTATACTGTATCCATGTAAGGCACCTCTATACTGTATCCATGTAAGGCACCTTTATACTGTATCCATGTAAGGCACCTTTATACTGTATCCATGTAAGGCACCTCTATACTGTATCCATGTAAGGCACCGGCATACTGTATCCATGTGTGGGTGCTAATCCATGTTGACTGACACAGCGTCATTTGATTGTGTAAGCTACATGTTTTTGATTAAAAGTGTATTGTTTAACAGACACCCACCCCCACCAGCATATTGTTGGTGCTTCTGACAGACCCCCCCCCCCCCCCCCTGCAGTCTGTTTGTGTATTTTGACTGGGGACGTTGTGCTGATAGCTGTGTTTGTGTTGCAGCCTATAAGTGTTACAGTGACCCGTGTCAGAATGCTGGGTCCTGCATCAACGACTACGTCTGGGAGAACTACACATGTTCCTGTGCCGTAGAGTGGGTGGGCGTCCACTGTGAGCACCGTGAGTACCCCCTGCCTGCTACCTTATATATCTATATGCTATCCCTGCCTGCTGCCTTATCCCATCATACCTAGATATCTACATCTACTGCTGCCTTATCACATCCTACCTAGATATCTACATCTACTGCTGCCTCGTATATCTATAAGCTACACCTTGCCTGCTGCCTCACATGTCACATCCTACCCTAGATATCTACATACCTATAATCTACAGCCCTGTTACATGGAATATAGTTTTACATGTTCTGTCAATATCTGCATGTTCTGTCCATATCAAGCCAAGTATTATCCTGATCAACCAAACATCTGCATGATATCCCAGATGGAATAAGGTAACTCTGAAGGAGAACCCATGCTAAGGGAATAGATCTGTCAGACATTGTAAAGGTACGAGTGACTTGTTGTTGTCATGAATGACCACGTGCTGACAGATGTAAGTGGAGGCTGCCCCAACACCATGCTGACCTTTGTGTTTTCTTGCAGCCAACCCGTGTCTGAGCGCCCCCTGTCAGCAGGGTGGCACATGTCAGCCGCAGCCTGACGGCACCTACATTTGTGACTGTGTCTACGGCCACATCGGCTACCTCTGTGAATTCTGTAAGTTGATGTCCATGATTTACCTAAGTAGTAGTGGAGGATCTCTTGGAGCTAATATAAATGTCACTGTGGCCCTGCTCACATCTCTAAAGTTGACTCTTGTAACCTGTCCATCTATATGTATAAAGGGGCAACTCAGATAAAGCTACCCATGTACGACTACATGTATGTAGATAAGTCTCAGTAAGCTACCCATGTACGACTACATGTAGATAACTCTCAGTAAGCTACATGTAGATAAGTCTCAGTAAGCTACCCATCTATGACTATATGTAGATAAGTCTCAGTAAGCTACCCATGTACGACTACATGTAGATAACTCTCAGTAAGCTACATTTAGATAAGTCTCAGTAAGCTACCCATCTATGACTATATGTAGATAAGTCTCAGTAAGCTACCCATGTACGACTACATGTAGATAACTCTCAGTAAGCTACATGAAGATAAGTCTCAGTAAGCAGCCATGTACGACTACATGAAGATAAGTCTCAGTAAGCAGCCATGTACGACTACATGTAGATAAGTCTCAGTAAGCAGCCATGTACGACTACATGAAGATAAGTCTCAGTAAGCAGCCATGTAAGACTACATGTAGATAACTCTAGGTAAGCAGCCATGTCTCGTTGTGCCCCTGTTGTATCCTGTCTCCTTGTGCCTGCAGCCAACCCGTGCCTCAGTGAGCCGTGTCAGAACGGAGGCAGTTGTAATGACAACTGGCAGACCGGACACTTCATGTGTTCCTGTTTTCCATATCAAGTCGGGTTGCTTTGTGAAATAGGTGAGAAGATTCTTGTCATGCCCTGTAACTGTAAGAAGATTCTTGTCATAGACTGTAAGAAGATCCTTGTCATGCCCTGTAACTGCAAGAAGATTTGTGTCATAGCCTGTAAGAAGATTCTTGTCATACCTTGTTGGAGACACAACTCTCCAATCCACCCTGTGTATGTATTTGGTTCTCTGTTTCATCAGAATGCTGTTATTTGCTAACATTCTGAATTTTCCCGTTTGATTGACGCCATTTTGTTTGCTCCAGTGGCGGCTCGGGGCTCCTGGTCACGGTTGTACAGCAGCAGCAGCAACACGTGGAGCGCCTGCAGCAGCTACGGCTGTGAGGGGGCACCTAACGCCTCCTACTGCCAGGACCTGGCACGCCATGAGGACAACTACGGCGCCAACCTCATCATGTTTGCACCCGGACATTGCTGCAAGTTCTGGTGCTCAGACACCAGCAACAAGCAGGTCACTTCAGCCTCCAGCAGCAACTACGGGCACGAGATGTGGTTCTACACCGAACAAAGTAAGTTACAACTATGGGCACGAGATGTGGTTCTACACCGAACAAAGTAAGTTACTCAGAGTACAGATTGTTATTGAGCAAAGTAAGTTACTCTACTCATCAAGAGTACATATTTATGGAGAGAGAGAGAGGAAGTGAAATGGGTGCATGCAATGACGATCAGATACTGTTTTATAGGAAAGAGTCAGTTCAGCATACCTATGAAACTATGTTTCTTCTAGATATAACTTTCTATTTGATTCTTCAGAGGCTACAAGGCTTCACCTGACTTTCTGCTAGAATGCATTTGGACAACCATTTTATTTCTGTATTAAATTGCTAATAATTAAGGAGCCTTGAATTAAAGCTTAGACTTAATTATGAAACTTGGTTTCTGCTAACAATCTTTTCAGCCGCTGCCAGTGAGTTGACTGTCGCCAAGAGCAACTACTTGAACACATGTTATTCAAAATCATCTGGCACGGTCAGCAGCCTTGCTGCATGTAAGGCCTCTGCTGTTGGTGCTAGAGCTAACAACGTTAACTACAGGTACGTTGTATTGGCTTCACTTTGAGACCTACCTGACTCGACTAATTTAATGTCACTGAATCCAAAAATGATGGTTAAAATGCACCATAAGTTTTTAGATATTCTAATTCCTGTAAAACTCCGGCTTTAAGACTAATTTAATTGGTTTTTCCTACAAGACAGATTTTTTTCTCAAGATTGGGGGGGGGGGGGTCTTCTTAAAGGTGATAATGGTTTTTGTATATTGGATTAGTCTAACTCTACAGGGTTTCTGTTGCGTAGTCACCTGCCAAGAGTGACACGGCGACATGTACGTCTAACTTCCAGAGGGGTCCAATACACACAACATTATATAACAATGTTCCAACCCCTTAAATTTGATGTAAATGGGGGCGAATGTCTTCCGAAATCGCATTTCTTTGTATTTGTATTTCTTTATTATTTGTATTGGCCAACTATGTGGTAATCACAAACAGGAGCAGTGACAGGACATGTCAACGGAGGACTTGCTTCAACACGGACAGGCCTTCTTCATATTCTAGTAGCTGGCAGACATATGGCATCAATGAAGACACACGTAAGTTAAATATATCAAGTGTCATGAGCAGGAATAGAATCATTCAGATGTCTAACATATCCAGTCAATGATTAAGGCCCTGTTGATTGACACTCAAGGTAATTAAAAGCATATGAGCATGCCTAACCCTTTTAGGGTGTCATAATGTATTAATGTATCATACACATGGTTGTCATAATGCATGAATGCAGCCCTGGTGAGTAACTCAACAAGGCTGCATTCAAGCATAATGCCAACCCTACAGGGTTAACATACACTCAAAGGGCCAGCATGGTGCATCGGTGCAGCCCCCGTGAGTTATTCATTGGAGGTGCATTGGTGCATTACGCTGACGAATGTCATTTTATGGTGACATGCCATCCCAAAAAGGTTAAAAGAATGGTATATTAGTGAGATACTTCTGCACTAAACTATTTACTTCCACTGACTACCATATACCCCCTACCTTCTTACACCATATAATAACATGTGTACATGCCCCTTACCTACACCTTCCAGCTGCAGTGGTGTACATCCCGTTTAACCGGACCTACAGCAGCAAGACGGTGGGCTGGCCCTACTCTGGCACTAATGATTATCAAACTGTGTCCATTACGTCGGACAGCCAGAGACAGTACACATACTTTGATGGCTCGGACGCTCTGTCCTTTGGAAGTGTACGTCACCTTTGCTGGGGAAACCCTGATCTCTGCACAAATGTAAGTCTTGGTATTCTCAGCTCATATATTTTTTTGATAAGTGCAATGGCAGAAGCAATTTGAAGTGCAGCTTGGGCAAAATAAACTAGAACTCATCCTTAAATGAACTTAGCATAGATATGAATTATTCCTTTAATAGAATCAATGTAAGTTCTATGCATGCTGGGCTAGATGCTTCTGTTGTGTGGACCCTTTTTGGACAACAAATACTAACAATGGTACATCAATGTATATCATACTGATGTCTCATGGGACAGCTAATATTTTGAAGGTCTTGAATACCATTCATGTTTTCCAGGGTTGGACAATGTCTTTCTGGCTGAAGTTCATGGGCAGTGACACCTCCAGTAGCAGTAGTCAGTTCTACATCAACAGTGGGGCTTTCCACAGTAGTGCTTGCTGGGGCTTTGGTTTCCGGTGCTACAGTAACAACTGTTACTGCCGCTGGTCCACACGGACACAGTCCTGGGCCGATGCTTCCTTCCCGGCTCCAAGCAACGACGTGTGGCACCACTACGGAGTAACATGGGGCTGGGGGAGTGGCCTGACAGTGTATGTGGTAAGTGGCATGGGGGAGGGGGAGGGGTCTGACAGTGTATGTGGTAAGTGGCATGGGGGAGGGGTCTGACAGTGTATGTGGTGAGTGGCATGGGGGAGGGGGAGGGGTCTGACAGTGTATGTGGTAATGGGCATGGGGGAGGGGTCTGACAGTGTATGTGGTAAGTGGCATGGGGGAGGGGTCTGACAGTGTATGTGGTAAGTGGCATGGGGGAGGGGTCTGACAGTGCATGTGGTAAGTGGCATGGGGGAGGGGTCTGACAGTGTATGTGGTAAGTGGCATGGGGGAGGGGTCTGACAGTGTATGTGGTAAGTGGCATGGGGGAGGGGTCTGACAGTGTATGTGGTAAGTGGCATGGGGGAGGGGGAGGGGTCTGACAGTGTATGTGGTAAGTGGCATGGGGAAGTGAGAGTGGCCTGACGATTTCTTTGATATAGGTAGACTTTCCCACTATTGTTCGATGCTTGAGTGTATTGGCACCTGTGGAATGTCTGTCCCCACAGCCCTGAAGATAGCATGGACACGTAACTGTAAATAATGTCTAAAGTTGTATCAGCTTTACAGAAAAATAGGTTGTATGTAAGTGTTATGCCTACAAAATGCAGTTATTTAAACTTAACAAGAAAAGAAATGTATATCTTTACTACCAATGGATGCCAGGTTCTTATGTGTAATATGACTTGTTGTACAGGATGGTGTAAAGAAGGGCAGCAAAGACTCATTCAGTACGGTCAGCTTAGACGATGGCTACTCCCACTGGTACTTTGGCCGCGCCGGATGGGGCACTGACATTGCCTACATGCCACGGTTTGGCATTGCTGACTTCTTGGTGCTGAATGAAGAATACAGCAAGTATGGAGTGTGGCAGCTCTACTCAACCACACACCACGGTAAGGAACTCAAACACACCCCTATCACACCTCTACTACACACCACGGTAAGGAACTCAAACACACCCCCATCATGCCTCTACTAAACACCACAGTAAGGACATGAACACACCCCCATCATGCCTCTACTACACACCACGGTAATTGACTCAAACACACCCTCATCACACCTCTACTACACAACACGGTAAGGAACTCAAACACACCCCTATCACACCTCTACTACACACCACAATAAGAGACTCAAACACACCCCCATCACATCGCTACTACACACCACGGTAAAGACTCAAACACACCCCCATCACACCTCTACTACACATCGCGGTAATGGACTCGAACACACCCCCATCACACCTCTACTACACACCATGGTAAAGACTCAAACACACCCCCATCATGCCTCTACTAAACACCACAGTAAGGACACGAACACACCCCCATCACACCTCTACTACACACCACGGTAAGGACCTACCTTGTTTGTTTTTATCTAAATTTGTCTTCTATTACCCATGCAAATACAGGATAACTATGTGCGAGGACAAAAAGGGTTATCTTAATCTTATATCTGTATCCAGGATAGTTTAAGATGGGTTTAAGATACTTAAGAGTTTAAGACAAGAAAGGAAGATAAAAAAACGGGGTTGGGGGGCAGAGATTAAGATAGTTTAAGCGCTAAAGTTAAGACAAGTAAGATCATCTTAATATTGCAATTAAGATAATGCTCTAATCGTTTGTCCTCCCACCTGGGACAGCGATCCCTGACGTCCATTACCCATGTTTCGTTAATAAAACGGGTATGACATTGGTCACTAGTTTGTTTGCCCCAGTCCAAATGAAACTAGCTGACTTGTATTACATCCAGGTTCAATACATTGGGGCTCTCCTTAAGAGAGTCCTACATGTATACAGTGTTTTATTGGCCTTTATTGGCATAACTTCTGAATTCTTCAATATCAACAGCCCTAGGTCTTCATCTGTTCCATTCTTTAGCCCCAAACATTACTCAAATTCCGTTTCAAGTCCTCCCAGTTTCTTTCATCTTTTTGGTCATAAACGGCATTGTGCGCCTGCACAATGCTATGCGTTGTGATTTAAAATGAATCATCATCACCCCCATTATACCTGAGTCTGTCACACCAGTAATAAGCATTACACCTCTACTCTGCTACAATATGGTAAGTAATCCCAATTATAACCATTATACCTCTATTTCACCACACACCACGATAGGCAATGCAGTCTGCAAAATGGGAATATGCCACTCCAAAATGTAGCTGCCTGCTCAGTTAAACATAAAAACAAAACAATTTGAAATAAAAGATCACATCGAAACACTAATGAACATACTGTTCCTGATATGATAATCATTGAATGTGTCATCCAAAGCTTATTTTTTTTCTTGATGGAAAATAGTTTTCATAGCTATTTAAGCATAGTTACAAATTGATGGGTATGTTTTGTTGCAGGAAGCACTTGTGACTTAAGCCCTTGTCAGAATGGAGCGACTTGTAAACAGAACACAACGATCCTCACCGACTTCTGTGACTGCACATCTCAGTACATCGGCCAGTTCTGTGAATACTGTGAGTACTGTCTGCACTGCACATTCCCAGCTAACAAAAAACGTTTCTAGAACGTTTTAAAACGTTTGTATTCGGTTTGGAAACAAACGTTTGTATTAGAACATTTTAAAACGTTTGTACATGGTTTGGAAACGAACATTCTTGTTAGAATGTTTTAAAACGTTTGTATATGGTTTGGAAACAAACATTTCAGGTTTTGCTATGTTCAGCAGACCTACAGCTTTACGACCCTCTACAGATGGGGGGGGGGGGTCAGGGCTTGATGGTAGAGTGGTCCCCATGTCCCAGGGCCCATGTCTCATGCCCATCTTAAGAAATGGCCATGTTGTCATATCGATTTCATATAGAAAATCCCATGTCTCCATATTGATTTAAAAAAATGCCCAATGTCCTAAAATGGCCCATGTCACGATGTCGAATTTAGGGCCTTATGTAGGGAGGGGGAGGGGCAAAAAAGAAAATAGTGTGTCGAGAATTGGCCGGGGGGTTGAACCCAGGATCTCCCACATGTGGGGCTAATGCTCTACCCCTTCACTACTGTGGATCTACGTATACGTTTTATGAGCTTTTACGTGGTTGCTAAAGGTCCCTACTACCAAACATGATGTAGCTCATGAAAACAGACGTAGCAAAGTTGAAAGGATAAGCTATGTCAGGGTTAAATGATGCTATAACTATGCTAAGGCCTATCAGGATAAAAACAAACCTTTTGCAAACGTTTTGCAAACATTTTTTTGCAAATGTTTTGCAAACGTTTTTTTGCAAACGTTTTTTTCTGTCAACGTTTTAACGTTTTCCAAACGTTTTCTAAACATTTTTGCAAACGTTTGCAAACCTCCTGCAAACGTTTTCCAACCATTAGGAAAACGTTTTTTTGTTAGCTGGGTTATCCTATGAACAAGAGCATCTTGTAAGTGTTGATGTCTTATTGTTAATTCTTATACACGTATAGCAGGAGCCGTTTGCTATTTATATAAAATATGTGTATGAAATATCTATACATAAAATAAATGTCTATATTTAATGACACATGGTCTACTTGACAGTCTGTCAGAATGTGTGTATACCCTTGCTTGGCACACAGTACAGCAGTGTGTGTCAGAATGTCTGTATACCTCTATTTGGCACACAGTAAACCCGTGTGTGTATACCCCTTTTTTACACACAGTGAACCCGTGCCTAAGCGACCCGTGTCAGAACGGAGCGACCTGTCTGGCGGACCCCGACACAGGACACTACAACTGCAGCTGCCTCTGGGACCACATCGGGCTGCTCTGTCAGTTCTGTGAGTAGAACCTTTCTTTCAGTTCTGTAAAACATGTAGAACCCTCCTCCCAGTTCTATTAGTTCTGTCAGTTCTGTAAGTGGAACCCTCCTGTCAGTTCTGTCAGTTCTGTCAGTTCTGTAAGAAGAACCTTTCTGTCACTTCTGTAAAAAATGTAGAAGCCTCCTGTCAGTTCTGTAAGCAGAACCTCTACTCCACACGGTCTGTCAGTTGTGTCAGTACATCCCTTCTGTATGTGTCTGTCAGTACAACCTTTCTGGAAACCTGGTTGTGATCTTTGGGTCTAGTTGTAGCCTGGTTGTGCTGAGGTCTATGTGTCTAGTTGTAGCCTGGTTGTGCTGTGGTCTATGTGTCTAGCTGTAACCTGGTTGTGGTCTATGTGTCTAGCTGTAACCTGGCTGTGGTGTGGTCTATGTGTCTAGCTGTAACCTGGCTGTGGTCTATGTGTCTAGTTGTAACCTGGCTGTGGTCTATGTGTCTAGCTGTAACCTGGTTGTGGTCTATGTGTCTAGCTGTAACCTGGTTGTGGTCTATGTGTCTAGCTGTAACCTGGTTGTGGTCTATGTGTCTAGCTGTAACCTGGATGTGGTCTATGTGTCTAGCTGTAACCTGGTTGTGGTCTATGTGTCTAGTTGTAACCTGGCTGTGGTCTATGTGTCTAGTTGTAACCTAGTTGTGGTCTATGTGTCTAGCTGTAACCTGGCTGTGGTGTGGTCTATGTGTCTAGCTGTAACCTGGTTGTGGTCTATGTGTCTAGTTGTAACCTGATTGTGGTCTATGTGTCAAGCTGTAACCTGGTTGTGGTCTATGTGTCTAGCTGTAACCTGGTTGTGGTCTATGTGTCTAGTTGTAACCTGGCTGTGGTCTATGTGTCTAGTTGTAACCTAGTTGTGGTCTATGTGTCTAGCTGTAACCTGGCTGTGGTCTATGTATCTAGTTGTAACCTGGCTGTGGTCTATGTGTCTAGCTGTAACCTGGCTGTGGTGTGGTCTATGTGTCTAGCTGTAACCTGGTTGTGGTGTGGTCTATGTGTCTAGTTGTAACCTGGCTGTGGTCTATGTGTCTAGCTGTAACCTGGCTGTGGTCTATGTGTCTAGTTGTAACCTGGTTGTGTTGTGGTCTATGTGTCTAGCTGTAACCTGGCTGTGCTGTGGTCTATGTGTCTAGCTGTAACCTGGCTGTGTTGTGGTCTATGTGTCTAGCTGTAACCTGGTTGTGGTCTATGTGTCTAGCTGTAACCTGGTTGTGGTGTGGTCTATGTGTCTAGTTGTAACCTGGCTGTGGTCTATGTGTCTAGCTGTAACCTGGTTGTGGTCTATGTGTCTAGCTGTAACCTGGTTGTGGTCTATGTGTTTAGCTGTAACCTGGCTGTGGTCTATGTGTCTAGTTGTAACCTGGCTGTGGTCTATGTGTCTAGCTGTAACCTGGCTGTGGTCTAAGTGTCTAGCTGTAACCTGGTTGTGCTGTGGTCTATGTGTCTAGTTGTAACCTGGTTGTGGTCTATGTGTCTAGCTGTAACCTGGCTGTGGTCTATGTGTCTAGCTGTAACCTGGTTGTGGTCTATGTGTCTAGTTGTAACCTAGTTGTGGTCTATGTGTCAAGCTGTAACCTGGCTGTGGTCTATGTGTCTAGTTGTAACCTAGTTGTGGTGTGGTCTATGTGTCTAGTTGTAACCTAGTTGTGGTGTGGTCTATGTGTCTAGTTGTAACCTGGCTGTGGTCTATGTGTCTAGTTGTAACCTGGCTGTGGTCTATGTGTCTAGTTGTAACCTGGCTGTGGTCTATGTGTCTAGCTGTAACCTGGCTGTGGTCTATGTGTCTAGTTGTAACCTAGTTGTAGTCTATGTGTCAAGCTGTAACCTGGTTATGGTCTATGTGTCTAGTTGTAACCTGGCTGTGGTCTATGTGTCTAGTTGTAACCTGGCTGTGGTCTATGTGTCTAGTTGTAACCTGGCTGTGGTCTATGTGTCTAGCTGTAACCTAGTTGTGGTCTATGTGTCTAGCTGTAACCTGGCTGTGGTCTATGTATCTAGTTGTAACCTGGCTGTGGTCTATGTGTCTAGCTGTAACCTGGCTGTGGTGTGGTCTATGTGTCTAGCTGTAACCTGGTTGTGGTGTGGTCTATGTGTCTAGCTGTAACCTGGCTGTGTTGTGGTCTATGTGTCTAGTTGTAACCTGGTTGTGGTCTATGTGTCTAGTTGTAACCTGGTTGTGGTCTATGTGTCTAGCTGTAACCTGGCTGTGGTCTATGTGTCTAGCTGTAACCTGGTTGTGGTCTATGTGTCTAGTTGTAACCTGGTTGTGTTGTGGTCTATGTGTCTAGTTGTAACCTGGTTGTGGTCTATGTGTCTAGCTGTAACCTGGCTGTGTTGTGGTCTATGTGTCTAGTTGTAACCTGGTTGTGGTCTATGTGTCTAGTTGTAACCTGGTTGTTGTCTATGTGTCTAGTTGTAACCTGGCTGTGGTCTATGTGTCTAGCTGTAACCTGGTTGTGGTCTATGTGTCTAGTTGTAACCTGGTTGTGGTCTATGTGTCTAGCTGTAACCTGGCTGTGTTGTGGTCTATGTGTCTAGCTGTAACCTGGCTGTGGTCTATGTGTCTAGCTGTAACCTGGTTGTGGTCTATGTGTCTAGCTGTAACCTGGTTGTGGTCTATGTGTCTAGTTGTAACCTGGCTGTGTTGTGGTCTATGTGTCTAGTTGTAACCTAGTTGTGGTCTATGTGTCTAGTTGTAACCTGGTTGTGTTGTGGTCTATGTGTCTAGTTGTAACCTGGTTGTGGTCTATGTGTCTAGTTGTAACCTGGTTGTGGTCTATGTGTCTAGTTGTAACCTGGTTGTGGTCTATGTGTCTACCCGTAACCTGGCTGTGGTCTATGTGTCTAGTTGTAACCTGGCTGTGGTCTATGTGTCTAGCTGTAACCTGGCTGTGGTCTATGTGTCTAGCTGTAACCTGGCTGTGGTCTATGTGTCTAGCTGTAACCTGGTTGTGGTCTATGTGTCTAGTTGTAACCTAGTTGTGGTCTATGTGTCAAGCTGTAACCTGGCTGTGGTCTATGTGTCTAGTTGTAACCTAGTTGTGGTGTGGTCTATGTGTCTAGTTGTAACCTAGTTGTGGTGTGGTCTATGTGTCTAGTTGTAAACTGGTTGTGGTCTATGTGTCTAGTTGTAACCTAGTTGTAGTCTATGTGTCAAGCTGTAACCTGGTTATGGTCTATGTGTCTAGTTGTAACCTGGCTGTGGTCTATGTGTCTAGTTGTAACCTGGCTGTGGTCTATGTGTCTAGTTGTAACCTGGCTGTGGTCTATGTGTCTAGCTGTAACCTAGTTGTGGTCTATGTGTCTAGCTGTAACCTGGCTGTAGTCTATGTGTCTAGCTGTAACCTGGCTGTGGTCTATGTGTCTAGTTGTAACCTAGTTGTGGTGTGGTCTATGTGTCTAGTTGTAACCTGGTTGTGGTCTATGTGTCTAGCTGTAACCTGGTTGTGGTGTGGTCTATGTGTCTAGTTGTAACCTGGCTGTGGTCTATGTGTCTAGCTGTAACCTGGTTGTGGTCTATGTGTCTAGCTGTAACCTGGCTGTGGTCTATGTGTCTAGTTGTAACCTGGCTGTGGTCTATGTGTCAAGCTGTAACCTGGCTGAGGTCTATGTGTCTAGCTGTAACCTGGTTGTGGTCTATGTGTTTAGCTGTAACCTGGTTGTGGTCTATGTGTCTAGCTGTAACCTGGTTGTGGTGTTGTCTATGTGTCTAGCTGTAACCTAGTTGTGGTCTATGTGTCTAGTTGTAACCTGGTTGTGGTCTATGTGTCTAGCTGTAACCTGGCTGTGTTGTGGTCTATGTGTCTAGCTGTAACCTGGCTGTGGTCTATGTGTCTAGCTGTAACCTGGTTGTGGTCTACGTGTCTAGCTGTAACCTGGTTGTGGTCTATGTGTCTAGTTGTAACCTGGCTGTGTTGTGGTCTATGTATCTAGTTGTAACCTGGTTGTGGTCTATGTGTCTAGTTGTAACCTGGCTGTGGTCTATGTGTCTAGTTGTAACCTGGTTGTGGTCTATGTGTCTAGTTGTAACCTGGCTGTGGTCTATGTGTCAAGCTGTAACCTGGTTATGGTCTATGTGTCTAGCTGTAACCTGGCTGTGGTCTATGTGTCTAGTTGTAACCTAGTTGTGGTGTGGTCTATGTGTCTAGTTGTAACCTAGTTGTGGTGTGGTCTATGTGTCTAGTTGTAACCTAGTTGTGGTCTATGTGTCTAGTTGTAACCTAGTTGTAGTCTATGTGTCAAGCTGTAACCTGGTTATGGTCTATGTGTCTAGTTGTAACCTAGTTGTGGTATATGTGTCAAGCTGTAACCTAGTTGTGGTCTATGTGTCAAGCTGTAACCTGGTTGTGGTCTATGTGTTTAGCTGTAGCCTGGTTGTGGTCTATCTGTCTAGTTGTAACCTGGCTGTGGTCTATGTGTCTAGCTGTAACCTGGTTGTGGTCTATGTGTCTAGCTGTAACCTAGTTGTAGTCTATGTGTCTAGCTGTAACCTGGTTGTGGTCTATGTGTCTAGCTGTAACCTGGTTGTGGTCTATGTGTCTAGCTGTAACCTGGTTGTGGTGTGGTCTATGTTTCTAGTTGTAACCTGGCTGTGGTCTATGTGTCTAGCTGTAACCTGATTGTGGTCTATGTGTCTAGTTGTAACCTGGCTGTGCTGTGGTCTATGTGTCTAGCTGTAACCTGGCTGTGGTCTATGTGTCTAGCTGTAACCTGGCTGTGCTGTGGTCTATGTGTCTAGCTGTAACCTGGCTGTGGTCTATGTGTCTAGTTGTAACCTGGCTGTGGTCTAT
Source organism: Harmothoe impar (assembly GCA_947462335.1). Classification (NCBI taxonomy): domain Eukaryota; kingdom Metazoa; phylum Annelida; class Polychaeta; order Phyllodocida; family Polynoidae; genus Harmothoe; species Harmothoe impar. The sequence continues at coordinate 69,473,509 of OX381717.1, read as the reverse complement.
GTGTCTAGCTGTAACCTGATTGTGATCTATGTGTCTAGCTGTAACCTGGCTGTGCTGTGGTCTATGTGTCTAGCTGTAACCTGGCTGTGTTGTGGTCTATGTGTCTAGTTGTAACCTGGTTGTGGTCTATGTGTCTAGCTGTAACCTGGTTGTGGTCTATGTGTCTAGTTGTAACCTGGTTGTGGTGTGGTCTATGTGTTTAGCTGTAGCCTGGTTGTGGTCTATGTGTCTAGTTGTAACCTGGTTGTGGTCTATGTGTCTAGCTGTAATCTGGCTGTGGTCTATGTGTCTAGCTGTAACCTGGTTGTGGTCTATGTGTCTAGTTTTAACCTGGCTGTGGTGTGGTCTATGTGTTTAGCTGTAGCCTGGTTGTGGTCTATGTGTCTAGTTGTAACCTGGTTGTGTTGTGGTCTATGTGTCTAGCTGTAACCTGGTTGTGGTCTATGTGTCTAGCTGTAACCTGGTTGTGGTCTATGTGTCTAGCTGTAACCTGGTTGTGGTCTATGTGTCTAGCTGTAACCTCGTTGTGGTCTATGTGTCTAGCTGTAACCTGGCTGTGGTCTATATGTCTAGCTGTAACCTGGCTGTGATCTATGTGTCTAGCTGTAACCTGGCTGTGGTCTATGTGTCTAGCTGTAACCTGGTTGTGGTCTATGTGTCTAGCTGTAAACTGGCTGTGGTCTATGTGTCTAGCTGTAACCTGGTTGTGGTCTATGTGTCTAGCTGTAACCTGGCTGTGTTGTGGTCTATGTGTCTAGCTGTAACCTGGCTGTGGTCTATGTGTCTAGCTGTAACCTGGTTGTGGTCTATGTGTCTAGCTGTAACCTAGTTGTGGTCTATGTGTCTAGCTGTAACCTGGCTGTGGTCTATGTGTCTAGCTGTAACCTGGTTGTGGTCTATGTGTCTAGCTGTAACCTGGTTGTGGTCTATGTGTCTAGCTGTAACCTGTCCTGGCTGTGTTGGGGTCTATGATTCTGTAACCTGGCTGTGCTATAGTTTCCAGTTGTAACCTGGGTGTTGTATAGTTTACTCTTGTAACCTGGTTGTGGTATTACAGTGGACCCGTGTGTCAGCAGCCCCTGCGTGGAGGGCAGCACCTGTATAGCCGATGATACGACCGGCTTCTACACATGTCTGTGTATCGAAACACGTGTTGGCCTGCAATGTGAATTCCGTAAGATACTTTTACTTATTTTCATCCTACCTGTTTTTAATCTCATAGATGTATCAGCTAGTTACACTTTATCATTAGTGTAACATCCCTATTGTAGCAGCCCACAACATGTATCAACATTTGTAAATTGTTCTGGAATGGCTTTCTACTCAGAGTGCATCATAGTCTCCTACTTCTTAAATCTGTCTCACACTTCAGAGGTAAAGGAATGAGAAGGCAAGCAAATGAAAAAAAATGCCATTGATCTCTTTGATGTTAGTCTCCACATTGTGTCATACAAACTGACTTCATATGTAAAGATCATTTCATGAGCTAAACTTACTTCATAGTGATGAATAGTTTTGGATCCCATTCAAGAACTGTAAGAAGTAGAATGTATGACTGGACCCTGACCTTGTGCCTGCAGCTCACCCCTGCCTCAGCGACCCATGTCAGAACTACGGCTCCTGCATACTGCATTATGTGGACGGCACCTTCCACTGTCAATGCGTCTATGACAGCATCGGGCGACTCTGTGAATATGGTGAGTTGACATTTAGCTCTATGCAGTGAGATACAATGCATTTAACACCATTTTCTTGCCAAAACAATATCAAACATTACTTTCACTCAAATGTATGTGCAATCAGACAGTGCTATAGGGGGTTTAGTTTGGAATATACAGACTATAAATTAATGAGCAACATCTTATATGTGTTTTACCATAAATTAAATTACAGATTTTATTTAACTTCCAAACATTGAGGCCCTTGGACCACGCTATTGATTGGTCTAGACATGCCTATTATTACCCTTTTGTACATTTTACCTAGCCAATTAGGGCCCCAGTAGCATATACCGCCACTCATAGCCTGCCTTTATTTGGTGAACAAATCTACATGATTGGTTGGGATAAACACAATCAGTAGAAACTTTGTAGTCCGTAACTCTCAGACAGCCCAGGCCCCATCTGAGAGTGACAGCCGTAACCAGCCTGACCTGGACTAAGATCGGCTGAGTGCTAATTCTGCCTAACCTAGACTTTCTATATTCTTAGATTCTGTGAAGGAGGTCTGGCATTATGTGAGTAGCGACTATCACACGAGTACCTGCAGCCACCCGGCCACCATAACGGGGATCACACTGGAGGAGTGTAAGAACCAGACCATCTACAGCAAGGGAGACATGCTCAACTACCACACTTCAAACCAGAAGTGCCAGGTTCGGGCCTGCAGGGACGGCCACACCCACCTGGCCAGCGGCTGGAGCGGCTGGAAGGTCTACCGGAGGGAGGTCCTGGGTAAGGCATCTATAGTGAAGGTCTACAGAAGTGAGGTCCTGGGTAAGGCATCTATAGTGAAGGTCTACAGGAGGGAGGTCCTGGGTAAGGCATCTATAGTGAAGGTCTACAGAAGTGAGGTCCTGGGTAAGGCATCTATAGTGAAGGTCTACAGGAGGTCCTGGGTAAGGCATCTATAGTAAACGTCTACAGGAGGGAGGTCCTGGGTAAGGCATCTATAGTGAAGGTCTACAGGAGGTCCTGTGTAAGGCATCTATAGTGAAGGTCTACCGGAGGGAGGTCCTGGGTAAGGCATCTATAGTGAAGGTCTACAGAAGTGAGGTCCTGGGTAAGGCATCTATAGTGAAGGTCTACAGGAGGTCCTGGGTAAGGCATCTATAGTAAACGTCTACAGGAGGTCCTGTGTAAGGCATCTATAGTGAAGGTCTACAGAAGTGAGGTCCTGGGTAAGGCATCTATAGTGAAGGTCTACAGGAGGTCCTGGGTAAGGCATCTATAGTAAACGTCTACAGGAGGTCCTGTGTAAGGCATCTATAGTGAAGGTCTACCGGAGGGAGGTCCTGGGTAAGGCATCTATAGTGAAGGTCTACAGGAGGTCCTGGGTAAGGCATCTATAGTGAAGGTCTACAGGAGGTCCTGGGTAAGGCATCTATAGTGAAGGTCTACAGGAGGGAGGTCCTGGGTAAGGCATCTATAGTGAAGGTCTACAGGAGGGAGGTCCTGGGTAAGGCGTCTATAGTGAAGGTCTACAGGAGTGAGGTCCTGGGTAAGACGTCTATAGTGAAGGTCTACAGAAGGTCCTGGGTAAGGCATCTATAGTGAAGGTCTACAGGAGGGAGGTCCTGGGTAAGGCGTCTATAGTGAAGGTCTACAGGAGGGAGGTCCTGGGTAAGACGTCTATAGTGAAGGTCTACAGAAGGTCCTGGGTAAGGCATCTATAGTGAAGGTCTACAGGAGGTCCTGGGTAAGGCATCTATAGTGAAGGTCTACAGGAGGTCCTGGGTAAGGCATCTATACTGAAGGTCTACAGAAGGTCCTGGGTAAGGCATCTATAGTGAAGGTCTACAGGAGGGAGGTCCTGGGTAAGGCATCTATAGTGAAGGTCTACAGGAGGGAGGTCCTGGGTAAGGCATCTATAGTGAAGGTCTACAGGAGGTCCTGGGTAAGGCATCTATAGTGAAGGTCTACAGGAGGTCCTGGGTAAGGCATCTATAGTGAAGGTCTACAGAAGTGAGGTCCTGGGTAAGGCGTCTATAGTGAAGGTCTACAGGAGGTCCTGGGTAAGGCATCTATAGTGAAGGTCTACAGGAGGTCCTGGGTAAGGCATCTATAGTGAAGGTCTACAGGAGGTCCTGGGTAAGGCATCTATAGTGAAGGTCTACAGGAGGTCCTAGGTAAGGCATCTATAGTGAAGGTCTACAGGAGGGAGGTCCTGGGTAAGGCATCTATAGTGAAGGTCTACAGGAGGTCCTGGGTAAGGCATCTATAGTGAAGGTCTACAGGAGGGAGGTCCTGGGTAAGGCATCTATAGTGAAGGTCTACAGGAGGTCCTGGGTAAGGCATCTATAGTAAAGGTCTACAGGAGGTCCTGGGTAAGGCGTCTATAGTGAAGGTCTACAGGAGGTCCTGGGTAAGGCATCTATAGTGAAGGTCTACAGGAGGGAGGTCCTGGGTAAGGCATCTATAGTGAAGGTCTACAGGAGGGAGGTCCTGGGTAAGGCATCTATAGTGAAGGTCTACAGGAGGTCCTGGGTAAGGCGTCTATAGTGAAGGTCTACAGGAGGGAGGTCCTGGGTAAGGCATCTATAGTGAAGGTCTACAGGAGGTCCTGGGTAAGGCATCTATAGTGAAGGTCTACAGGAGGTCCTGGGTAAGGCATCTATAGTGAACGTCTACAGGAGGGAGGTCCTGGGTAAGGCATCTATAGTGAACGTCTCCAGGAGCTACTGGGTGAGGCGTCCAGGCTGATAGTTAACCCTATAGTGAAGGTTTATAGGGGTTCTAATGAAAATTCATGTTGGCTCCAAGTCCAGATTGATAGAGTAGGTTAAAACAGCCCTCATCCTTATTTTCAGACTTTTGGACATCAGGTGCTAGTACTTCCCTAAAATAGGACCTAAGAAACCCCACTAATCCCCTAGCGCACAGGCTGAGTTCAATGGCTGTTCGTGAGGGAGATTATGTTGTATCTTTCACAAACTTCATGGTTCACATACTGACATAGTTATTTTTTGATTTTGCATTGTGTATTTATTTCATAAATGATTTCCTAAATACAACAAAGTTATTGACAGTTATTGGCTGAGCGGCTGCCTTTCTCCTTCCTGCACAGACATGGCCCTTCACTATGAGAGGATACAGGCCGCAGGGTCTGGCGGTCACTCAACGTGCATCAACCGCGCCGCCTGGGACGGCGTCTCTATAGAGCAGTGCAAATACCTGTCTAGGAACGTCTATGCTGACAGCTTCAACTGGAGGAGTAATTACTGTGATGTAAGTGATAACTAATTACAAAACACTGAGATCTCTGAAGGGTCAGCATGAAAGTAAAAGCCAAGAGTGTGTGCCTACTTTTCTGGCACAATAGAAGGGAATTCTATAATGGTTTTTAATGGTTCAGATATATGTTATACTTATTGATTGGCCATTCAATGATAGACTTGTGCTCATTTCTATCATTAGGATAAAGAATTATAAAAGTAATTACCTATTTATAATTCTGTTCACATTAATGGTAATAATAGACATTGCTGTTACAGGCTCGGCAGTGTCACTACACCGATAAATCCATCTACAACAATGGCGATGGGTATGACATCTACAGCTTGGTGACCGGGGGTGAGTATACCTGCTGCAAACAGTAAAAGGCTAAAAACTTGTGGTATTCTATGCATCAAAGATGGACAGTATATCTCAGTAGCACATTCTGTTCATTGTAAAACAAGTCATACTCTCCCCCTGTACAACTACCCACCAACCCCCTGACTGCCTCTCCCTCCCTGATCTCCAACCTGATGTTAGTGTCACTATAAAAGAGGGCCCAACCTTCCTCCAGTTTGGATATACTTACACATCTTTACAACCAGATTCAGGAACTGCAGTGTGGCTTTGTATTGTAAAGTACATGATGTACCATGAACCCCAGGCCCCACAGTTTACAATGTAGCTGTACTTTGTATTGTAAAGTTACAATGTGTCTGTACTTTGTGTTGTAGAGTTACAATGTGGCTATACTTTGTATTGTAGAGTACATGATGTACCTCCCCATGAACCAGACTTCCGGCTCCACAGTTTACGCATATGGACACTACCCGGACGGATCAGCAGGCTACAGTCCCTCTGTGGTCAACGATGGCCGCCGAGGCATGGCTTTCAATGGAGTGGACCAGTATGTCAATTTTGGAAACATCAACCACATGTGTATTGGCCGTATCAACATGTGCCCATATGGCATCACTTGGTCACTTTGGGTAAAGCCACGAACTGAAGGAGATCAGTTCATCCTGTGTACAGGAGCCCATCATGATGAGGGGGCAGGCTTCTCAATTAGGACATACAACACCAGATTCGAGGCCTGGCTGGCCAAGCCCAATTACCGCTACTACTGTGATGCCGCTCTGCCCAGGGGCTACAATCACTGGTACCACGTAGCCGTCACACACACAGACGACCTGGGCATGGTCATGTATATTGATGGTCTTAAGATGGTGAGTCTATAATCATATATTTTATCTAATCACTTTTAGAATAGACTTTGGCTATTTACTACAAAGGAATGATGTGTATGCATGTGCTTTTAGTTTTCATAGAAGCTCTCTCCCCCTCTCTCAGCAGTGTCTTGGTTAGAGAGAGTTCCACATTCTACCCCAGTGAACAAATAACGTTATACACCATTTTATAACGTTATATAACATTATATGTCAACATTTTTCTAAGGCTCTTTAGTATGACATAACGTTATGTAAAATTTAGAACGTTATTTTGACGTAAAATTATGTTTTTTTGTTAGCTGGGACATCAGCTTAGAGCAACTTATTTCAATGAGAAGGAAAGGATCAAAAGATCAAGTCAAATATTTGAAACTTTCTTAACTAGAGTTGACCCTTTAGCCACATAGATTGAAATGCTGCAAGGTCTGGTGCTGATTTGTGTGTGTTTTGCTGCAGTGTGAAGACACAGTCACCGACTACTATTCACAGAGCTATGCCTATACTAATATGTATGTGGCCAGGCAAAACAAACTTGCCGCTAGCTACGGAAACCACATCATCAGTGACATCATGTTCTGGGACCGGTGGAAGACGCGGTGGGACGTTTGGGACCTCTACTCCTCCACATCCCACTGTATGCTTTTAGTGTTATACCATGATTCTACCTTTTTATTTATTGTCAGCTTGCAGGCTTTGCAGTATCCTAAACAATTTACACATACCTTTAGACCTGCAGGAAAAATATAGGAATGCAAGAATATATTGATTATTCTACATAGCCTTGATCATGGTATCTTGTATGTTTGAATACTGTGGTTGAGCTAATGGTGTTCTGTGTATGTGCTGCAGACAATGTGTGCACGACCAGCCCGTGTCAGAACGGCGGGGACTGTGTGCAGAACGAGAACAACACCCTGGAGTACTGCTCCTGTCCCACTGGCTGGATCGGCCTCTTCTGTGAAATAGGTAACAAGACAGATCCACTACAAAAGTAACCACTGTTAAAGGGATATGAAGGACAAGCTCCTACCCTATATTTCTCTGTATTCTGATTTATCAACCATCCTTTGTCAATGAGAGAATTCTATACAGATTCTGAAGAAGAAATGGGATCTACCAGCAAAATACACAGCCATAACAATTTGTTAGCTGTTAGCTGGTTCATGAAGATCCCACCCTGTAACCATGACCTCTGTTTGACCTCCAGCTGACCCCTGTATCAGCGACCCCTGTCAGAATGGAGCGACCTGTAACCATGACTTTGAGAAGGAGTACTTTAACTGTACTTGTACCTGGGACTACATGGGGGATCTCTGCCAGTTCCGTAAGTTGGTCAGACAGCAACTCAAAATGTAAAATATTATACTGCAATGTAAAATATCATACTGCACATCTGATGAGATTTAGCTCTAATAAGTGTAATAGTTATTATGGCCTTCCTTCTATTCCCACAAATTACAACATGTGTCTTTTGCCTGCTTCCAGTTGACCCCTGTCTCAGTAACCCTTGTCTAGCTGGAGGAACATGCAACAAGTTCCCCTCAGATGGACATTTCTTCTGTGTGTGTCCAGTAGACCATGTAGGGCTGCAGTGTGAATTGGGTGAGTAACTTGTGTGTGATGTACTCTTTGGTACGCCTAAATACAAGCTGCTATCTGACGTATATCTTGTCACATCTCAAATTCTAGGAATGAAGGAATTATGATCAAATCAAAAACGAACATGGACAAATTGAATGGAACATCATAGGACAAATATTTAGACAGATCTCTGTCTTATTGCAGCCGTGACTCACACAGACTTGGCAGTCGTCATAGATGGCTCCACACATGTTGGAGCTGACAACTTCAACCAGATTAAGGCCTTGATTAATAAACTACTGACCCGAGTATCAATCTCTCAGTAAGTATATTCATACACTACTTAATGAATAGAAAACATTTTTTCCTGAATTACACAATTTAGTTTACATATTCATAGAACATATATTGTCAAGATGGATTTACAAAAAAAAAACAGACAAAGTTGTTTCTTATTGATGGTTAGCATTTGTTTTGGGGTTTTCTTTTACAAAGAGATGGTGGAAGGGGTATTTGTTGTTTGCGGCTACGTTTCATCTGATTTTATAAGACTTCTTTAGGCTAAATAGAACATGAATGAGATAATGAGTATTCCTAATACTATACAGCCACAGAACAGTCCACAATTATTTCAGGCTATTCATGCAAAGTTTGACTGATCCATGTTCCACACTTTGACTGATCCATGTTCCACACTTTGACTGATCCATGTTCCACTCCTTGACTAGTCCATGAATGTTCCACACTTTGACTGATCCATGTTCCACTCCTTGACTAGTCCATGAATGTTCCACACTTTGACTGATCCATGTTCCGCACTTTGACTGATCTGTGACTGTTCCACACTTTGACTGATCCATGTTCCACACTTTGACTGATCCATGTTCCACACTTTGACTGATCCATGTTCCACACTTTGACTGATCCATGGCCTACACTTTGACTGATCCATGTTCCACACTTTGACTGATCCATGTCCTACACTTTGACTGATCCATGTCCTACACTTTGACTGATCCATGTTCCGCACTTTGACTGATCCATGTTCCACACTTTGACTGATCCATGTCCTACACTTTGACTGATCCATGTTCCGCACTTTGACTGATCTGTGACTGTTCCACACTTTGACTGATCCATGTTCCACACTTTGACTGATCCATAACTGTTCCACTCTTTGACTGATCCATGCCTGTTCAATACTTTGACCGATACTTGACTGCTTCCACACATTCAGTAGTGACTGTTTTCTGATTTCAGACACCAAACTCGTGTTGCGCAGCAAGTCCTGAGACATTCTTGTGCGGCAGACAGTAGACTCAACTCCTACGGCAGCAGAGACTCTGTGGTGAATGCCATCAATAGCAGAAGTTACTACGACGAACAGAGGAATATCTACTGCTCCTTAAATGTAAGTTCTCCACTGGTGTCAGAACAACAGCTATTCACTTATAGATTGGGGCATTTAAACAGGTCAATCCAAATAGTGAGTGAATAGAGTGAGTGCTGACTGGATTAAGTATATTAGCACATCTATGTTAATATGATAAATAATGCCTTCTCACTCTAGGACTAAAGTATAATTCACCAATTAATTGATATAGGATTTTAAGAGCAGCCTATACCTCATATTGAATTTCTTGTACTAAAGAAACGTTTGGAGCATCAACCACATTTTGATACGGTTATTGGTTCTGAATTTGTTGTTTTTCCTCAAGGACTACCACATATATCTTACTTGTTAAGAAAGCAATATAGATGATCAAAATTCAAACTCAAACTCATACAGGGTTATAGAAAGGGGCAGCCTCTAAATAGGGCAGATTATACATGTGTTATGGTTTATGATGCTTGCTAACCTAATGTACCCCTACCTCATAATGAGATGTCCTGCAGGTTCTACCTCATAACAAGATGTGTTGTTTGCTGCAGTTTCTAAAGCCTGACCTGTCTCACTACCACAGGACCTCATACAGGACCTAATGTCTCATTCCCCATACAGTTTCTAAAGCAGGACCTAATGTCTCATTCCTCATACAGCTTATAAAGCAGGACCTAATCTCTCCCTACCACAGGACCTAATGTCTCACTACCACATACAGCTTCTAAAGCAGAACCTAATGTCTCATTCCCCATACAGCTTCTAAAGCAGAACCTAATATCTCATTCCTCATACAGCTTCTAAAGCAGGACCTATGGTCTCATACCTAATACAGCTTCTAAAGCAGCACCTAATGTCTCACTACCCCAGGACCTAATGTCTCACTACCACAGGAGCTAATGTCTAACTACCACAGGACCTAATGTCTCATTCCCCATACAGCTTCTAAAGCAGAACCTAATGTCTCACTACCCCAGGACCTAATGTCTCACTACCACAGGACCTAATGTCTCATTCCCCATACAGCTTCTAAAGCAGAACCTAATGTCTCACTACCACAGGACCTAATGTCTCATTCCCCATACAGGTTCTAAAGCAGGACATCTTCCACTCCTCGTACGGAGACCGTACCACACACCGGGATGTGGCGCTGATTGTTCTGACCGGGACCAGCGCTGACTATGGGAGCCTGGTAGCTGCCGAGGCAGAGAAGCTGAGGGCAGCTGGCATCTTCCTGGTGGTCCTCGCTATAGGATCACAGTCAACCGTACGGTCATATAGTGTCATTTTCACTAATTCTATTTTAGAAATAAATCCCTCAATCTTCAATTACAGGTTAAAGGGAACATCATGAATGCAAAAATATGTAAGACAAATAAAAATGTTCATCCTCAGTGATGTGGTGTGATAATATTCACTTATATTTTTCGTACTCTCTGTTATATTAAGTTATACAGACTTATATGTTATATCAACAACTTATACAGACTTATCTATGTTATATTAACAAAGTATGTAGACTTATATATTTTGTTCATGTCATATGTTTTAAAAATATGAATCTGTTCCCTATCCCTAACATCTCTATGAGAAGCACTTTATGTTTGTACACTTGTTTTTGCTATGTCTTGTGATCAGAACTTTACCACTGAGACGGGTAGTATTGCCAACCCTCCATCTAATGAGCATGTCTTCTACCGGGATTCGTACAACATTGTGACCAATGATGAGTTCTTGCCGGAGCAGCTGCTGGTGGCGCTATACACCCTCCCTGGTGAGTAATTCAGCAATAATGTGTAATAACATGTAGTACAACAGCAACATGCAGTACAACCCTCAGTGTAGCACAACAGTAAGATGTAATACAACCTCAGTGCAGTACAACAATATCATGTAATACACCCCTCAGTGCAGCACAACTATATCATGTAATACAACCCTCAGTGCAGCACAACAGTAACAAATCTTGGCTTTCAGGGGGCCCTTTTTACTGTACGCATTGGCCCGCTATTGCAGTGCTAAGGATATATATATAGATACATATAGATATATAGATATATGGATATATAGATATATGTATGTATGTATATATATAGTCGGGTTTGTGTGATGAACTCTTTTTTATTCCATGCAGACGATGTTTGTCTAAGTCACCCATGCATGAATGGGGCGTCGTGTCTGCGCGGCAACTGGACGGACACCGACTCCACCTACAGCTGTTTGTGTGCTAGTGACTACTTTGGGACACATTGCGAGTGGCGTAAGTAATTGCATCTGGTTACGTCTTACAGTACATCACTCTGTAAGCATATTGTCAGCTAAATCCCTTTTACTTGGAAATAATGTGTAAAGGCTGTTTCGTTACACTTATTTACTGGGCTTTGACTTGGTAAACCCTTGTACTCAAAATGTTAATGGTTTATTGTCTTACACCCAGTGCAGCCGTGTCTCAGTACAACTTGTGTACCCTGGTGTTGTAATAACTGTATGGCTGATACAACCTGTCTGCATGTTTCAGTGCGGCCCTGTTTTAGCCTAATACAACCTGTCTGTATGTTTCAGTGCAGCCCTGTCTCAGCCTAATACAACCTGTCTGCATGTTTCAGTGCGGCCCTGTCTCAGCCTAATACAACCTGTCTGCATGTTTCAGTGCGGCCCTGTCTCAGCCTAATACAACCTGTCTGCATGTTTCAGTGCGGCCCTGTCTAAGCCTAATATAACCTGTCTGCATGTTTCAGTGCGGCCCTGTCTCGACCTAATACAGTTTGTCTGTATGTTTCAGTGCGGCCGTGTCTCAGCACCCCATGCCAGTCAGCAGGGACCTGTGAGGAGGAACCGGTGGGAGGCACCTTCTACTGCCACTGCACCTACAACTACAACATAACTCTTTTTGAGAGGATTGGCGTCGTCTGTGAATTTGGTAGACTGGAAATATTTAAAATTAATCATAATATATTGGAATGCCCCCTCTGATTTTCCACAGACTTTATCTTTATTTTACAATGTGGCTAAACCCAGGAGGGTGAGGGCAGAATATATCTGTAACATTTACTACAACATAAACATTTCAAACATAAAGTAAACGATTATGTAAAAGATCTGCTTCTAGACACATGACTGCCTAATGAGAATAGCAGCACTAACAGCAATACAGTAGTTTGCCCCTTATGGGTTATGAGGAACTGTATGAATAGAGTAGTATGTAAACTCCCCTCATGGTTCCTCAGTGAGATACTGCATGAATAGAGTAGTGTGTGAACTCATGGTTCTTCAATGTGACACTGTGTGTTGGCGTGTTGTGTGTGCAGACAACCCGTGCCTCAGCTACCCATGCCAGGCCAACAGCACATGCGTCGACCAACGCGACACAGGCTTCTTTGTCTGCGACTGCACGTGGGACCGTATTGGAGTGGTCTGTGAATATGGTAAGACATGCTTCTCTGTCAACATTAGAGACTCCAAGAGGGATTTATTAACATTCAAATTTATAACTATTCATCAGTAATGCTGACAATATCAGAAGGAAAAGGATGAATGTGTGTACCTCTCATATATTCCTTATAGTAGTGTGCCTCATTCTGGGTAAGACTTCTTAATGATGCCTGTACTCTGTGTTGCAGATAACCCGTGCCTGAGCGACCCTTGTCAGGGAAATGGCACCTGCTTTCCGCTGGAGAATAACGGCACCTATAACTGTGAATGTACATACGACAGAGTGGGCCTGGACTGTGAATATGGTAAAGTGTCTCTAACCTACATGTCAATGTGCCAATTATTGCAGTATCAAAAAGACGTTGATTTATTCGGATAAAGGTGAGCCCTAGCCCCCATGGAATCTGACCAGCTATGTATGGTCATAGGTAAATAACCATACTATTGTAGAGTGGGTTATTGAGAAACCTTTTTCTATGTAAACTGAGCTAGTATAGGTATCGAGGGGATATTTGTTAGTTTTTAACATAAGGTATACTTATAATTGCTTCTATATGTGTACTTAATGTATACTACAGATAACCCGTGTCTCAGCGGCCCGTGCCAGCATGGAAGCACGTGTAACCCACTGGAGGACGGCACCTACACCTGCTCCTGTCCCTGGGACTACATCGGCACACACTGTGAATACTGTAAGTCCCTGCATGCTAAGTCCTAGCCATAGGTTTAGAAAAATACAGGAGGAATCAGCTATGAGTTATATTAAAACTCAGCCAAGATTTATCATTGTGAAGTTGTGTGTTATTTGCTGTTGACAAAAACAAAGAACTATTTAAGTCTTATTTATTTGACTGTGAGCAGGGAACCTGTTTAATAGTCCTTTGACATTTCCCTGACCATGTAGATGACCCGTGTATCAGCTCGCCCTGCCAGCACCAGAGCACCTGCTGGAAGCACCCGGAGGACGGCACCTACACCTGCAACTGTACCTGGGAGTACATCGGCACCCACTGTGAATGGTGTATGTATGACATCCTGGCTGTCTCATAGCGACCTATGTTGAGTTCTGGTCATTTTCTTAATAATCACCACTTCATACACAAAAAAATAACTTCATTATAATTTAATCATATTTCTCTGAGTAGAGATGATGACTTAAGAATAAAATACAATATAGAAAAATTAAAAAACACAGTTTCTGACTTTCAGACGACCCGTGTCTGAGCTCCGCATGCCTGGCGGGCGGTTCCTGCCACAATGAGCCCTTTAACGGCACCTATGAATGCGAGTGCACATACGACAAGATCGGGATACATTGTGAATTTGGTAAATGGCCTATTATGTTATTACCATAGCAACGAATATCAAATAGCATTTACTGTATCTTCAAAGTGATATCATTATCTATAAGAGCACTTACTTAAAACCTCTCTGATAAGCCACTCAATGATTGGATGGCTCATTTACCATATAACACTTGGTATATGTTTTTGGTATATGTTTCCAGTTATAAACTTGGTCAGTGTTGGTACTCAATGTCAAGGATGTGTCCTCATATCCAACTTCCTTTGGTGATGTAACCCCTAGTTGCATTTGTCAAAACTACACATAAATTATTACTAATCTTTTAACCATGAAAAGATTCCTGTGCTCTCTGTGCTTACTTTGAGACACAATGAGATGTCTATGTGCTAAATGTTTAGTTTCTGACACAATAAGATCCCTGTGCTCACTGTGTTAACTTTGAGACACAATGATATCACTGTGTGCTCCATGTTTACTTTGAGACATGATGAAATTGCTCTGTGCTCCATGCTTACTTTGAGACATGATGAGATCGCTCTGTGCTCCATGCTTACTTTGAGACATGATGAGATCGCTCTGTGGTCCATGCTTACTTTGAGACATGATGAGATCGCTGTGTGCTTCATGATTACTTTGAGACATGATGAGATCGCTCTGTGCACCATGTTTACTTTGAGAGCTCTGTGCTCCATGTTTACTTTGAGACATGATGAGATTGCTGTGTGCTCCATGTGTGACCCTTCTGTTACAGACAACCCGTGTCTGAGTGACCCGTGCCAGGAGGACGGCACCTGCCTCAGCCACTACTGGGACGGCACCTTCCACTGCGCCTGTAGACAAGACCGGATAGGGCCTCTCTGTGAGTTTGGTGAGTAAACCTAAAACCTGCAGACACAACCAGATAGGGCCTCTCTGTGAGTTTGGTGAGTAAACCTAAAACCTGCAGACACGACCAGATAGGGCCTCTCTGTGAGTTTGGTGAATAAACCTAAAACCTGCAGACACGACCAGATAGGGCCTCTCTGTGAGTTTGGTGAATAAACCTAAAACCTACAGACACGACCGGATAGGGCCTCTCTGTGAGTTTGGTGAATAAACCTAAAACCTACAGACATGACCGGATAGGGCCTCTCTGTGAGTTTGGTGAATAAACCTAAAACCTGCAGACACGACCGGAAAGGGCCTCTCTGTGAGTTTGACTGAGTAATGTTAGTACAAAACACAGTCATACAGAAACATAATACTGGTGCCAAAACAGTAATATTGGTACAAAAACGGTAATATTGGGACAAAAACAGTAGTATCAGTGCAAAAATAGTGATATTGGTGCAAAAACACAGATATATTGTCACAAAAACAATTAGATATACCCGTCCCTTGAACAAGTAATGAGAGAAGCATCAATTTTATTGTTTGAAGACAATTTTACTGATACAAAAACCAGCTCCTGGTACAAAATACAGTTGTATTGATAGAGATTCAACTATATTGATGTAAGTGATAGAAAAGGACATATTTTAAATCACATTGACATTGAAAACTATTAAAGTGCACTTTATTATTGGACTTATGATATTTTTATATCTACTATTAAAAAGATGACTTATAATTCTTCCAGATATAAGAGATCCTTGCCAGAGATACCCTTGTTATAATGGAGGTTCGTGTGTATCACAAGAGCCCTACAGATACTTCAGCTGTGCCTGTCCCAACTACGCCACGTCTGAATACTGTGAGAACTGTAAGTATGGGTTACTCCTGCCACAAAGTGAAATACTAGGGCGGACAGTATGTGAGTAATGGATGTGACTGCCAGAAGGATGGAGTTTGAGTCCCATGATTTAGCTTTACTAAGTACAGCATGATAGACTGTGCAGGGTTCAGCAGATGTAACTTCTTCCCCTTCATAATGTGTAAACTGGTCCAAGATAACTCTGGTCTCTGTCTGCTTTAGTCATGTGCCAGGACATTGACGTGCTGAACTTCACCAAGATCACCAACAGCCTGGGACATGACTTCCACCTATTCCAAGACATGCCCATCACCTGCAAGGGGGAAGTCAGCGGTGTCGTCTTAAACTCTATACAAGCGGTATGATACCCGTTTATCACTCATTTAATGATGATATCCTATATACTTTTTAAACCATGAGAGAGGTATCATTGATCTGTCACCTGATGATAATATACTACATCATAGTGAACTGTATACCAGTGGTATGGTACCCATTTGTAATATCCTATATGAACTTAAACTCTGTAGGACCGGTATGAGTCATCATAAATATAAAATACTACATACTACAATTCTAGTAGACACGATCAGTCTGTTATATTCGCAAGCCATTATAGACAATGCTATGGCGATTCCACAAAAATCAATGTAGACCTTACATGCACAGTAGTATCGTTTTTCATTGGCACTATTTACAACTGCAACATTATTGGGGTGAATATGCACCTTGATGCATGGGTCTATAGAGTGATTAGATATAGAGTAATCCTCATGTAAGACATTTATGTTTGTATCAAGTCAGAGGTTAAAGGGTGAACATGGTTCAGAAGATCAGAACTTCTGAAAATGTGTCATAATTATGCCGGTATAGAACGAATGTTTAGTTAGAGCTTTTTCATCATTTTCTTATCACTATAGAATTGAAACATATATATATATATGAGAACTTGAAAACACTATGTATAATTCAAATGTCTAAAATATAATGTAAAAGTTGGACAAGTTTGGCTGACAGAAAAGCGCAAATAAATACATTACTTACAATGAAAAGGTCTCACCCAATAACTTCATTTAACAAATATTTGTCACTGTCTCTTCATCTAGGGATTCTTCTACTTTGACATCTTTGAAAAAGTCACAACAACAACATACAAGCTGCTTTTTAAGAAGAAGATTTACACGACGAGCCCCGGGCGGCAGCAGATTGACTTCCTTGCTGATGAGTACTTACCCACAGACGAGAAGCAGTACTGGGGCTTCCACTACGGTACTTCATCCTCAGAGCCGGTTATCCGGGTAAGTACTAGTCACCTGTTATGTAACAAGAAGGAGTAGTCTTTCTTGGATATAATACTGCAGACCGTGGCGGGAACAAGACGCTCATTAATTATGCATAAGGTTGCGCATGCGCCGAGAGAGTTCCATATCCGGTACCGCCATTGTTCAGGCCATTCACGATCAGAGAGGAGACGAGTGCTGATGCTCCTTGGTTTCATTAATTTTATTTCGTAAAGATATAAGTGAGAACCAGTTAGATTGGAAGAGCAAGTCGGTGCAAGTATCTTTTATCGTCTCCGGAGGTGTCAAGCTACAGTAAAGACGGGAAACTGGTAGTTTTGGAGAATTTCAGACCGTACGAGCGAAGAAAGCCGGTGACAGGGCGCCGCCATCTTGGATTGAGTGAGGAACGAAGTCAGGTGGGAAGAACAATTGTTTACATGAAGAAGTGTGCTCGCTGTGGCGTAGAATTCGATGGCCGTACGAACCCGGGCAATGAATTATGTAGGGACTGTGGAAGGCCTGGTATTGGAAACGGGCATTCTGTTAGTGGAGGAGGATTATCTGGGTCACCGTATGAAGTTAGCCCTTACAGTCACCCTATGGCTGGGACCAAGGGAGGGGGAGGAGAATATCAGTCGGAAGGTGTCTCTTTGGAGACCACTCACCCCCCTCCTGGAGGTGGATTTAAGTCAGGAGCTGTCCATGATCCGAAGGGAAATTATGGCGATGAGGAATGTCCAGAGGGACGTCAGGGCAGCTATACAAAGGGAGAACCTACACAGGATGAGAACTATGTAGAATACGAGTCGTCAGAGGTCAGGTACTTGCAGCAGGAAATTGCCTTAGAAGCAGACAGGTTGCGTCAAGCTAAAGAGTCAGAGAAGGTGTCTGAGTTGAAGGCGCAACTCGCCAAAACCAGGGTCAATGCTGTGAAAGCTGAGAAGAAACGTCTGATGTATGAGGGATTTGCAGATAAGATGGGTCAGGCTCTGACTGAAGAGGTAGCTCAGAGGGACAAACTTATCAAAGAACATGTTGCTAGGAAACCTTCTAATAACACTTCTCTTCCTAAAGGCAAACAGGACTCCACGGTGGATGACGAGTCAGAGTCGGGTGAATCGTCAGGAGCCGAGGAAGCAGAGGTATTGAACGCTCACGAGGAGTCAGATGAAAAACAAGGTGCAGTCGGTGGGAAAACTAAAGACAAGGACAAGGTCAAGGGCAAAGGCAAGGTGCCAGCGAAAGACTCCAAGCTTCGACCCAAGAAAAAGAAGAAGAAGTCGAGGAAGGAGCAGAAGAAGAAGTCACGTCAGGGTGATTCATCATCAGCGTCTGATGACGATTCAGGTAGTGATTTTGAAATTGATCTAAAGTCTTATTTACCAAAGGATCAGCGTAGCAAAACTATGTCGTATAAAGAAGTATTGTACTACAGTCTCAGGAATGTTGAAGATTTGTTAGAAAAGGGGGAAGATGTAGCCCCCTACATAGGTCATGTACGCTTCATGGCAGGTAAAGACATGAAATCTTACAAGAACGAGTCATTGGTAAAATATGATGGTGTGGTACGTCACAAGGCAGAAAAGAAGGGTTTAGATGTCTTTGGATGTCGAGATGACGATGATGTACATGAAAATTTGGGGATAGATGCTATTCATCCCGGGGGGTGGGGTCTGAGGGGCAGGGGCAGGGGGGTACCAAGGGGGGGGGGGTTTGGGAGGGGGAGATCTGATCTGGGCAACCAGCGTTGCTTTCGCCACAACGAAGGCAGATGTGAGTGGGGCGAAAAATGCTTCAGGTTGCATGTATGTCAAGAATGTGGAGCAAAAGAGCATGTGAAATCAGCCTGTGGGCTAGGGAGGGGAAGGGGGGGAGGGGTATTTAACAGGTAGGGGGTGCAGTCGGCACTTGAGGAATGTGTGAATGTCGAATGGTTGATCTGTTGTTATGTAAGCTATATGTGGAGTTTGGGTTTGTATCTGTGTTTGAGATTATTAAATATGTTACATAGATTGGATGTAATCTGGGATTCCATTATGAAATTGGCTAACGGAGGAAATTATATGACTGAAGAATTTGCTGTTCATAGATTGTTGGTAGATTGCATACAAATGTTGTGGAAGGACGACAAGGACTGTTTGGAATTAATGTTTTCAAATAATTGGATATGTTATTGGTACGTGTATAAAAAATGTGTCATTATTAATACCGGTAGGTGTGCTGTAAATTCTGAGATCAAGGATGTTAGTGCATTAGGACAGCCAAATATTGTTTCTGGTCCGGTAATTTCAGAGGACATTGGTTTGCATGTTTTGGATTTAGAGGGTATGAGATGTGCTTCAAGGTTGTTAAAAGGTGGTACTATTCAAGTTCTGGTGGATAAATATGTGAGTAATCCAGACAAAGAATTGTTACATTTTCTCGCCATGTGGGGAGATTGGGAAATATGCACCGGTACTTGTTCACATGAAATTGATGGAGTAAGATCGTTGTTGAAACCGTGTGTGTTTTTGATTGAAAGTTTATGCTTTGGAGAGGTTGATTATAAATTGTTGGATTTGTTTGAAGGTAGTTTGCTTGGTTATAAAATTGTGAATGATTTCGTGTCTGTGACTTATGATTGTATGAACTATAAATCTATACTTAAGCCGAGAGCAAAGGAATTGATGGAGATTACGGTTAAGCAAGAATTATTGGAAGGTATTATCAGTGTGGTAGATTACAAACCACAATGTATTCATGCGCTGGGTAGTGTTGACAAAGATAAAGGTAAATCAACTCGCTGTATCACAGACGCAAGTAGGCCAAAGAAGTTGTGTATTAATAAGTTTATGGAGGAAGTTGTGGAGCCTTTTAGTTATATTACTGTAAAGAATGTGGCTAAAGATATGAATCGTAATTGTTATTTCAGTATTTTGGATATTAGTAATGCTTATAGGTCTATACCGGTATATGGACCTCACAGAACCTTACAAGGGTTTAGATGGTGTATTGGTGGTAAAGAGGAAGTGTTAGTAAGTAACTCCATGACTTTTGGTATTAAATGTGCACCTTACATTTTTACTTTGCAAACGGAATTTATTGTTCGGTGTATGAAACGTCGCGGTTTTGAGAGGGTGTACGGTTACTTAGACGATTTTCTGATAATGTCTGACACCAAGGAGGAATGTACGTTAATTATGAATAGTTTGATTGTTTTATTGATATATGGTTACATGGTTACTGTTATATGGGTAAGTACTAGTCAACTGTTATACCGACATTCGGGTACTGGCTGCATGAACAGTTGGAAGACTGCCCGAATTTACAATACAGACTGGGAAACCCTGCCAGCCTGTTTATACAGGTTGCTCAACCTACTATTCAGGGCTGTTTTGTCTTTTTACTGTAGCATTTATATAATCATGTTTGCGATTTTTATGTGATATTTGCTAAGAATAAACTCATATGGAGGATGTAGATCAGTACATCACCTTCAAACTTATGGACGCATTAAGTACCTGGTCCACTGCATTTCTGAGTAGTTACATGTTTGAATTGGTATTTAATCTGGTGAAACACTCATAGGAGCAGTCATAACAGATGCCACTGCTTGGAGAAGGTGTGTTTTAGCAGGCTGGTGTGCAGAGACAGTGTGAGCAACCTGACCTAACACCCTGCCGCAAAGACTCCGGACCTGGTATACCAGCCTGGGCAGTCTGCATTAATAGGATGCCTGGAAATACAGGCCAGGCTGTATTACTAGTCCAGTCCTCCACCTGATGAACACATGTAGGCCACACTAAGAACAACAACAAGTAAGGACTGGTAACCACTTACAGATACTGGCTGCACCAAAGACACCAACACCTGTTACACAGATACTGGCTGCACCAAAGACACCAATACCTGTTACACAGATACTGGCTGCACTAGAGACACCAACACCTGTTACGCAGATACTGACTGCATGAACACTAAAGACACCAACACCTGTTACACAGATACTGGCTGCACCAAAGACACCAACACCTGTTACACAGATACTGGCTGCACTAAGGACATCAACACCTGTTACACAGATACTGGCTGCATAAACACTATAGACACCAACACCTGTTACACAGATACTGGCTGCATAAACACTAAAGACACCAACACCTGTTACACAGATACTGGCTGCATGAACATTAAAGACACCAACACCTGTTACACAGATACTGGCTGCATAACCACTAAAGACACCAACACCTGTTACACAGATACTGGCTGCATAAACACTAAAGACACCAACACCTGTTACACAGATACTGGCTGCATAAACACTAAAGACACCAACATCTGTTATACATGCAGGTACTGAGTCATTCACTATGATGATTCCATACCAACACCCAATATATGCATACGGAGCTCGTGATCGTTTTATTGTATACTATAATGAAAATGCCTTTATATACACCAAAGCAAATTGAAATGAGAAAGGATGAGTGAGTTTTGGTCTGTGGTGTATTAATGAACCTATTCCTAAACTACATCATGTGTATGTGTACTGCAACTTGTAATTGTAACCTTCGCTGCACCCAGACCTATTTCAGTCTACACTAGTTATGACCTTCCCTGTTTTCTGTTTCTCCCTCAGGGTTTTGACAGTCGCAGCACGTCTGATCTTGTTGGCACTCCATGGCAAGCTTCAACCATGTCCACGGTCATTCATGGACAATACTACAACCAAGACTTCATGGTGGGACGTTCCTTGACGTTTGAACCATCAGACTTCCGCTCATATAGGCGCATCCCTGCCATCCAACCACTTATTGTTATGGGTATGTGGTGAATCTTGACGAACTGGCTGCTACATTTAGAGAATTATGGAGCTAGAGAATTAGTTCCAAACTCAAATAAGAAAAAGAAATCGAAGGTATTAATTTTGAAAACAAGCTTTGGTACTTACCCCTCATTTTGGTAGGGGTCACTGTTAATCCAATCTGGATGGCTATAGACCAATGCAGCAAAAAGGAACTTTTTCATAATAAAGTTGTGTTTATGTTGGTTTTAGCAGAACCCTCATAACATTGTCTATAATAGCTATGCTTGCAAACATCTCAGATGAGGAGATTCAGGACAATTATCTTTCAAATAGTATATATAAGAATGCAAGATAATGATATTATATTTATGTATTGGTTGGTGACACTTCAGAAACTTCATCACCAACTTTTCTGAAATATCCACCTTTCTTACTGCATTTGTCAATAGGTTTTCAGAAATGATTGTCTGTGTCTTTAGTACCCATACTAAGTTAATAACATGCACACATGGTATGACACACTAGATGTGAAGGGCTGTGTGACAGTCTCCCTGCCAAACACCTACAAGACGGAGGAGACATCCTGGACGGTGGGCCTGCGCGGAGATGTGGAGCTGGAAGCATCCATCATCAAGAAGTGTCCCACAGGGAACTTGACACTCGAGTTCTCCTGGTACCGGAAGTCTCTGACTGCTGGGGACTACTTCTACTCCAGGGTGGACAACAAGTACTACAAGGCAGGAGGAGCCCTGCTCAGGGTGAGTAACAAGCTGTAGTGTTACCAGTCAGAGTCAGTAACAAGCTGTCATGTTACCAGTCATAATCACTCATGTACAAGCTGTAGTGTTTCCAGTCATAGTCACTCATGTACAAGCTGTAGTGTTACCAGTCATAGTCACTCATGTACAAGCTGTAGTGTTACCTGTCAAAGACAGTAACAAGCTGTCCTGTTACCAGTCAGTAACATGTCGTAGTGTTACCAGTCAGAGTCAGTAACAAGCTGTAGTGTTACCAGTCAGTAACATGTTGTAGTGTTACCAGTCAGTAACATGTTGTAGTGTTACCAGTCAGTAACATGTTGTAGTGTTACCAGTCAGTAACAAGCTGTCCTGTTACCAGTCAGTAACATGTTGTAGTGTTACCAGTCAGTAACATGTTGTAGTGTTACCAGTCAGTAACATGTTGTAGTGTTACCAGTCAGTAACATGTTGTAGTGTTACCAGTCAGTAACATGTTGTAGTGTTACCAGTCAGTAACATGTTGTAGTGTTACCAGTCAGTAACATGTTGTAGTGTTACCAGTCAGTAACAAGCTGTCCTGTTACCAGTCAGTAACAAGCTCTTGTGTTACCAGTCAGAGTCAGTAACAAGCTGTCCTGTTACCAGTCAGTAACATGTTGTAGTGTTACCAGTCAGTAACATGTTGTAGTGTTACCAGTCAGTAACATGTTGTAGTGTTACCAGTCAGTAACATGTTGTAGTGTTACCAGTCAGTAACAAGCTCTCGTGTTACCAGTCATAGTCAGTAACAAGCTGTCGAGTTTCCAGTCAGTAACATCTACTCAGGGTCAGTCCCTTATTTAGTCCATTCTTTTACCAATGTCAAAAACAAGGTTCCCCGCAAACTACACAACCATGTTATAAACTGCAAAGTATCTTACCTAGTGTGGTGTTCTCACAACAGATGCCGGCCCGAGAATTCCCGCCTGGCCTGTGGAGGATTAAGGCATCCATTGACACAATTCCCACATCTGATGCCATATTTGCCCGTGTCATCCAGTCGGAGCTGGCTGGCTTTATAACAGGTGCGTACACCTTAAAGAACTTATTTCACACATGAATTGCTGCTCAGTGCATACACTGGTTTGTGTCAACAACCTAGTAACACTAGCCATTATACAAACCTTTTTGGACACTAACTTTATGTTCTTGAAAAAGCAATAATCACATCTTCTAAGAAAATCACCCTGATATTATTTGTCTGTGAACATTAATGTAAGCATTATGTGTCGATAAATGCAAGTATATGTCGCCACCTAGGGGGTCCTGGTGGTACTATAGATTCGCGCCTTGGTGCGCCAAGACAAAGGAACCTCACAAGCCAACCTGCACCCGAGAGGAAAATTTTTGTTATTGTTATTGCAGTGTGATGTGCATGCATGTGAGGCAAGCATGCAATAAACGCCAAACCTTTATAGTAAATAATTGTGTTGTTGATTACTGCATATTATAAGACTACCGTAGTATTTATCTTATGCTTATAGCAGTTTAAAGACCATGACCATGACCATTAATGGGACCTTCTTGCTATTTCCCTACTAGGTGGTACGTCCAAGACAGTGAGTATTGGTGTGCCCGTGGTGTTTGACGGGTTGTCAAAGTCTAAGGACCCAGACGCTGAGGGAGAGCAGGGCCTCTCCTTCTCCTGGTCCTGCTCTGAGGGGGAAGTCTATGTGGAAGATAAAATCACCAGCGAACTGAACCTCACTTCATGCATTGCTGAGTAAGTAGGCGCACAACTATAACCCCGTCCTACAACTGTAACCCCTCCTACAACTGTAACCCCCTCCTACAACTATAACCCCCTCCTACAACTGTAACCCCCTCCTACAACTATAACCCCCTCCTACAACTATAACCCCCTCCTACAACTATAACCCCCTCCTACAACTGTAACCCCCTCCTACAACTGTAACCCCCTCCTACAACTATAACCCCCTCCTACAACTGTAACCCCTCCTACAACTGTAACCCCCTCCTACAACTATAACCCCCTCCCCATGTTGATGAATAAACATAACTTACATGATTTTGAAATTTAGAAAAACACAAATAGTCTCTTTTTACATTCGGAACTTTACAGGTATTTCTCCCCCCAGATGGGCTCCTGCTTTGTATCATACATGGACTTCGTTAACAAGTGACCAGTAAATGATATCACTTTCATCCAGAATAAAGCATGTGATACCTTGTAAAGCATGTATTCCACATGACTCCTTGTAAAGCCTGTATTCCATGTGACTGCTTTCCTGTAGGTTGGCCCACATCTATATGACTGCTTGTTTCCTGTAGGTTGGCTTATTGTAACTGCTTGTCTCCTGCAGGTTGGCCCACATCTATAATCACACAGGGGGAGAGATGGTTCTGCAGACAGATGCCGTTCCCCCTGGCACTTATACATTCCGTTTAAGAGCGTACAAAGATGTGAGAGAAGCTTTCTATGACCAGAAGGTCACCTTAGTCTATGGCTTTGTGCCTGAAATGTCAATTGGGTAGGTCAATCTTCTGCTATATCCAGTCTAACACTGGTAATCCCCTGCTATATCTAGTCTAACACTTGTAATCCCCTGCTATATCCAGTCTAACACTGTTAATCCTCTGCTATAACAAGTCTAGGGTAACAGTTAACTAAGTAGGACACTACTCAGAACTCTGAGAGACTAGTGGGTATCCCCTGGTGTTATACAATGAAGCTGAGTTTGTAGTAAAGCTCATACTATTTATATTTCCTACATCCAAGAATAAACAGTATACAGAATATCTAAGTATGTTGTCTAGTATGATATTTCCTCAGGTAACAGTGCAGTCACTCTTTAAAGCCCCATTATGCAGTTGTTACAGGAAGCATAACCAACACATTCCCAGCAGCCTATTGTCTTACTGCAAGATAAACTGGATGTGTATTGTGTGTGTGTCAGGTGCCTGATTAACTGTGCTAGTCGCGCTGTGCCTACCATGAAGCTGTCGCTGGTGCTGGACTGTGCTCAGTGTGCCACGCTAGACGAGTCAGTCTTTAAGTGGGACCTCTTCATACGCAGCGGTCGCGATTACATCCTACAGGACCTCACCAGCGTCGCTGCCTCAGGTACACTTTAGGTTCTTTATCAGTTCAATAAAAAAATCGTTATCAGTTCAAAAAAAACACTTTTTTATTAGTTGTCCATTGGACCCAAAGGCTCTCTATTACTTATTAGCAGACTATATGAAACCAGAGAACTTGCCATTCTGGTGCAAACGTAGTTCATTCGAGTTGGTACTGGTTACAAATCAATGATCTTTTTTTTTTTCCATGGCTCAATTATTAAAAAAAGATTATCATGGCATGTCTGCTAAAGGCACAACTGATGACGGCTTGGTGGTGGTCATCCTATACACTGTCCTATTACAGGCACCACTGGTGACAGTTTGGTGGTGAACGCTAACAGCTGTAGTAGATATGGTATAAGTGGATATACTATTAATATATATACATATATAATGTATATATAATGCTGTTCCTATTGCGGGCACCACTGGTGACGGCTTGGTGATGGTTATCCTATACTATATGTATTGGTGGTATTCTTATTGCAGGCACCACTGGTGACGGCTTGGTGGTGAAGGCTAACAGCTTCACTCCTGGTGCCTTCTACAAACTGCGGCTACAGATGAAGTGTGCCACATGCGCTGAGTCCTTCACTGAGTACTCCTTTATGACCAACTTACCCCCAGAGCCCGGGAGCTGCTTTGTGGATCCATCCGAAGGTAAGCTGGGGTCTAAATGTGAGGTCTCAATAAAACTAGCTTGCGAAAAAATCTGAGGCCTGGTCAGCCTAAGTGATTAAAGAAAATCATTAATAAGCTGTCCCTTTAGCTTTAGGTAGATTTGTCATACTCCATGTTGCAGGAGAGTCTCTGGTGACAGAGCTGTTGGTGTCATGTTACATGTACTCCATGTTACATTGTATGCTGCAGTCTCTGGTGACAGAGTTCCTGATGTCATGTTACATTACTCCATGTTACATTGTATGCTGCAGGAGAGTCTCTGGTGACAGAGTTCCTGGTGTCATGTGAAGGCTGGATATCAGGAGGTTCTAGCGACCCGGAAATCGAAGCAGTCCCACTCAACTACAAGTTCTACACAGTAAATGATGACGGCTCACGTTCCCTCATCTACTTTGGTAATTCCTCTTTGTGTAGATCATTTTCAATAAAGTGCTGATAAATATCTCAGCTGGACACATGTTTCAAATGACAGATATACACCTTAGATGCAAACCTTAGTGGGACATACATCTTAGTATTTAGACATTTTGTAAATTTAAGTACATTGTAATTTTAAGTAGAAATGTCTACATATTTACACTTTATTTCAGGGAGCTCTGCTGCCATGCCCCCGATGCCTCTTGGTCTTGGACCTGAGGCTAACGATTTTGTTAGGACACTTGTCATTGTAATAGCAGATATCTACGGCTCACAGAGCGAAATGTCTACAACTGTCAAGGTACTATTACTTAATCAGGTCAAGTCTCAATGATGGATAGAACCCCATACTGTATATCTGTCTGCTGTTAGACGTCATGCTGTCTTCCATGTGTCATGCTGTCTTCCTTTTTTGTCACGCTGTCTTCCATGTGTGTCATGCTGTCTTCCATGTGTGTCACACTGTCTTCCATGTGTCACGCTGTCTTCTATGTGTGTCACGCTGTCTTCCATGTTACATGCTCTCTTCCATGTGTCATGCTTTCTTCCTTGGGGAGTTGCCAAGATGATATCATAAATCACTGAGTTGTATATACTGTGAACGTAGTTATATTCACGGGTATACATTTTCGCGAATCTGACATAAAAGATAATTTCACTGATACTTGAATTCACTGACAGCCAGGGCAAATAAGCTAGTGGCTTGTTTATAAAACAGTATTTGCGGTATTATAAATTCAATGCTCTTTCATTTCCGTGAATATAGCGAAAATATATACACAGTGAAATAAGTTACGACCACAGTATGTACAATTTCCGCATTAAGGCATTGCTATTTGTAAAGAAAGACTAAGGTTTTCCCATTAATTGTCATACTATAACCATCTTTAGTTAAAATAAGGTAAGATTCATTTTAGAATATCAAAAATTCAAAGGTACTATTTACAGTGGAGGTAAGGACTGTGCCAAACCTGATAACACTAAAATTTAAATAACCAGCATTTTACAAAATAATATCCCAGTCCTGACATAACATAAAATGGTAATAAGAACTGCTCAGTAACAAAAAAGTGGTAAGTTATGATTTAAAATATTGTTTAATGTCCTTGTAGCTTTTTGATATGTGTTCATTAGATCATTAAAGTCTAATTACCACAAATTGTATCTCGCCCTCCACCAGGTTAAAGCCCCAGACATGTCGGGAGCCGGAGGGGGCGCTTCTCTGATGACTGGTGCGCTGGACATGATATCTGACAACCCCAAACAGGCTGCCCAGGTCATCGCCTCCATAGGCTCTGTTCTAAACAGCTCTCCAACTAGTTCAGTAAGCAATCTATGCATCAAACCCTGCCCCAATTCAGCTAGCAGACCACATCCATACTCTATACATCAAACACTGCCCCTTTTCAGTTACCAGACTATTCCTTCACCAAATTCAGTGACAATATCAAAATTATGAAGTTGTATTGCTGTGAAATTCTAGCATTTATCTAAGATTTCCATAATTAATATTATTTAAAGTAAAATATCAGTGGGTACACTAAAATTCTGTATTGTTCAATTCTAAAATTTCCTCTCAAAACACTTTAGGTGCACCATGGTGCCCAAATGACATGACATATATCATAGCTGTGTGGTACTGTTATTTCACTGCTGATGACTTGTTGACAAGGTATGTGACTGATTAATTTCAAGTTACACAATCGCATAGCAAGTTTTACAAAATATTTACTTGGTGCTGAAAGTTTTACATCCAATGAGTTCTCCATCTTTAGGCCGATGGTGAAAGCCAAGGAGGAGGAATGTCAAAGGAGGAAGCAACAGCAGTAAGCATCCTTCTATCAAGTATCATGGCAGGCCCAGTGTACATTAGATACGTAGACACAATATCTAGTTTGAATTGACCTATTCATGATGTCCAATGGTGCTCTTGCAGTATTTGATACCAAGCTGGTAATAACTTAAGCCTAAGGTGGCAATCTTGGCTAGAATCTCCTGATATAAAACAACAAATCTATCTTTGCTCATCTTTGCTTATTCTTTTCAGATCCGTGCAAACATGATCAACACTATCTCCAACATGGCTTCCAGTGTGGAGAGACCAGACGACGTGATCCAGCTCACTCAGGCCCTCGGGTCGTCCACCAACAACCCAGACGAAGTGGATGAAGCGGCAGTGGTATGCTGCTTTGTACAACTCCCATTACTTTATGGTGCTGCTATTGGTGCCTGTCATAACCTGAATGTGTGTAAGATACAGCGTGTACAGGATCGTAAACATGGTTGTCTTAAGATGATATCATGGCTATACACAGAACACTGAATAGCACTGGGATACTTTTTCAGAATGCGGCTTCTTCCTCGTTATTGACAATGACTGGAAGTGCTTCTTCCATGCTGAGTAGTGCCCCGGAGGACGCTGACAGGGTGGCCCAATGTGAGTGCTCTCTGTCTCAGGCAACCTTTCCCTCCATGCTAATTACTTCATAACACACATAATATAACTTTGCCAACTGCTCTATTTTGACTGTATCCAGTGATATATTGTTTGTAATATCTTATTTGATAGTGTCATGTAGTTGAACAGTGCCTCTGACAGAACCCTATAATCATGTTCTTTTGAATCTGAATCTTTAACTTTACTTCACCCACCTTGAAGCACTAATATCAAGGACTTTTATATTGTATACCCTCATATAACCAAAGTCAGATCACCCCATGTAACAGAGTTATGTTATACTAACAATGGTAGAGTGGTACCAGTCGTAAGTTATCAATTACTTAGCAACCAAGCCCAAAGTCATGTATCCTGCACCTCAGCGTTGGTTCACCAGATTAAGAAGCATACACTGTGATTCCCTGCAGCCTTGATGGACACCAGCTCCAGCGTTCTGGCAGCAGGGTCAGCTCCCCCAGCCACAGTCACCGTAGACACTGGCGAGGTGGACGAGGACGCCGCCCAGTCCCCAGAGGAGATCGCTGCTGAGGCAGAAGCCAACGCTGCTGCGGGCGCTGCCGCCAGGGCCGAACTCAAAGCCAAGGTAAACACTTCATCAACTTGAACTTTGAGCTCATCTCACTTACTAAGGTGGGAACCGAGACACAATCTGTACTCATCTCATGAACTATGGTAGGAACCATGATACAGTCTGTATTCATCTCATGTAATAAGGTACTTATGGGTACTAAGGTGGGAACCAAGACAATATAAGAATTTACAAATGTCTTTAAGATGATTACATAGATAGCCGCTGTCTTGTTTGCATCAATACCCTCATCCATATCTTGTAAACCAGAGTCAAGGCACGACCAACACGCTGGCCAGTGTGTCAGGTATGGTCGGGAACTCCGTCCTCAACACCAAGGCACCCGGGGAAGACATGTCCACGCTGAGCAACGCCCAGGGAGGTATGCAGGTAAGCATCCCACATCAATGTACAGGTAGGCATCCACACATCTATGTACAGGTAGGCATCCACACATCTATGTACAGGTAGACATCCACACATCTATGTACAGGTAGGCATCCACACATCTATGTACAGGTAGGCATCCACACATCTATGTACAATAGGCATCAACACATCTATGTACAGGTAGGCATCCTCACATCTATGTACAGGTAGACATCCACACATCTATGTACAGGTAGGCATCCACACATCTATGTACAGGTAGACATCCACACATCTATGTACAGGTAGGCATCCACACATCTATGTACAGGTAGGCATCCACACATCTATGTACAATAGGCATCCACACATCTATGTACAGGTAGGCATCCACACATCTATGTACAGGTAGGCATCCACACATCTATGTACAGGTAGGCATCCACACATCTATGTACAGGTAGGCATCCACACATCTATGTACAGGTAGGCATCCCACATCAATGTACAGGTAGGCATCCACACATCTATGTACAGGTAGGCATCCACACATCTATGTACAGGTAGGCATCCACACATCTATGTACAGGTAGGCATCCACACATCTATGTACAGGTAGGCATTCACACATCTATGTACAGGTAGGCATCCACACAACTGACTCTATACATCCATCTAGGACCTACACCTTATTACATTTATACAGTTTATTCACAATAATCTAGGGTCATGTCAACAACAGTAAACATTATGTACATCACTCCTCCTCTTGTACTTACACAGCTGCTGTGTTTTGCCTTGTAGTTACAGAAGCAGAAGGCAGATGCCCTGGGTGGGACCCAGGCTGGATCAGCCGGCTCCGGAGTTACAATGCCATCCAACCTCCAGATCTCATCCAACTCTCGCCGTAAGAAGAGAAATGTCAACTCCAACAGCAATGTCAACCTGAAGGTCTGTAGCCTATTCAATGAACACTATACACCATATACCATTTATGTATGGGTCTACCTGACTGGACAAAACCTCATACAAATGTTTGCCTTTTAGAGGCATAGCCATGATACAATTATGGTATGTGCCTTGATAACATAACAACTTTACAATGTATTTACCATTGTCATAGCAGTGTTTCATGTACAGGAACATTATTAACCTTTTGCAGGTGTCAGTCTAAGGTTACCCTTGTGGGTATAAAGTGGTATGGAGAGTGTGTTAGTTGTTAACTGTTGTTATGTGCAGGTGTCCACCTTTACCAGTAACCCCTACTCCTGGGGTGCCACTACAGCAGGCATGGGCGGCGTCATGAACATGACCTTTGAGGATGAGGCCGGAGAGCCACTCAATGCAGACAATGACATGGAACTAAGCTTCTCGAACAATGCAGTAAGAATATATTCCTCTATCCTTCATATTTATTACATTGCTAGATATTGGAGATTGCACTGAATAGCTATTTCAATCTAACGCCTGTGCTGTGTAATATATGTTCTATAGTCTGAGCTGTATGATACATCCATGCTAGTGCCTGTGTGAT
This sequence comes from Harmothoe impar, assembly GCA_947462335.1. Classification (NCBI taxonomy): domain Eukaryota; kingdom Metazoa; phylum Annelida; class Polychaeta; order Phyllodocida; family Polynoidae; genus Harmothoe; species Harmothoe impar. Next base: position 69,441,953 of record OX381717.1, on the reverse strand, counting down.
ACATCTGTGCTATAGCTATGTGATATATCCGTGCTAGGTGTGGCCTGTGTGATATATCAGTGCTAGGTGTGGCCTGTCTGATATATCCGTGCTAGGTGTGGCCTGTGTTATTGACTTAGGTCTTCTCGCCTCCAGCTGGCCAGCCCTGTGGAGGTGATTTATCTGCGTTATGGGTGGCCTGTGTGATTTATCTGTGTTATGTGTGGCCTGTGTGATTTATCTGTGTTATGTGTGACCTGTGTGATTTATCTGTGTTATGTGTGGCCTGTGTAATATATCTGTGTTATGTGTGGCTAGTGTTATTAACCTACATCTTCTTGTCTCCAGCCGGCCAGCCCCTTGGAGGTGAACCTGACCCTGGTGGCTCACCCTGTGTACGGCCTGGCCTACCACAAGGTGGCAATAGGCGTGGCCAACTCCTCTGTTGTGATGCAGCTCACTCCTCCAGAGGGCGCTCTGGTGTTCGACGTCTTCATGAAGCTGGGTTCTGCCCCCACTCCTTACGTGAGTACCAGACCAGAAACATATAGGGCAACTATACCAGACAGAAGTTACCACATATAAGGCAGCTATATACCAGATAGAAGTTACCACATATGTGATGCGTTTTCACCTAACCAGTCACACGTTGGAAAAATGGATTTGAGGATTATACTGCTTTCAGAGAGAGCATATCAAAGGTTTTAATTTACTTTTTATTTCATCGAAATATCTTTATTTTCAAAAATATCGTGAATTTTTAAAGTAAAAAATTTACGAACACAGATTCTATGTAATAGAGCACTAAACATAAGGCTTTATATCAATGTGTACATACACATAGAACAGCCATGCCTCTTTGTATTCCTCATCAGTTTGCACATATCATCACAAATAAAATAAGCCTGGTACCAATGAAAAGAGAAAATGTGTGGCTATTTGTAAATATCAAATGCTCTTGTGAGCTTTAGATAATAGATATTTAAAATGTGGGGCATAAAACATACTGCGGACAGATTTTGATAAAAATTGCAATAGCGACAATCAATGATGATCATCAAATCAATCAAATCAGGTCATTTTTTATCATTTTTTGCATTAATCCTTCAACTGAAGTAAAGTAAGCATAATAATCAAGGCAAATACCTAATAAACTTAATTACACTAAAACCATCAATTTTGACCTTTTGACCTGATTATCTCTGGTGTAGGATGTGCGAGATGTGACTGGTTAGGTGAAAACACATCACATATAGGGAAGTTGAAGTTGAAGTTGAAGTTGAAGTTGAAATTTCTTTTATTTATCCTGGAATATTACATTAGCCTAGGGCATGTTTTAATAATAATCCAGCTCGGGGGTCCAGACAAGGACATACATAATATAGAGTATAATTGACAGGTTGGTCCTTATGGACAAGTTATGTTACATTTAATTAAAGGGCCTAAAAGGTGTGTCTATGCCAGACAGAAGTTACCTCATGTAGGGCAGCTATGTACCAGATAGAAGTTACATACAGGGCAGCTAAACCAGATAGAAGTTACCTCATATAAGGCAACTATATTAGACAGAAGTTACCACATATAGGGCAGCTATATACCAGATAGAAGTTATATATAGGGCAGCTATACCAGACAGAAGTTACCACATGTAGGGCATCCTTATATCAGTCTGATTATATTTGTCTGCAATTAATGACAACAGGTGGGGGAGGGTGGTGCTAAAATCATACAACTTTTCCCCTTTAAATTGACTCAGGGCTAGGGTGAGAGTTGTTGGGTAAACTGATTTCTAACCCATTCGGAATTTATGACTAAAGAATTTCAATTGGTCTCATCAGCATTACCGATGACAGATGTGGTTGAAATTCTGTCTATTTCCCTCACAGGACTACGCTTACAGGGCTCTTATCCTTGGTAATGAGACGGCAGACGCAGCGACTAATGGGGTGTACCACATCGTGCCGGGACAGTACGTGCCTGAACTAGGAGTCTACTATGTCGCACTCAGGCCATATGACCCAGGTAACTAGACATTTTGTATCTAATAAATGCCTCATGTTGAATCTAAACTATTGTCAAAACTCAAGGTACATTTCAAAGCCCCTCTTCCCCTAGTGTTGATTTAAGACACAGCCTTTGAATGGTCCCTGTTCATGCCTGGTCAGCTGTTATCAGCTGCAAAGCTCATCCAGTGCACCAAACATAGTGTAAGTTCTGTGTGTGTATTTTGTCATAATTCCCCAACGTAGAGACAGGTGTTTTAATTAAGCATTGTTATAGGTGAATGATGCTGTGCAAACCAGACTCTTTGCTGACAATGACAGAGCTCTGGGCAGCAGTGTTAGGGTAAACCACATATAGGGCAGCTATACACCTAATCCTAAACCTCTTTGTTGACAATGACAGAGCGCTGGGCAGCAGCAGAAGCAGCAGCCGGGCTTGATCGTAGCAGTGCCACTGCAGATGAGGACCCCGATGCTGCCTCGTCCTCGTCCTCCTCGTCCTCCTCTTCCTCCTCCTCCTCGTCCTCCTCGTCCTCCTCCTCCTCCTCCTCCTCCTCGCGCCGGAGACGGTCTGCAGACAGTGTGTCTGGCAGTAACTCTACTGCTGGAAATGCCACTGGGTACACTATTGCCATCACAACTACAGCATGCAGAGCCTGGGATGACGACCTTCAGGACTGGGTCATCTCAGGAGAAGTGGTACGTGTGGACATGAGCCATCTTTGTTCAAACTCCTGAACTTAGCAATCACAATCCTTTTGACGTACTTCCTATTGGATGAGGTGCCCATGCTAGGTTTTTAGGCATGTTTATTTTGTCAAAATCAAGGTTCAGCAGTCACATGAAATCATGTAGAATGGTGTGACCAAGTTGAAAAGAGCATGCTAAGGCCACTCAAAAAAATAAAATGGTTTCTCATCACCGCGCGCATCATAAAAATCAGGTTTTGGGGGAAAACTTCTTTTTTTTTGGCCAAATTTTGATGAAAAACTTCATCAAAATGGATAAAATTGGTCATGTTTGGTATCAAATTAAAGCTTATAATGCCAGCAATGCAGTGATATAGAAATAACTTACATTTTCCCCACTTCTAAAGATCAATTAATTCTTAACCAATAAGATGTGAATTCTAGCCAAAGAAACCCGTAAATTGTCCAGTATATTTTGGCCTGTGAGTAAGAAAATGATTTCTCAGACCTTGGTGATGAGAAACCGCTTTTTTTTTTTTTTGAGTGGCCTAATCCCCAAGAATTGAAACATTATTCATAATAAGTTGACAGTGTTATCTCTCCCCCCAAGACACCAGAACCACTTAGACACACAAGTGTCAGGGGTGTCTAGTGTCTACCCCTAGTATGTATACATAGACATTTATAGTATATCCCATATCTTGTACTTTTACCACAGGACACAGGGACCACTCTAACAGACACCAAGTGTAAGGGGCGGCCTGTTGCTGCACGCTCCAGTTTCGGCTGTGCTTTCATCTCTCCTCCAAACACCATAGACTTTTCGAATGTGTTTGCCAAGTTTGCCAACCTGTCAGAGAACCCTGCTGTGTTCTCGCTCATCATCTCCATCACTCTGGCCTACTTCCTAGGCCTGCCCTTTATATACAGACAGGATGTCAAGGACAAGCAGCGGGTAAGTGTGGCAGTGATAGCTTGATACTGCAGTGTTTAGTTTACCACTCAAAGAGGGCTAAAAGTAGAATTAGCGTTAATGTTATCCCAAAAGACTCATAGTTTTAGTGTAAATAGACTATATATATATACACAGACTACCTTTTTAAAAATCAATTTTTAGAAAAATACAAACCACATAAAATGTTTACAACCTATTAAACAATGAGGTTTTCAGCATGACATTTAAATATATCCCTGAGGTGTTACTTACATTGCTGCATTCACGTATCATAACAAAGATGCAACCCTGGCCCTGTAAGAGCCATTGTCATAGCATTACTCTGGTATTAGTGATGATTATGTGGCATGTTTCTTTTTTATAGTGGAAGTTTGACGAGCTTGATGACAACGACATTGATGATAACTACTTCTACAAGATTATTGTAGAGACAGGTCTGAAGAGGAATGCGGGAACCACCTCCAACATATCCTTCATGCTCTATGGCCGCTTCGCAGAGACCGGCAAGAGGCGCATGGTTCCAAAAAACAGAAAAGTATGTTTTGCACTGGGTAAATCACGTGACTGGACCAAAGAAAAAACATTGTGCCTTGTTCAGTACACTCTTGTACACCGTCTATTATACATAGCCATAGAAGCTGGAGAGAGAAACTCTATCATGTTAGTATCCATTAGACATTAAGTTGTTACAACACAACATTAGATGTATATGGTTGATAATCATATCACAATGGTTTTCAGAACTTTGCTACTGGATCAACACGTTGGCTGCTGATGCGGACATATGAATGCCTGGGGAAACTAGAATACCTGAGACTGTGGCATGACAACACTGGTAAGGACTCCGCCGCAGGCTGGTATATTGACACTATCACATTTGAGGACATGAAGAAAGGCATCAAGTAAGTTTCAATTGCTACTTCTTTTCCTCATTTGAAGTTCTTTGAAATGAGTAAGAATGTATTCCTAACTTTGATATGCTACTCTTAATACCAGTACTTGCATGTCGGCATTTAAACAAAGATTGGACTGCTTAAGATTTATGAAACTTAAATCCTACTTAATACCTCTTAAAGCTCCTTAAATATCATTATGATGTTTTCATGACATGTCTGTGCTTGGCCATGACACCATACTCTGTTGTGTTCTAGGGGAGTGTTCATCTGTAAGAAGGACCTCTCTGTGCAGTCTGACTATGGAAAGACCTTCGCAGCCTTCAAAGCAGCAGGCAAGGAGGAGCGTGGCAAGTTCACCTACCTGCTGCAGAGAACTGTGCGCAACAAGTTCACAGACGGCCACATGTGGGCCTCTGTGGCCCTCATCCCCTACCGCAGCCCCTTCTCACGCACACAGCGCATCTCTGTGTGCATCTGTGCTCTCATGCTCAGCATGATCACCAGCATGATGTTCTACAAGACTGAGGACAACGTGGAGACACCTTACCAGATCACACTGGGACCCATCAAGTTCACCCTGCAGCAGCTGTGGGTGGGCTTTATCAGCGCCATCATAGCCGTGCCACCCACCATGTTCATAGTGCAGGTAAGTGTTGTGTTCATAGTGCAGGTAGGTGGCATGTTCATAGTGCAGGCATGTTGCATGTTCATAGGGCAGGAATGTAGCCCAGCATGGCCATGGTGTAGGTATCTACACAAATAACTTTGTTGCACATTTCTCTTTATTGAGATATATCTCCTATTTTTCTATTGCAACATACCATCACATTGAGTAGCGCAATAACTTATTCAATAGATTATATGAAACACATGATATTTTTTTACGTCAGATTGTGTTCACTATCCCCTTTTATGTGGTATAATTACTATTTTCCTATTTTCTACCATAAAGTTCCCTGTGTACATGAATGCATTGGTGTAATTCTAAAGGATTTCATAGCACACTAAAAATAGATCAGTCTACAGGTGTTTGGGTAAAAGGTGCTTCTATGTCAACATTGTTGTACAGTACATGGTTTTAGTCATTAGAATTGTGAGTGAGCTGACGCCCACCCTGCGGTGTGGTGTGTGACTGTGTGCTGTAAGTAGGGAGGTAGTAAGGCTGTGTGAACCTGCAGGTGTACAGGGGAGTGAACGCCGAGGACAGCCAGCGGGACGAGATAGAGCTCCGTATGATGATGGGACACAGCTACGATGCCATTGTCAAAAAGCAGAGGTCAGCCTGGAACTTTGGATTTGGGCTCTACGATGATGTCAGTGTCAGCGATATGAGCTGCCTAGATGTAAGTCACTTGTCCTGTTGTTTTCTAATTCTCTGAAACATCAACATGGCTATTCAGGAATACTATAATTGCCATGAATTAACCATCTAGAATACCCAAAGTTTTTTCAGATTAATGTCCTTATCTTTATGTAAATATGTTTTTATTAAAATACTTTGGAACAATGCCAGTCTTCAGCAAAGTTTCTCTCAGCCTCTCTTATTTCTTACCTTCATTGCGCTTAATTACTCCAGGATAGTGATGAGGAGAGTACGGTGGGAGACAGAGGAAACAAAGATGGCGGCCCTGAAGAAGAGATAGACTATGACGCCAACTCAATGTTCTCTGACTGGAGTGATGTGGTGGATGATGTAAGTACAACAACTCAGGCAGACAGATGAGACAGCTTAGTAAGACTCTGACTCAATTCTCAGCCATTACTCCTGGGCCTTATCTGAAGTGCTATATTAGTGCCTCTACCCCTGTAACTGCTACAAGACCTTATCTGGGGTGCTACATTAATGCCTCCACCCCTGTTACTGATACAATACCTTATCTGAGGTGCTATACTAGTGCCTCCACCCATGCTACTGATACTAGACCTTATCTGAGGTGCTATACTAGTGCCTCCACCCATGCTACTGATACTAGACCTTATCTGAGGTGCTATATTAATGTGGGGGATACCTCTACCCCTGTTACTAATACAAGCGGTATATCACAATAGTACAGAGTGCACAGATAGACCTAACTGGTCACTGATACCTCTACCCCTGTTACTGATACAAGGTAGTACAGAGTGCACAGATAGACCTGACTGGTATCTGATACCGCTACCCCTGTTACTGATACAAGGTAGTACAGAGTGCACAGATAGACCTAACTGTTCTCTGATGTTCTTTTCATGCCAGGCTGCTGCAGGCCAAGCACAGAATAGAGCCACCCAGCAGCAACAGCAGATGGAGCCAGAGGACAGCACAGGGAGTGAGGCCAGTGGGCTGGACATGCCTGACCTAGACTTAGGAGGTAAGTGTCTGTCCACACAACACACCAAACTACCTCAGTGTACAATGTGCGGGGGTTGGGTTTCATGTTATTACTGATTGTACATTACTTTGGCTTTTCTTGAGGTTGTCATTTACTGATGGTTCCTTTCACAGCGGTTGTTGAGGTTGGGGATGGACTGGTTGACTGTACCAAATGTGTACTGAATTAATATTGCATAGACCAAGCGACTTGAACCATCTATGAGAACCGCAGCTGATTAGTCCCTGATGTGTCTGTCTGCAATAAAGACCTCATTCACTTCTACATGTAACTCAGGCTGAACCTTGATTGCTGCTGACCATAGATTGGCGACCACCACAAATGCATCAGCTGAATTAAAAGTGCAATCTTTAGATAACAGATCAGCTGTGCTATGGTGTAGTTGTTTGTGTACATGCATGTTTTCTGGTTGTAGATTTGATGGCCACAAACAAAAAGAAGAAAAAAGAGAAGGAGTACAACTCTGATGGGGAGACAGTGACTGGCAGTGAGGGGGACTCTGAGGAGGATTCGGATGAGGAATCTGGAGATGAAACTGATGTAAATGTCCTTCAATACTAAGGATAGATAATTCAATATTAAGGAGAAATGATGACTTAGAAAAAAAAAGTACAGGTGATCATTGCCAGAAATCTGATCAGGAGCTACAGTAATACGCTGATGGGCACGGTGATGATTGCTTTAACATCTTCCTGCTTTCTGGTATTTTGTCATAGATCTATAAATCTGCTTCATTAACTTAATGTTGAATTCCCCATGAATTTCCATGTTTATGTTGGCATGCAGTGGAGGGCCATGTTTGCTGCATGTTTGTGTTGGCATCCAGTACATGTTTGCTGCATGTTTGTGTTGGCATCCAGTCCATGTTTGCTGCATGTTTGTGTTGGCATCCAGTCCTTGTTTGCTGCATGTTTGTGTTGGCATCCAGTCCTTGTTTACTCCATGTTTGTGTTGGCATCCCTAACCATGTACTGACATCCAGTGGGAGGAGGAGGAAGAAGAGTTGATCGAGGAGGAGGATGAAGCGACAGTGGCAGCGCGTGAAAACCGGCGTAAGAAGCTGTCGTGGTGTCTGCTGATCAGTGCCTGGACCATCAACATCCTTGGCATAATCGTGCCCGGCTTCTTCTGTATCCTCTACAGCATGGAGTGGGGCCGGGAGCGGGCCGAGGCCTGGCTCATAGCCTACATGACCTCCTGGGTGCAGGCCATCTTCATCACTGACCCCATCAAGGTACAACATAACCCTAACTGTAACCCTGGCTCATAGCCTATATGACCTCCTGAATGCAGGCCATCATTGACCCCATCAAGGTTTATACAAAGAGCAAGGAATACTAAGAGAATCCACTGAAAAGCTGATCAGGAATAGTAGCTCCAGATGGGTGGTAACAATGGCCTGTAAACTCTATCCAACAGGGGTACCACTGGCCATAAATTATCAGAAATATGCAGTATTCCAATAACAAGAATTGCTGTTGTTGCCGCGTAAAAAAATGCCTTAGGCATTTCTATACATGGCAACAACCGCATTCAAGACACCAAAAAAGACGGGCTGGGAAGGGGTTATCAGGGGAAGGATGATATTACTTCAAATATGGCATATGAATTCCTTGGGTCCATGTTAGGGGGTAAGGAAATGTGTGTTGCTAGGCAGATAAACAATTACAATAGATGTTGCTAGGCAACCAGCTGGATAAGCAACAAACTAATAGAACCATTGAATTCCTTGGGTCCATATTGGGGGGGTAGGTTAAATTATAATCAACCTTAGGACCATGGAAATGTGCGTTGCTAGGCAGATAAACAATTAGAATAGGTGTTGCTAGGCAACCAGCTGTATTAGCAACAAACCGATAGAACCATTGAATTCCTTGCGCCCATATTAGGGGGGTAGGTATGTTTATAATCAACTTCAGGACCATGGAAATGTGTGTGCTAGGCAGATAAACAATTAGTATAGCCTTCTCTGGGGAAGCAGCCCACCTTATATACAGCCCTGTGGGGGCCACCTGACCACACCACCAGAGCCACCTGGTGTAGATGATTATGTAACACGTTATGAAACCGTCACGCGTCGGTACACATAGAATAGATATACAAATAACATAGCAGTCTTAGCTGCTGGTTACAGAACCATTGAATTCCTTGCGCCAATATAAGGGGGGGTAGGTATGATTATAATCCACCTCAGAGCCATGGAAATGTGTGTTGCTAGGCAGATAAACAATTAGAATAACCATTGCTAGGCAACCAGCTGTATCAGCAACAAACCGATAGAATTATAGAATTTCTTGGGTCCATCGTAGGGGGAGAGGTATGATTATAATCAACCTTAGCACCAAGGAAATGTCTGTTGCTAGGCAGATAAAGAATTAGAATAGCCATTGCTAGGCAACCAGCTCTATTAGCAAGAAATGGATAGAACCATTGAATTCCTTGGGTCCATATTAGGGGGGGTAGGTATGATTATAATCAACCTCAGGAACTATCAAAGGTCGATATTTATATTATTTTTATCACATAGCATAAATTTGTGTTGTGACAACTTAATCCAAGATGGCAGCACAATCCAAGATGGCGGCGCCCGTTCTGACTTCTGGCGAAGTGCAAACATCATATACCTCGTTCTGGTGGTGCCGCCAGGCACCACCAGGTGGCTACGCCACCACTTCGGCATAAAAAAAAAGCATTCTGTGTATTGATATTGGGCTCTATCAGCGCAATTCCACCCGTTTAGTATTATTGGCTCTTTGGTACATCCTTACCCTAGCTGTGACCCTTGCTCATAACCTAAAAGGCATGCTGGGTGCAGGTTTAAGCTACCACTGCTGCCCCTGAGTAAACACACTGCTTTATTGCAGTCCACTTCATGTTGGCTTGAATCGTAGAAGTTAGATAAAGCAGGTTGGTTGTCAAACAGCTTCTTTTTGTTGTAACCAGTCTGGAAAAAACAAAACACACAGTAGGTTAATTTTTTACTGATTAAAGGGTTATCTACAACAAATTTCCATCTTGTTTGTCATTACTAATAATCATTTAGGATTACTTAACATCATTGAAATACTAACAAGGGGGGAATCATCACATTGCTATGTTACTAGGTATGTTCTCCCAGCTAGTTTGGCTCAATACTTGAAAAAAATCATGTAATCAGATCTTAATCTCACAGAATAGAAAACAACATTCACTGGAGGTGGCTTGATACCTCATATATTCAATTTGTGTAACTATAACATCCAAGGAATGCCATAAAGTTCAATTTTTCTAAATAAATGAAAAGATTAGGAGTACAGAAAATGTAACATATAACGCTTTTACCAAACCTATCATCCTGTACACCATTTAGTCCTTATTCTTACAACCTCCATTAGCAAGTCCATACAGGGAGAAGCAAAAGTCTTTCTAAGCGAAAATACCAGAATTTGGAATGTGATGTTGTTGTTGCAGGTGTGCATCCTGGGCAGCCTGGCTACCGTCATTGTCTGGAGACATGTACTACGAGCAGAGGAAAGGGGTTACAAGCACGATGACAAAGAATTTGACATGCAGTGTGAGTTTTTTTGCTCTCTTGTTCTTGTTGAAGCATATGGTATATAGAAGCCTGGTAAAGACAGGATGACACTGCCATATGGCGTGAAGTAGTTGTGTATCTGTACATAGTAAGAAGTGAATAGTGACAGCTGATGAACCCGGCTGGAGGAGAAGATGCGCCACCTTGTGACTGAATACTCCATTAGTATATTATGTAGTATGTTGTTATCATGTTACTTTGTTCTGTACAATTCATGTGTTAGCTGCTGTGTCTGTAGTATATTACATCTCGTTGTGTTCTGTACCCACCATGTGTTGTGCCTGTAGTATATAACATGTTATTGTGTTCTGTACCCACCATGTGTTGTGCCTGTAGTATATAACATGTTATTGTGTTCTGTACCCACCATGTGTTGTGTCTGTAGTATATAACATGTTATTGTGTTCCTGTAGTATATTGTAATATATCTGTAGTATATAACATGTTATTGTGTTGCTGCCCTCAGTGCCGTCAGACAACCTGATTAACCCGGCACAGCTGGAGGAGGAGAGGAAGAAACTGGAGGCTCGTGCTAAGGCCAAGGTGCTGCTGAAGGAGATGGTGTGGCACATCATCCTGGTCCTGCTTTGCATCTCCATCTCCTTTGGTGGAGCTGGTGACGACGGGCACCACCTGCATGACGGCCTGGAGGACCAGTTTATACACAAGTTCCACCAGAAGGTACACAACTAAAACCCTATAACATTGAACACTCGGTATTGTGTGTTATCACTAAATCGTGTCGAATAAGATACTATAACATTCAAAAGGTAAACACACAGCATTGTGTCTTATCACTAAATGGTGTGGAATATGTACAAAGAAGCAGGGATGGCGGGCTACCTCCATCCACAAAAGTGACCACAAGCTTGTGTTACACCTTCCTCCCTTTTGATGCTTTAGTCCTCTATACAAGCTCTGTGTGGCTGTAGATAATATTTGCCCATTGATATATAACAAGTCCTTGTTCATTTTCACATCTTCACTATGGTAGATACATCTGTTTAATCATCCCACCTTATAGGGGCATTCTCGATAATCACACTTAACCACATAGCAGACTCTAACAGTACTAGAACTGTGAGCTGGAAATGCTTGGTGATCATGCCACTTTAATATGTCCATCTTGGCTTTACTCAGTTGTTGTCTCTTGTCACACTAGGCTATAGATCTGGGTGGCTACTTTAACTGGCTGGAGAACTACTTTGTGCCAAACTACTTTGTGGAGACAGATGTGAATGGAAACCAGTTGAATTGGAGGGAGAGAAAGTACTTGAGAGATCTAACCTCCTACCGGGTTGGCCCTGCACGGATCAGGCAACTGCGGATGCCTGAAGGTAAGCCTGAGGGTTCAATTAGGACTTTGGTTGCATAAAAACCTTTCATAGTATGGCATAATGAGAGGAGATAATGTGATGTATTATTATACAAAAGAATCAACAGTTTAATGGCTTGTACGATTTGGTGAGTTGAGGCTTTAACTGGTTTCAATCATGACATTGCTAACAGACCGTCATTCAAATTCGTTACAATTTACAGAACAGTGTCCACTGAATTCCTTTGTGCGTAAGTGTGTGATGATGTATGACCGGTCTGACCATGACAAAGCTCCTTATGGACCTCTCAAACATGTCAACTTCTCCGACCCATTCTCCTATGACAACACAAGGTACAACTTCTACACCCTATTATATTTCAAGTGAAGATTGTGATTGATGAAAAATACACTGTTAGCCCATGTAAAGGCTATGCAGAACACTTTGACCTGATGTTGTAATGATAGAATGCAGCACTGGCAAAAAATGTGTCACTGCTCGGAAATAATGATGTGTACCTGATGGTATAATGCAGTAAAGTCAACTTTTGTATCACTGAAGTTCATTGAACATCTTTCAAACAAATAAGTGCCTTCATTCGTCAGAGTGAGCAGCAGAAGCATGATTTGAGCTTTGTTTGTTGCAGTTCCTGGCTGTACCAGAATTCGGGTACGACAAAGGGCGTCATCTTCATGGGGAAGCGGGCCACGTACGGGGCAGGAGGCTACGTGCTGGAGATGGACATCAACCGGGACATGTCTCTGCAGAAGATTGCCGCCATGAAGCGGCAGCTGTGGGCGGACCGGCAGACGCGGGTCCTCATGCTGGAGTTCACCGTCTACAACCCCAACATTGACCTGTTTGCCTTCACCACCATTGCCGCTGAGTTCTCTGAGGGCGGCGGTATCGTACACTACCACAACATCCAAGTGGTGCGTGCCTTCACAATGGGGGGTCTGGCTGCCTTCGTGTACTTCTGTAAAGCCATGCTGGTCATTTACTCACTTGTCAATCTAGTTCTGACAGTCAAGGCCGTCAAGTTAGTGGGGAGGGTCTACTTCAAAGATGTTAAGAACGTTATGGACTTTGTCATCCTGGTGATCATCATAGGGACTGGGGTCCTGTATGGCATGAGAACAGTCACTCTGAATGAAGTTCTGACAACACTCAAAGAGGAGAACTATAAGAGGTATGCTCCTTTTGCAAGGGTGTCCACAATTGATGACACATACAGGTATTTAGTGGCCTTCGTGAATGGCCTTGTCATTATGAAGATGATCGTTCTGCTGAAGCTTGTGAAGCGTATTGGTGCCCTCTCCCGTACCCTGCAGAACTCTGGGGCTGCGCTGGCCTCCTTCTTCATGGTGTTTATCATCTTCATCATAGCCTTTGGCTCAGCCATGCACCGGGTGTTTGTGGCGAGTATTGAGGACTTTGCGACACTGACCGACACGCTGTGGGGCATGTTCTCCATCTCTCTAGGCAGCTTTGATGTGGAGCCTATGTTGGAGACGGACTTCCAGATGACCTTCTTCCTGTTCCCTCTCTACATGGTCATCATGAACTGGATCATGCTCAACATCCTCATCACCATCATCATGGACAGTCACTACGAGTTTAAATCCTTGCCTATCCCTGATGATGAGCGAGTCATGGGCGAGATGCTCAACGCAATCTGGGGAAATATGAATGATGCCAGCAAGATGTCAGCCGCCATGCAGCCTGCTGGCATGTAATGACAGCACGCAGCACATACTTGTTGTAGTCAGTACCCAACAATATTAGCGGTACAGTCAACTCTCACTTAATGACCATCTCTTCAGCGCAACCACCTCATTTTGTGACCATATTTGGAAAGTCCCAACCATTTTTCAAACATTTTTAAAAACCCTGCGTTAAGGTAACATCTGTCTTGTCATTTATTTGATAACCATGTATTGTGATCTTGTGATCTTGTTGTGTATGCACATTGCTTTATATATAATTATCGCTGAATTCAGAAAAGAATACTAGGTGAACGATGTTATGTATGACTCAGTCATGGAAACCATCAACTTCCAAACTCTAAAATATAAGGTTACAAGTATATGAATAATGGCTAGCCTTGAGAAATTATCAATTCTTCCCTGGTGTATTATATTACAGTCCTGGAACATTTGTGGAGAGATTTTTCGTTTTTATTTTCCAAAGAAAATATCTAGGCCACAACCAACTTCGTGGGCAATTGCACATGAACAACCCAGTCTACACGAAAATCTGCCGGACACCGGCTCTAGCCAGCTAAAGGCCTGTTGGACCAGCAGGAAGTCTGTGTCTGCTGGCCCCAATGGTTGGCTATGATCCTTGTCTACATGCCGTTTTTTACAGCTTGTAAATCAGACCATTATTAAGGTTTCTACTGAGTAAACTATAAGCCTGGATATTTTGTAGAAACTTACCCAAAATAAGACGATTGTAATTATCAAAATGATTTGAATATACCAGTCACCTCTATTCATGATCAGTTCCTATGTAAATTCTAGTTTTATAATAATTTTTCTTAAAACAATCATTTCCTGCAAACATTTAGCCGGGGCCTGCAGAATAACAAATCTGCAGGACCGAATGTCCTACAAGGCGAAAAACTTTTCGTATAGACTGACAACCCTTTATCATGTTTCATTGGTAGCATACAAGGACTGACGGCCTATTAGAGTAAAACATGAGTTTGTTTGCAAGTTGTACCTGTGGGGGTGGTCTGCACTATGTGTCTAAGTATAGATGTTACTTTGAACCAACATTCACCACGAATGTGGCATGAATTGTGTGTGACAAAGAGATGACTTGAGTCTCTGCAAAACACATAAGTGAATAATCATCAACTGGGATTCAAAATAACCCAAATCTAATTCTGTAGCTATCTACAACTGTATTCACTGCTCCGTATAAAAGAAATCTTGTGTTGATTTAAATGGTGAGAATCCAAATCCATATATTGTTTAGCATATTTGAATATGTCATAGGGTTTTAATAAACCATGGATATTGTAAAATACCAAAATAAATGCTTTTCCATCCAAAATATAGTGGCTTATTTTAATAATTGTCTTGGTATGCTGGATCAATTAAAGACTGGACGCTACAGTGATTGAAAGCCATTTAGAGGTGCAGTCCATTTACATTAAACATGAACCAGCTAAGTATAAAACATTGTCTTAAAAACGCCCCCTATATTACGAAAAGATTTGTACACATAAATATTTATGATACGTACTACACTCCTCTCTGATTTGACAGTCCACTATTAGCCTATTTAGTTTTTAGCTATGTTTGACCGTGATATATAAAGCTGCGATAGGTAAATATACATGTATACCCCTACATCAACTTTAGGGCAGCGGGTTAGGGCAGCAGGTTAGGGCAGCCGGTTAGGGCATCGGGCTAGGTTGAGCAGTTTAGGGCAGCGGGTTAGGCTGAGGGCAGCGGGGTTAGGGCAGTGGGTTAGGGTTAGGGTTTATGATACGTACTACACTCCTCTCTGATTTGACAGTCCACTATTAGCCTATTTAGTTTTTAGCTATGTTTGACCGTGATATATAAAGCTGCGATAGGTAAATATACATGTATACCCCTACATCAACTTTAGGGCAGCGGGTTAGGGCAGCAGGTTAGGGCAGCCGGTTAGGGCATCGGGCTAGGTTGAGCAGTTTAGGGC
Source organism: Harmothoe impar (assembly GCA_947462335.1). NCBI lineage: Eukaryota > Metazoa > Annelida > Polychaeta > Phyllodocida > Polynoidae > Harmothoe > Harmothoe impar. The sequence goes on along the minus strand of OX381717.1, from coordinate 69,426,479 downwards.
AGCGGGTTAGGCTGAGGGCAGCGGGGTTAGGGCAGTGGGTTAGGGTTAGGGCAGCGGGTTAGGGCAGCGGGTTAGGGTTAGGGTTAGGGCACCGGGTTAGGGCAGGGGGTTAGGGTTAGGGCAGGGGGTTAGGGTAAGGGTAAGGGTTAGGGCAGCGGGTTAGGGTTAGGGCAGCGGGTTAGGGTTAGGGCAGCGGGTTAGGGTTAGGATTAGGGTTAGGGTTAGGGCAGCGGGTTAGGGTTAGGGTTACGGCAGCGGGTTAGGGTTAGGGTTAGGGCAGCGGGTTAGGGTTAGGGCAGCGGGTTAGGGCAGCGGGTTAGGGTTAGGGTTAGGGTAAGGGTTAGGGCAGCGGGTTAGGGCAGCGGGTTAGGGCAGCGGGTTAGGGCAGCGGGTTAGGGCAGCGGGTTAGGGTAGGGTTAGGGTTAGGGTTAGGGTTAGGGTTAGGGTTAGGGTTAGGGTTAGGGTTAGGGTTAGGGTTAGGGCAGCGGGTTAGGGCAGCGGGTTAGGGTTAGGGTTAGGGCAGCGGGTTAGGGTTAGGGTTAGGGTTAGGGTTAGGGTTAGGGCAGCGGGTTAGGGCAGCGGGTTAGGGTTAGGGTTAGGGTTAGGGCAGCGGGTTAGGGTTAGGGTTAGGGTTAGGGTTAGGGTTAGGGCAGCGGGTTAGGGTTAGGGTTAGGGTTAGGGTTAGGGTTAGGGTTAGGGTTAGGGTTAGGGTTAGGGTTAGGGTTAGGGTTAGGGTTAGGGTTAGGGTTAGGGCAGCGGGTTAGGGCAGCGGGTTAGGGTTAGGGTTAGGGTTAGGGTTAGGGTTAGGGTTAGGGTTAGGGTTAGGGCAGCGGGTTAGGGTTAGGGTTAGGGTTAGGGTTAGGGTTAGGGTTAGGGTTAGGGCAGCGGGTTAGGGTTAGGGTTAGGGTTAGGGTTAGGGTTAGGGTTAGGGTTAGGGTTAGGGTTAGGGTTAGGGTTAGGGTTAGGGTTAGGGTTAGGGTTAGGGCAGCGGGTTAGGGTTAGGGTTAGGGTTAGGGTTAGGGTTAGGGTTAGGGTTAGGGTTAGGGTTAGGGTTAGGGCAGCGGGTTAGGGTTAGGGTTAGGGTTAGGGTTAGGGTTAGGGTTAGGGTTAGGGTTAGGGTTAGGGTTAGGGTTAGGGTTAGGGTTAGGGTTAGGGTTAGGGTTAGGGTTAGGGTTAGGGTTAGGGTTAGGGTTAGGGTTAGGGTTAGGGTTAGGGTTAGGGTTAGGGTTAGGGTTAGGGTTAGGGTTAGGGTTAGGGTTAGGGTTAGGGTTAGGGTTAGGGTTAGGGTTAGGGTTAGGGTTAGGGTTAGGGTTAGGGTTAGGGTTAGGGTTAGGGTTAGGGTTAGGGTTAGGGTTAGGGTTAGGGTTAGGGTTAGGGTTAGGGTTAGGGTTAGGGTTAGGGTTAGGGTTAGGGTTAGGGTTAGGGTTAGGGTTAGGGTTAGGGTTAGGGTTAGGGTTAGGGTTAGGGTTAGGGTTAGGGTTAGGGTTAGGGTTAGGGTTAGGGTTAGGGTTAGGGTTAGGGTTAGGGTTAGGGTTAGGGTTAGGGTTAGGGTTAGGGTTAGGGTTAGGGTTAGGGTTAGGGTTAGGGTTAGGGTTAGGGTTAGGGTTAGGGTTAGGGTTAGGGTTAGGGTTAGGGTTAGGGTTAGGGTTAGGGTTAGGGTTAGGGTTAGGGTTAGGGTTAGGGTTAGGGTTAGGGTTAGGGTTAGGGTTAGGGTTAGGGTTAGGGTTAGGGTTAGGGTTAGGGTTAGGGTTAGGGTTAGGGTTAGGGTTAGGGTTAGGGTTAGGGTTAGGGTTAGGGTTAGGGTTAGGGTTAGGGTTAGGGTTAGGGTTAGGGTTAGGGTTAGGGTTAGGGTTAGGGTTAGGGTTAGGGTTAGGGTTAGGGTTAGGGTTAGGGTTAGGGTTAGGGTTAGGGTTAGGGTTAGGGTTAGGGTTAGGGTTAGGGTTAGGGTTAGGGTTAGGGTTAGGGTTAGGGTTAGGGTTAGGGTTAGGGTTAGGGTTAGGGTTAGGGTTAGGGTTAGGGTTAGGGTTAGGGTTAGGGTTAGGGTTAGGGTTAGGGTTAGGGTTAGGGTTAGGGTTAGGGTTAGGGTTAGGGTTAGGGTTAGGGTTAGGGTTAGGGTTAGGGTTAGGGTTAGGGTTAGGGTTAGGGTTAGGGTTAGGGTTAGGGTTAGGGTTAGGGTTAGGGTTAGGGTTAGGGTTAGGGTTAGGGTTAGGGTTAGGGTTAGGGTTAGGGTTAGGGTTAGGGTTAGGGTTAGGGTTAGGGTTAGGGTTAGGGTTAGGGTTAGGGTTAGGGTTAGGGTTAGGGTTAGGGTTAGGGTTAGGGTTAGGGTTAGGGTTAGGGTTAGGGTTAGGGTTAGGGTTAGGGTTAGGGTTAGGGTTAGGGTTAGGGTTAGGGTTAGGGTTAGGGTTAGGGTTAGGGTTAGGGTTAGGGTTAGGGTTAGGGTTAGGGTTAGGGTTAGGGTTAGGGTTAGGGTTAGGGTTAGGGTTAGGGTTAGGGTTAGGGTTAGGGTTAGGGTTAGGGTTAGGGTTAGGGTTAGGGTTAGGGTTAGGGTTAGGGTTAGGGTTAGGGTTAGGGTTAGGGTTAGGGTTAGGGTTAGGGTTAGGGTTAGGGTTAGGGTTAGGGTTAGGGTTAGGGTTAGGGTTAGGGTTAGGGTTAGGGTTAGGGTTAGGGTTAGGGTTAGGGTTAGGGTTAGGGTTAGGGTTAGGGTTAGGGTTAGGGTTAGGGTTAGGGTTAGGGTTAGGGTTAGGGTTAGGGTTAGGGTTAGGGTTAGGGTTAGGGTTAGGGTTAGGGTTAGGGTTAGGGTTAGGGTTAGGGTTAGGGTTAGGGTTAGGGTTAGGGTTAGGGTTAGGGTTAGGGTTAGGGTTAGGGTTAGGGTTAGGGTTAGGGTTAGGGTTAGGGTTAGGGTTAGGGTTAGGGTTAGGGTTAGGGTTAGGGTTAGGGTTAGGGTTAGGGTTAGGGTTAGGGTTAGGGTTAGGGTTAGGGTTAGGGTTAGGGTTAGGGTTAGGGTTAGGGTTAGGGTTAGGGTTAGGGTTAGGGTTAGGGTTAGGGTTAGGGTTAGGGTTAGGGTTAGGGTTAGGGTTAGGGTTAGGGTTAGGGTTAGGGTTAGGGTTAGGGTTAGGGTTAGGGTTAGGGTTAGGGTTAGGGTTAGGGTTAGGGTTAGGGTTAGGGTTAGGGTTAGGGTTAGGGTTAGGGTTAGGGTTAGGGTTAGGGTTAGGGTTAGGGTTAGGGTTAGGGTTAGGGTTAGGGTTAGGGTTAGGGTTAGGGTTAGGGTTAGGGTTAGGGTTAGGGTTAGGGTTAGGGTTAGGGTTAGGGTTAGGGTTAGGGTTAGGGTTAGGGTTAGGGTTAGGGTTAGGGTTAGGGTTAGGGTTAGGGTTAGGGTTAGGGTTAGGGTTAGGGTTAGGGTTAGGGTTAGGGTTAGGGTTAGGGTTAGGGTTAGGGTTAGGGTTAGGGTTAGGGTTAGGGTTAGGGTTAGGGTTAGGGTTAGGGTTAGGGTTAGGGTTAGGGTTAGGGTTAGGGTTAGGGTTAGGGTTAGGGTTAGGGTTAGGGTTAGGGTTAGGGTTAGGGTTAGGGTTAGGGTTAGGGTTAGGGTTAGGGTTAGGGTTAGGGTTAGGGTTAGGGTTAGGGTTAGGGTTAGGGTTAGGGTTAGGGTTAGGGTTAGGGTTAGGGTTAGGGTTAGGGTTAGGGTTAGGGTTAGGGTTAGGGTTAGGGTTAGGGTTAGGGTTAGGGTTAGGGTTAGGGTTAGGGTTAGGGTTAGGGTTAGGGTTAGGGTTAGGGTTAGGGTTAGGGTTAGGGTTAGGGTTAGGGTTAGGGTTAGGGTTAGGGTTAGGGTTAGGGTTAGGGTTAGGGTTAGGGTTAGGGTTAGGGTTAGGGTTAGGGTTAGGGTTAGGGTTAGGGTTAGGGTTAGGGTTAGGGTTAGGGTTAGGGTTAGGGTTAGGGTTAGGGTTAGGGTTAGGGTTAGGGTTAGGGTTAGGGTTAGGGTTAGGGTTAGGGTTAGGGTTAGGGTTAGGGTTAGGGTTAGGGTTAGGGTTAGGGTTAGGGTTAGGGTTAGGGTTAGGGTTAGGGTTAGGGTTAGGGTTAGGGTTAGGGTTAGGGTTAGGGTTAGGGTTAGGGTTAGGGTTAGGGTTAGGGTTAGGGTTAGGGTTAGGGTTAGGGTTAGGGTTAGGGTTAGGGTTAGGGTTAGGGTTAGGGTTAGGGTTAGGGTTAGGGTTAGGGTTAGGGTTAGGGTTAGGGTTAGGGTTAGGGTTAGGGTTAGGGTTAGGGTTAGGGTTAGGGTTAGGGTTAGGGTTAGGGTTAGGGTTAGGGTTAGGGTTAGGGTTAGGGTTAGGGTTAGGGTTAGGGTTAGGGTTAGGGTTAGGGTTAGGGTTAGGGTTAGGGTTAGGGTTAGGGTTAGGGTTAGGGTTAGGGTTAGGGTTAGGGTTAGGGTTAGGGTTAGGGTTAGGGTTAGGGTTAGGGTTAGGGTTAGGGTTAGGGTTAGGGTTAGGGTTAGGGTTAGGGTTAGGGTTAGGGTTAGGGTTAGGGTTAGGGTTAGGGTTAGGGTTAGGGTTAGGGTTAGGGTTAGGGTTAGGGTTAGGGTTAGGGTTAGGGTTAGGGTTAGGGTTAGGGTTAGGGTTAGGGTTAGGGTTAGGGTTAGGGTTAGGGTTAGGGTTAGGGTTAGGGTTAGGGTTAGGGTTAGGGTTAGGGTTAGGGTTAGGGTTAGGGTTAGGGTTAGGGTTAGGGTTAGGGTTAGGGTTAGGGTTAGGGTTAGGGTTAGGGTTAGGGTTAGGGTTAGGGTTAGGGTTAGGGTTAGGGTTAGGGTTAGGGTTAGGGTTAGGGTTAGGGTTAGGGTTAGGGTTAGGGTTAGGGTTAGGGTTAGGGTTAGGGTTAGGGTTAGGGTTAGGGTTAGGGTTAGGGTTAGGGTTAGGGTTAGGGTTAGGGTTAGGGTTAGGGTTAGGGTTAGGGTTAGGGTTAGGGTTAGGGTTAGGGTTAGGGTTAGGGTTAGGGTTAGGGTTAGGGTTAGGGTTAGGGTTAGGGTTAGGGTTAGGGTTAGGGTTAGGGTTAGGGTTAGGGTTAGGGTTAGGGTTAGGGTTAGGGTTAGGGTTAGGGTTAGGGTTAGGGTTAGGGTTAGGGTTAGGGTTAGGGTTAGGGTTAGGGTTAGGGTTAGGGTTAGGGTTAGGGTTAGGGTTAGGGTTAGGGTTAGGGTTAGGGTTAGGGTTAGGGTTAGGGTTAGGGTTAGGGTTAGGGTTAGGGTTAGGGTTAGGGTTAGGGTTAGGGTTAGGGTTAGGGTTAGGGTTAGGGTTAGGGTTAGGGTTAGGGTTAGGGTTAGGGTTAGGGTTAGGGTTAGGGTTAGGGTTAGGGTTAGGGTTAGGGTTAGGGTTAGGGTTAGGGTTAGGGTTAGGGTTAGGGTTAGGGTTAGGGTTAGGGTTAGGGTTAGGGTTAGGGTTAGGGTTAGGGTTAGGGTTAGGGTTAGGGTTAGGGTTAGGGTTAGGGTTAGGGTTAGGGTTAGGGTTAGGGTTAGGGTTAGGGTTAGGGTTAGGGTTAGGGTTAGGGTTAGGGTTAGGGTTAGGGTTAGGGTTAGGGTTAGGGTTAGGGTTAGGGTTAGGGTTAGGGTTAGGGTTAGGGTTAGGGTTAGGGTTAGGGTTAGGGTTAGGGTTAGGGTTAGGGTTAGGGTTAGGGTTAGGGTTAGGGTTAGGGTTAGGGTTAGGGTTAGGGTTAGGGTTAGGGTTAGGGTTAGGGTTAGGGTTAGGGTTAGGGTTAGGGTTAGGGTTAGGGTTAGGGTTAGGGTTAGGGTTAGGGTTAGGGTTAGGGTTAGGGTTAGGGTTAGGGTTAGGGTTAGGGTTAGGGTTAGGGTTAGGGTTAGGGTTAGGGTTAGGGTTAGGGTTAGGGTTAGGGTTAGGGTTAGGGTTAGGGTTAGGGTTAGGGTTAGGGTTAGGGTTAGGGTTAGGGTTAGGGTTAGGGTTAGGGTTAGGGTTAGGGTTAGGGTTAGGGTTAGGGTTAGGGTTAGGGTTAGGGTTAGGGTTAGGGTTAGGGTTAGGGTTAGGGTTAGGGTTAGGGTTAGGGTTAGGGTTAGGGTTAGGGTTAGGGTTAGGGTTAGGGTTAGGGTTAGGGTTAGGGTTAGGGTTAGGGTTAGGGTTAGGGTTAGGGTTAGGGTTAGGGTTAGGGTTAGGGTTAGGGTTAGGGTTAGGGTTAGGGTTAGGGTTAGGGTTAGGGTTAGGGTTAGGGTTAGGGTTAGGGTTAGGGTTAGGGTTAGGGTTAGGGTTAGGGTTAGGGTTAGGGTTAGGGTTAGGGTTAGGGTTAGGGTTAGGGTTAGGGTTAGGGTTAGGGTTAGGGTTAGGGTTAGGGTTAGGGTTAGGGTTAGGGTTAGGGTTAGGGTTAGGGTTAGGGTTAGGGTTAGGGTTAGGGTTAGGGTTAGGGTTAGGGTTAGGGTTAGGGTTAGGGTTAGGGTTAGGGTTAGGGTTAGGGTTAGGGTTAGGGTTAGGGTTAGGGTTAGGGTTAGGGTTAGGGTTAGGGTTAGGGTTAGGGTTAGGGTTAGGGTTAGGGTTAGGGTTAGGGTTAGGGTTAGGGTTAGGGTTAGGGTTAGGGTTAGGGTTAGGGTTAGGGTTAGGGTTAGGGTTAGGGTTAGGGTTAGGGTTAGGGTTAGGGTTAGGGTTAGGGTTAGGGTTAGGGTTAGGGTTAGGGTTAGGGTTAGGGTTAGGGTTAGGGTTAGGGTTAGGGTTAGGGTTAGGGTTAGGGTTAGGGTTAGGGTTAGGGTTAGGGTTAGGGTTAGGGTTAGGGTTAGGGTTAGGGTTAGGGTTAGGGTTAGGGTTAGGGTTAGGGTTAGGGTTAGGGTTAGGGTTAGGGTTAGGGTTAGGGTTAGGGTTAGGGTTAGGGTTAGGGTTAGGGTTAGGGTTAGGGTTAGGGTTAGGGTTAGGGTTAGGGTTAGGGTTAGGGTTAGGGTTAGGGTTAGGGTTAGGGTTAGGGTTAGGGTTAGGGTTAGGGTTAGGGTTAGGGTTAGGGTTAGGGTTAGGGTTAGGGTTAGGGTTAGGGTTAGGGTTAGGGTTAGGGTTAGGGTTAGGGTTAGGGTTAGGGTTAGGGTTAGGGTTAGGGTTAGGGTTAGGGTTAGGGTTAGGGTTAGGGTTAGGGTTAGGGTTAGGGTTAGGGTTAGGGTTAGGGTTAGGGTTAGGGTTAGGGTTAGGGTTAGGGTTAGGGTTAGGGTTAGGGTTAGGGTTAGGGTTAGGGTTAGGGTTAGGGTTAGGGTTAGGGTTAGGGTTAGGGTTAGGGTTAGGGTTAGGGTTAGGGTTAGGGTTAGGGTTAGGGTTAGGGTTAGGGTTAGGGTTAGGGTTAGGGTTAGGGTTAGGGTTAGGGTTAGGGTTAGGGTTAGGGTTAGGGTTAGGGTTAGGGTTAGGGTTAGGGTTAGGGTTAGGGTTAGGGTTAGGGTTAGGGTTAGGGTTAGGGTTAGGGTTAGGGTTAGGGTTAGGGTTAGGGTTAGGGTTAGGGTTAGGGTTAGGGTTAGGGTTAGGGTTAGGGTTAGGGTTAGGGTTAGGGTTAGGGTTAGGGTTAGGGTTAGGGTTAGGGTTAGGGTTAGGGTTAGGGTTAGGGTTAGGGTTAGGGTTAGGGTTAGGGTTAGGGTTAGGGTTAGGGTTAGGGTTAGGGTTAGGGTTAGGGTTAGGGTTAGGGTTAGGGTTAGGGTTAGGGTTAGGGTTAGGGTTAGGGTTAGGGTTAGGGTTAGGGTTAGGGTTAGGGTTAGGGTTAGGGTTAGGGTTAGGGTTAGGGTTAGGGTTAGGGTTAGGGTTAGGGTTAGGGTTAGGGTTAGGGTTAGGGTTAGGGTTAGGGTTAGGGTTAGGGTTAGGGTTAGGGTTAGGGTTAGGGTTAGGGTTAGGGTTAGGGTTAGGGTTAGGGTTAGGGTTAGGGTTAGGGTTAGGGTTAGGGTTAGGGTTAGGGTTAGGGTTAGGGTTAGGGTTAGGGTTAGGGTTAGGGTTAGGGTTAGGGTTAGGGTTAGGGTTAGGGTTAGGGTTAGGGTTAGGGTTAGGGTTAGGGTTAGGGTTAGGGTTAGGGTTAGGGTTAGGGTTAGGGTTAGGGTTAGGGTTAGGGTTAGGGTTAGGGTTAGGGTTAGGGTTAGGGTTAGGGTTAGGGTTAGGGTTAGGGTTAGGGTTAGGGTTAGGGTTAGGGTTAGGGTTAGGGTTAGGGTTAGGGTTAGGGTTAGGGTTAGGGTTAGGGTTAGGGTTAGGGTTAGGGTTAGGGTTAGGGTTAGGGTTAGGGTTAGGGTTAGGGTTAGGGTTAGGGTTAGGGTTAGGGTTAGGGTTAGGGTTAGGGTTAGGGTTAGGGTTAGGGTTAGGGTTAGGGTTAGGGTTAGGGTTAGGGTTAGGGTTAGGGTTAGGGTTAGGGTTAGGGTTAGGGTTAGGGTTAGGGTTAGGGTTAGGGTTAGGGTTAGGGTTAGGGTTAGGGTTAGGGTTAGGGTTAGGGTTAGGGTTAGGGTTAGGGTTAGGGTTAGGGTTAGGGTTAGGGTTAGGGTTAGGGTTAGGGTTAGGGTTAGGGTTAGGGTTAGGGTTAGGGTTAGGGTTAGGGTTAGGGTTAGGGTTAGGGTTAGGGTTAGGGTTAGGGTTAGGGTTAGGGTTAGGGTTAGGGTTAGGGTTAGGGTTAGGGTTAGGGTTAGGGTTAGGGTTAGGGTTAGGGTTAGGGTTAGGGTTAGGGTTAGGGTTAGGGTTAGGGTTAGGGTTAGGGTTAGGGTTAGGGTTAGGGTTAGGGTTAGGGTTAGGGTTAGGGTTAGGGTTAGGGTTAGGGTTAGGGTTAGGGTTAGGGTTAGGGTTAGGGTTAGGGTTAGGGTTAGGGTTAGGGTTAGGGTTAGGGTTAGGGTTAGGGTTAGGGTTAGGGTTAGGGTTAGGGTTAGGGTTAGGGTTAGGGTTAGGGTTAGGGTTAGGGTTAGGGTTAGGGTTAGGGTTAGGGTTAGGGTTAGGGTTAGGGTTAGGGTTAGGGTTAGGGTTAGGGTTAGGGTTAGGGTTAGGGTTAGGGTTAGGGTTAGGGTTAGGGTTAGGGTTAGGGTTAGGGTTAGGGTTAGGGTTAGGGTTAGGGTTAGGGTTAGGGTTAGGGTTAGGGTTAGGGTTAGGGTTAGGGTTAGGGTTAGGGTTAGGGTTAGGGTTAGGGTTAGGGTTAGGGTTAGGGTTAGGGTTAGGGTTAGGGTTAGGGTTAGGGTTAGGGTTAGGGTTAGGGTTAGGGTTAGGGTTAGGGTTAGGGTTAGGGTTAGGGTTAGGGTTAGGGTTAGGGTTAGGGTTAGGGTTAGGGTTAGGGTTAGGGTTAGGGTTAGGGTTAGGGTTAGGGTTAGGGTTAGGGTTAGGGTTAGGGTTAGGGTTAGGGTTAGGGTTAGGGTTAGGGTTAGGGTTAGGGTTAGGGTTAGGGTTAGGGTTAGGGTTAGGGTTAGGGTTAGGGTTAGGGTTAGGGTTAGGGTTAGGGTTAGGGTTAGGGTTAGGGTTAGGGTTAGGGTTAGGGTTAGGGTTAGGGTTAGGGTTAGGGTTAGGGTTAGGGTTAGGGTTAGGGTTAGGGTTAGGGTTAGGGTTAGGGTTAGGGTTAGGGTTAGGGTTAGGGTTAGGGTTAGGGTTAGGGTTAGGGTTAGGGTTAGGGTTAGGGTTAGGGTTAGGGTTAGGGTTAGGGTTAGGGTTAGGGTTAGGGTTAGGGTTAGGGTTAGGGTTAGGGTTAGGGTTAGGGTTAGGGTTAGGGTTAGGGTTAGGGTTAGGGTTAGGGTTAGGGTTAGGGTTAGGGTTAGGGTTAGGGTTAGGGTTAGGGTTAGGGTTAGGGTTAGGGTTAGGGTTAGGGTTAGGGTTAGGGTTAGGGTTAGGGTTAGGGTTAGGGTTAGGGTTAGGGTTAGGGTTAGGGTTAGGGTTAGGGTTAGGGTTAGGGTTAGGGTTAGGGTTAGGGTTAGGGTTAGGGTTAGGGTTAGGGTTAGGGTTAGGGTTAGGGTTAGGGTTAGGGTTAGGGTTAGGGTTAGGGTTAGGGTTAGGGTTAGGGTTAGGGTTAGGGTTAGGGTTAGGGTTAGGGTTAGGGTTAGGGTTAGGGTTAGGGTTAGGGTTAGGGTTAGGGTTAGGGTTAGGGTTAGGGTTAGGGTTAGGGTTAGGGTTAGGGTTAGGGTTAGGGTTAGGGTTAGGGTTAGGGTTAGGGTTAGGGTTAGGGTTAGGGTTAGGGTTAGGGTTAGGGTTAGGGTTAGGGTTAGGGTTAGGGTTAGGGTTAGGGTTAGGGTTAGGGTTAGGGTTAGGGTTAGGGTTAGGGTTAGGGTTAGGGTTAGGGTTAGGGTTAGGGTTAGGGTTAGGGTTAGGGTTAGGGTTAGGGTTAGGGTTAGGGTTAGGGTTAGGGTTAGGGTTAGGGTTAGGGTTAGGGTTAGGGTTAGGGTTAGGGTTAGGGTTAGGGTTAGGGTTAGGGTTAGGGTTAGGGTTAGGGTTAGGGTTAGGGTTAGGGTTAGGGTTAGGGTTAGGGTTAGGGTTAGGGTTAGGGTTAGGGTTAGGGTTAGGGTTAGGGTTAGGGTTAGGGTTAGGGTTAGGGTTAGGGTTAGGGTTAGGGTTAGGGTTAGGGTTAGGGTTAGGGTTAGGGTTAGGGTTAGGGTTAGGGTTAGGGTTAGGGTTAGGGTTAGGGTTAGGGTTAGGGTTAGGGTTAGGGTTAGGGTTAGGGTTAGGGTTAGGGTTAGGGTTAGGGTTAGGGTTAGGGTTAGGGTTAGGGTTAGGGTTAGGGTTAGGGTTAGGGTTAGGGTTAGGGTTAGGGTTAGGGTTAGGGTTAGGGTTAGGGTTAGGGTTAGGGTTAGGGTTAGGGTTAGGGTTAGGGTTAGGGTTAGGGTTAGGGTTAGGGTTAGGGTTAGGGTTAGGGTTAGGGTTAGGGTTAGGGTTAGGGTTAGGGTTAGGGTTAGGGTTAGGGTTAGGGTTAGGGTTAGGGTTAGGGTTAGGGTTAGGGTTAGGGTTAGGGTTAGGGTTAGGGTTAGGGTTAGGGTTAGGGTTAGGGTTAGGGTTAGGGTTAGGGTTAGGGTTAGGGTTAGGGTTAGGGTTAGGGTTAGGGTTAGGGTTAGGGTTAGGGTTAGGGTTAGGGTTAGGGTTAGGGTTAGGGTTAGGGTTAGGGTTAGGGTTAGGGTTAGGGTTAGGGTTAGGGTTAGGGTTAGGGTTAGGGTTAGGGTTAGGGTTAGGGTTAGGGTTAGGGTTAGGGTTAGGGTTAGGGTTAGGGTTAGGGTTAGGGTTAGGGTTAGGGTTAGGGTTAGGGTTAGGGTTAGGGTTAGGGTTAGGGTTAGGGTTAGGGTTAGGGTTAGGGTTAGGGTTAGGGTTAGGGTTAGGGTTAGGGTTAGGGTTAGGGTTAGGGTTAGGGTTAGGGTTAGGGTTAGGGTTAGGGTTAGGGTTAGGGTTAGGGTTAGGGTTAGGGTTAGGGTTAGGGTTAGGGTTAGGGTTAGGGTTAGGGTTAGGGTTAGGGTTAGGGTTAGGGTTAGGGTTAGGGTTAGGGTTAGGGTTAGGGTTAGGGTTAGGGTTAGGGTTAGGGTTAGGGTTAGGGTTAGGGTTAGGGTTAGGGTTAGGGTTAGGGTTAGGGTTAGGGTTAGGGTTAGGGTTAGGGTTAGGGTTAGGGTTAGGGTTAGGGTTAGGGTTAGGGTTAGGGTTAGGGTTAGGGTTAGGGTTAGGGTGGTTGGGTTAGGGTTAGGGTTAGGGTTAGGGTTAGGGTTAGGGTTAGGGTTAGGGTTAGGGTTAGGGTTAGGGTTAGGGTTAGGGTTAGGGTTAGGGTTAGGGTTAGGGTTAGGGTTAGGGTTAGGGTTAGGGTTAGGGTTAGGGTTAGGGTTAGGGTTAGGGTTAGGGTTAGGGTTAGGGTTAGGGTTAGGGTTAGGGTTAGGGTTAGGGTTAGGGTTAGGGTTAGGGTTAGGGTTAGGGTTAGGGTTAGGGTTAGGGTTAGGGTTAGGGTTAGGGTTAGGGTTAGGGTTAGGGTTAGGGTTAGGGTTAGGGTTAGGGTTAGGGTTAGGGTTAGGGTTAGGGTTAGGGTTAGGGTTAGGGTTAGGGTTAGGGTTAGGGTTAGGGTTAGGGTTAGGGTTAGGGTTAGGGTTAGGGTTAGGGTTAGGGTTAGGGTTAGGGTTAGGGTTAGGGTTAGGGTTAGGGTTAGGGTTAGGGTTAGGGTTAGGGTTAGGGTTAGGGTTAGGGTTAGGGTTAGGGTTAGGGTTAGGGTTAGGGTTAGGGTTAGGGTTAGGGTTAGGGTTAGGGTTAGGGTTAGGGTTAGGGTTAGGGTTAGGGTTAGGGTTAGGGTTAGGGTTAGGGTTAGGGTTAGGGTTAGGGTTAGGGTTAGGGTTAGGGTTAGGGTTAGGGTTAGGGTTAGGGTTAGGGTTAGGGTTAGGGTTAGGGTTAGGGTTAGGGTTAGGGTTAGGGTTAGGGTTAGGGTT